>CM068350.1:33308800-33643800 GCA_034769755.1 Odontamblyopus lacepedii
AAACTTTGACCAAATTTCCACAACTTTCCATTTTTATAAATAGATCTCTGCTGATTTCATTTCCTGTCTGGACGAGCACCCGATTCAGTTTTCAGAGTCAAAAAAAAAAAAAGAAAAAAAAAAAAAGACGCATCAAAAATGAAGGTGCCAGCAATAGAAACAAAAATGGATAATTTAATTGTCAATAATATCTTTAACAGAGATGTACATGGGTTCATTCAATATTAGACAACATACAGTACAGGTCCTGGATCGGTGTTTGACAGATGGAAAATGCATCGACAGAAGAGAGTGCCTACTTCCTGTTACTTGGGATTTCAGTTGTTTCAGTTGTATGACCGGTGAAGGTGAAGATTTAATAAGATTCTTGACTATAGATTGTAAATAAAATATGTAATAATAATAATATTTGCTCACCACAAATAAAACAGCGTAAGGCAAGTCTGACAAACCACCAAACAGAAACACAGTACAACGTAACAATATAGCACCATTTAAAGCCACACTACGTAACTTTTCCTGTGGGGAATCCACTGCCAGCTCGTCTCCATGGAGATGTTATTGGTTTACCTGGAATGTTCAAAAATATGGAATTAAAAGCATCTATCATGAATTTATTCTATGTTTATGTTTTAATTACTCAAATTCATTGAAAAGTTTGCATTCTTCACTGTGTGGGGGCTCGCCTCTCCACAGACCTGACCTGCAGCTTGACTTAGTGGTGTCACCTACTGGTCTGCATGGAGATAGAAAACCATAATGTCATACTGTTGGTCTCCATGGAGATAGAAAGTATGTCATACTCTTGGTCTCCATGGAGACAGATAATGTTGGTTTCCATGGAGATAGATAAGCATACTGTCATACTGTTGGTCTCCATGGAGATAGACAACCTTAACGTTTTACTGTGAAACATCACAGAAAAAAAGCAATGAAATCTCCACAGTGACAAGCAGACTGCCGACCCTCCACCTGAAATGTTACGTAGTGCATCTTTACACCAAAGCACCACAAAACACACATTTATTGTAGATATTTCCCCAAAAGAAAAACAAGGAAATGGTGTGACGACACGCACAGAGCAGCTTACGGTTTATGATGACTTCAACTGACACGACTGAAACTACTGCCAACACTGCAAATCTAAAAATACAGTTTAAAACAGGCAAAACTTCAGACAGAGAGATTATGAATCAGAAGTGTAAAGCATGTGACAGACTTCCTGTTTAATAGTACAAGACAGTTAAAGTACTGACAGATTGAATGACAAACGTGTTTATATGACATCACAACAAAACTGATATTTTGCAGAGACGTTGCGCTGGGGCTGGATTTATTGGTGGTTTTCAGATTTAAGATTTTAGATTTCCCTATAAAGACATTGTACTTTGTCATGAAATATCCAAAAGTTTATTCACAAATCTTTAATGTTATCTTTTCTATCTGTGACTAAACCCAATAACTTGCTACGTTACAATAAAAACCTACATTTTAACTGTATTTACTTTACTCTGTATTAAATATAATTGGCAAATACAATTCTGTGGTATCATCTGAAACTCAGCAGTTTCTGTGTATGTCTAAGGTGAAATCAGTTAGCATGGTGACACAATGCACACGTTAGCAATAATTACCCAAAAAAGTTTTTAGATTGTCTGAAAACTCAAGAAAAAACACAAAATGGATTTAAACTACTCATTTTCAGGAGTCTGGTATTATGAGCGTTCATGGTCATTTAGGAGGTTTATTAAAAAAATAATAATAATAAAGCTAGAGTGACTAACTGAAAAACTGCTGGCTAATGCTAACGCTAGATAGCTTATGATGGTCATTTTAGTTCCCGCTGAATCAGCTCTTTCTGGTCAGATTGTGTTAAAATACTGTAAAGCTCAGCAAAAATATTGAAATATTAACTTATTTGTTAAAAAAAAAAGAAGATGTTTTTAAGGTTGAAAATGGGGAGTGTTTGATTTAAATCTCTCTCTTTTTTTTATATAAAGATCAGCCTGGTCTTTACGCTCTCTGTCACATTTTGATCCAGAGCTAAACGTGATCGTCCAATCAGATTTGTTTATTTCAGTGACGCAGGTGAAACGAAGGAGCTCATTGGTCATTTACAAACAAAATCAAACTTCTCTCGCCTCAGATTTCGTGTTTTACTCGTTGACTGAACAGAAATCCGTGATGTTTTTCAGTCTCTTGTGATATTTTTTCCTTTCTTTTTTTATTCCCTCATAAGCAGCCATATTTGTTTTGATACGAATGAACCGCGTTGGTCCCTGATTGGCTAATCCACCTGTCAATGACGCCCGTCTAAACTCAGGCGATTCATTGTCAAACCTGCATTGCGAAGCTTTTCTCTGTGCAGATGTTATTGCTTCGTCTGGAATGTTCCACAGTATGACATTAAAGCTTTCCATCTTCACGGAGACCAAACCAGACCAAGTTTAAAAGTCAGATCTGTGGAGAGGCGACCCCGCTCGCAGTCAGAATGTTTGTTTTTCTGGGTATTTTTGAGCTATAAAACCACCTGTGATTGAATAAATGTAAAGTAGAGCTGTTTAATGTCACACTGTGGAACATTTCAGGCCATATCCATAGAAACAAGGAGGTGACGGACCAAACAAAAGGTGTATATTCTGGATCCGAGGCTGAGGAAGTGTAAAAAAATGGTAAAAAGTATAATATGATAATAAAAATATAGATTCTGAATACGACTAGGAGCTGCTCAGTGTTAATGATCTACTGTGTTAAATGTGATCTGTCAAATGGTGAAACTGAACCAGATTTCGTGAACCCGGTGAAGGCAAAAATCATGAGAAATTGAGAGAAAAGCCCACATAAACACAAGTGAACGTAAAGTAACAAAACAGAACATGGACTGTAGAGATGCTGAACACTGCTGAGTCAGTGACATGAGATCGAAGTGAAAAACAAAACCAAAAACTAACACCTTGTGCAAAACGGCTTCAGCTAAATAACACGAAAACCGGTAAATACAACCTTAAACTATGGTATAAAAGTGATCAAGTAACATCTAACCCTTCATACAACACCACATCCACTGATATTGTGAAAAAGATTTGATAACTAAACGATAAACACCAAATATTAAAGTCAAAATAAAATAGTAGCACCAATGATTACTACAGAAAATGTCATTATTTCATATTTTCACTAATCCTAAATATAGCAGCTCTTCAGGCTCGGTCCACCTGCGTCTGTGGACGTCCTGGGTGAAGTCCTTTTGTCCCGGAGGCTTGAACTGCCCCGGTGCAGTGAGTCTCAGGTTAGTGGCCCTGACACGTTTTACAGCACATCTGTCTGAAGTAAGGCCGGCTGCAGAACTTGAACCTGAGCACCAGGGGGCAGTACGCCACTGTGTTCACATCTTTGCACTCTGAAAGAAAAGAAAAGAAAACAGGAGCAGTTTAAAGGTTTTATTCGGTTATTAGTCAAGACAAAACATCTCGTTCCACCACAAAAGAAAACTGAATCATGTTTTCAGCTTTCAGATTTGTCTTTTTCTGTAAACTTGCCTTGTCAATAAAAGTGTCAGTTTTAAGGGTTTTTAAAGGTTAATTTCTTAGGTTCTTTTTTTAAGACAATGTAGTCAAGTGTATTTACCCTGTTGACATGTTTTTATAAATACAGTTGACTACATTGTCTTCAAAAAATTACCTACGAAGTACATAAGAAGACATAATGAACATCTTTAGGGTTTTATAAAGGTTTTATTCACGTCAAGTCATAACTACAGACAGATATATTGTTTGGTCAATATTACAATATTATTTTATCACTACCAAGTATGCAGTGAATGAATAATGAACTATGAAGTACTTTGGGTGTCTATATAAATCCCTGCTAGGGTCTAAAATGACCTAATACTATTATTTTTATTGTACAGTCCAACATTTACTGACAGCACAATTTGACATAGATTTTCAGTCATTGTGCCGGGGACACTACTGCGCTTTGAGGGATTTCCAGGTCTGCCTTGTAAAAATGTACAATTTGAGACTCCTATTTCTCAGATATTTAATGTAATAATCAGGCATTTGGAGAGTCAAAACACAAAACAATTACCACTACAGCAAATTGTCTAGTTTAAGGCACTGAAATACACATTATTTACACTTTTTTGGTGTCATTTGCAAACGTTTAACAGCGAAAGTGTTATAGAATGAATAAAAAAATGGACAAAGTGAGTGTGACATCGCCCACAGTGTTTGGCTCCAGTCAAATGAACAGGGTTCCCACTCTTTTTCTTCTTCACTGACAAAATTTCAAAACTTTTCCATGACTTTTTCATGACCTAAAGTGATTTTTCCGTGACTTTACAGCACCTACATGTGTAGAACAGAGCAGACTTTAAAATATGTGAACCCTTTCCACTCACCTTACGGTTTGTTATTATAGTTTTTTAACGTTCAAAATCCTTTTAAACAAAACACTTTATTGTGTATTGTCCTGCTGGAGCGGCTGGTGCATATTTTCAGAAATAATCCCAATAGCCTCATGATAACGTAACAGAACGCTGTAGTTGCATGAAAAAGATACTAAAATTCCATGACTTTTGCAAAACTTTCATTGAATTTACAAAACTTCATGACTTTTCCAGGATTTCCATGACCGTGAGAACCCTGAATGAAGCTCACGAGAGTAACAGTTATAAGGGCATTTCATTTAGAGCCAGTTCCATATTAGGAATAGAAATTCATTTACGGACAAAAATCTCATCTGAATAAATAAAAACAGAAGGATCGTGCAGAGCGGGTTAACGTGAACGTGTTAAGACCGAAATGACGAGGCTCAGCAGTTACAGAGAGAGGGGCGACAATTTTTCAATGTGAATTCAGTTAGAGCCAAGTCGATGGAGCCGGAAAAGCCCCCATGAACACTTCCTATCTGAAACGCAGCGCCTACTGTGTTAGCTGTGTCCATTTATATTTACAGTCTATAGTTGCGAGTCGATAAAGGCTGAAAAACACTGCGGTATTAGATGTCTGTGTAATTCCTCAGTCGTCCAGGATTGATCCATATGGTATTATTATTATTATTATTATTATTATTATTATTATTATTATTATTATTATTATTATTATTATTATTATTATTATTATTATTATTTTGTATTCTTAAGCCCTATTCGCACGGGATTAGTTTTACCTGTGGACCTTTGGTGATTTGTAATAATTGTGGAGAATGTCTGAGTCTTAATCCCGTGTGAATGCGCCATGTCTGTAATTTGTAAAGTAAAAATTCCGCCGCAAATTACCTACGATATTTCACCAAACACACACGTTCGGTGATGATACTCGTCCCGTGTGAATCTGCATCTCAGTGTTTGTTGTTGTAATTGCGTCTTTTCTGTCTATTCCTTTTATTTCCGCGGTCTTTTCTCTGTATATTGCACGCATTTTATATCGCTTTGTGTCTTTTATATCTCTTTCCGGCTTGAGTAACGGAGGCTGCGGTAGAAATTTTGATTCGCAGTTTTGAGCTTTTTAGGGGCAAATTATAACACAGCCTCAGAGCCTCTACATGGAAACGGATCCGCAAAAAGGGCAAGAGATCCAAGAGGAGAGACAATTCTTACAGGATGTTGACCTGGATGACGTGTGGCAGCATGCGGTAAAGAACATTTATTATTATTATTTTTAGCAGACTTCATAAATTTACTGAGAAACAGATGTGATGTTACGACATATCCGGTCGTAATTTCAGTAAAATAGAGTCATTTACGGACTTCGCTCATCCCGTGCGAATGTGCTGCGAGTAACACAGAGGCAGGGCGGTAATTTGCAAATTACCAGACGTCCCCAGGTTATACTAATAGAGCTTTAGTCCGTGTTTACCTTCGGGGTTGTCCTCTGCGGTGATGGGCAGGCTGAGGTCACACTTGCTCCTGCACTGCTGCATGGAGGCCGGACGATGCAGCTCCAGACACTCGTGAGAGAGGAGCCCCGTGTGAGAGAGGCACTGCACCGAGCGCATCTCCTGCCCCAGACCACACTTCGCAGAGCACTACGGGAGCACAAGGAAGGACACAACTCTGAGAGGGGCCGTGTTACGCTGCTTTCCCATCTGTTTTGTTTCATTCACACATGTTTAACACGCAAATCCTCCATATTTAGGTTGAGTTCTTCTCTCAAACATGCTGCTACTTCCCTTTTTTTCCTCCAGCTGCCACTCATTCCTCATCCCAGTGCTGTTTATATATCCTCCTCCTGCTCATTCAGCGTTTGATTGCCTTTCTCTTAGATCAGGGGTCACCAAACTGTTTTTCTCTGGGAGCCACATTACTGCTCCTGCTCGTGCAATACAATTATGTGCAATATGTCACTCATCCGTGAGATACTCGACCCACACCTTATTTAATCCTACCTGCACCTTGTATATTATATTCTATTACAATTTTATTAATTGTAATAGAATTAACAAACCTCTAGACTAGAATGAGCAGTCTCTATAAGTGCGGGAAATAAGTTTATGGATGCTAAGTTTGAGAAAAACAAAGCAAATCTGTATCACTGAATCTAAAAACAAGTGAAGTGTTGCAGGGGAAAACTGTGTTAAATGAACTGTAGCGTCTTTTAAACATTTACTGCCAGAATTTAAGATTTTCTGACTGGTTGAGGCAGAAATATACTGTATGTGACAATTTTTAAGATTACACAACCAATTCAGAACTTGTAAGTCGATAATAAAACTGAAAACAAGATGAATCACCTGAAATAAGTTTTAAAATCTTGGCCAGATCAGAGAAATTTGCAGTGTGGACTTAATACTCAATGCAGATTCCAATACCACGTTTATAATAAAAAACACTTTTTTACACAATGTGATTTTCAACATTAAATCACATTAGCTGTTCACATTAGCTGTTCAGGAAAGGTTCATTTCTGTCTTGTGAGTGACTTTTTATTTTTACTTGTTCAAATGAGGATCTAGTTTCAATAGTAGTTTTAATATCTGTATTTTATTATATTTTTTTTACTATAGTGTTTACTTTTTCCCTTGTATTTGCAAACACTTTTTTAACAGTACTATTTATTGCAGCTATTAGTACTTCTTGAATATCTCAGCGAGTCAACGGTTCTTCTCATCCTGAGCTTTTCATTGCACTGTCGACCTTGTGTTGAACCTGCAAATGACAAATAAACAATCTTGAATCTTGAATTGAATTGAACTGTGACGCGGGTCGAGGTCGGGTATGTATGTATGACCCAAAGTGACCACGAACAGGCCTCATTGTGTAGTAGAAATGAGGCCACGAACCCACAAAACTATATCCACACATAATTCCTGGCACATATTTGTTTATCGTTACTAGTGGTTCGCAAAAGCAGCACTTTACACAAATATTGCATTTATTTATTTTCACGTGCGTCGACTGTCAGGTTTGATCTCGAGCTTGTCGGGTCACGAAAATTCGGTGACAAATCTAAATATGTCATGTAATTATTTCAATATGAATATAAATACTTCATATAATATAATTTTTAACTGAAAAAAATCTACAAAATACACGATGCAGATATTATTTTCCAAAAAGTCATTAAAAAAATAGGTCATGACAAATTTTGAGGATTGTCTCACGGGGCCAGTTCAGGTGGTGTGGGGCAAAGGGGCTGGGGGGCCGGTCAAAGGGGCGTAGCGGCCCTTAGTTTGATGACCCCTGTCTTAATGTTAATGTTTAGCTTTAGGTGTCGCCTGGACAACTCAGAAAACCAAGTAATAGCAGCTTTGGTCAGTGTCAGAAAAGCTGCTATAGAAATAGTTTGTACCTCTTATAATTGTTTACATTTTGTATCTGCATATCTTCTTATATTTTTCTTTTATGGTATGTGAATTGGACTAACTGTCTGTAATAAAGTTATATTATTAGATCATTGACCAGTCCAGAGAGAGACTCAAGCTTTGGATCTGAAACTCCGAATCTGAAATCTGTTGTTTGCAATTTGTGCAATTCTGCCTTATTCCCTGTTTGAAGTTGAGTTTATTCCCAGACGGTTTTCAAATGAGAGTTTCCCAGTTTTGGAGGATATTTTAGTACACATAATAAAATCATATATTCCTTTGTTGTTTATCAGCCTGATTTATCATATTAAGCATTAACAATAGAAGGAAACTGCACTAAGACGTTTCCGTTTGACTGTGTTCTTTGTGCTGCATTTAGAGTCCACTTTACCTGCACGATATAGATGTGATTTCAATCTAAATTCTGCACTAATCTGTATATAAAAATGCTGTTTGTGATGAACTTTCCTTTATCATTCAGAAAGTCAAATGTTCAGTGGTGACGCTTCAGACAAAGGCTGTGTTTTCATACACACTTCAGACTCAGATCATTATCAGATTTCTGGAGTAATGGGATTATCCAGACGAAAGGAAATAATCTGTTTTCTTTGTGACCATGGTCCCGTAATTATTCACACACATTTCTGCGCTTCGAACGTCACTAGCATTATCTTCAAGGTCCAGAATAAGCTCAGAATCAGACGATGACGGTGCTGCGGTGGCATGTGGACACAGCCACTGTCCAAGAGGGAAAATACAAGGTTTTTACTGGAAGTTTTTACTACTACTACTACTACTAACTACTACGACTACTTCTAATTGTACTACGACATCTAATACTACTAAGACTACTACTGCCAGTACTGCTGCTACTGCCAGTACTGCTGCTACTGCTAATACTACTGCTACTTCTAATACTACTGCTACTACTACTTCTAATATTATTGCTTCTAATACTAATACTACTACTTCTAATACTACTACTTCTAATACTACTGCTGCTATTACTTCTGCTACTGCTACTACTACTTCTAATACTACTACTACTACTTCTACTCCTACTACTACTTCTAATACTTCTACTACTTCTACTACTACTTCTAATACTACTACTTCTACTTCTAATACTATTGTTCTTACTTCTACTACTCTCTAACCATAAATATTGTAAACTTGAGATGTGATCTCTGTAACATAACGAGAATATAAAATAATTTAAGATAATTGTTTAATCAACTGTTCAATTTAGTATCAAAGCCCAGACGACCAAATGTGAATCTTTATGAAGAATAACGGCTGCATCAAATCTAAAAATACATAAAAAGAAAACAGAAGAGTCTGACCTCTCCCCAGGGCCCGGTGATCCACTGCGGGGGTGGGCACCGCTGCAGGTTACAGCGCACCCTGGAGGTGGGGCGTCCATGTTTGGGGCACTGGGACTCGGGGAGCATGTCTCCACTCTCCCCGTTCTTACACAGCACCACCCGGTGTCTGTACCCGGGACCACAGCTGGGAGTGCACTGCAGGCCGGGGCAGAAAGAAGAACAAAAAAAAAATATTACGAAGACACAGGGTCAGGGAGGTCAGGGAGGCAATTCCAGCATGAGTCT
The DNA here is from genome assembly GCA_034769755.1 of Odontamblyopus lacepedii. Classification (NCBI taxonomy): domain Eukaryota; kingdom Metazoa; phylum Chordata; class Actinopteri; order Gobiiformes; family Gobiidae; genus Odontamblyopus; species Odontamblyopus lacepedii. Next base: position 33,318,217 of record CM068350.1, read on the forward strand.
GTAGAGGGCAGCAGAGTACAGGAAGATCTGAGGTCCTCTTAGAGCTAAAGCTGCACTCACTTTTGCCAGAGGATCTATAAAAAGAAATCTGGACAGTGTATTGTGATCTTAATTGCTGCCTTAAAGATGCACTGCGTAACTTTTCTGGTGGAGTGACAATACAACACATTACACGTTTATATTTTATAAAATAACCGCACCAGCGTCTCCCCAAATTGGCCTGAATCTTATTGCACTGAATCTCATATTTGTGAGTGACATTATTATTTCATTGCATGATTTGTTCAGCGTGCAAATAAAACTGTATATTAAAATTCCTAGTACAGCTTGCAAAGTGTTCAGTCGTGCAGTAACAAACATCTCCGTTGCACTTGTGCATCGTGGCCTCGTCAAAAGCACCGTAAAGAGTCACTGTAGGCCGCCTGTGGTCTTTACAAACTGGCTTTTTTGTAATTAATCCAGAGGTGGACTGTGTAAAATACGATTTAAACATAAATAACAACTTAAATTCATTTGTACAAGATTCAAACTTGCGCGTAAAAGTATTTGCCTGAGCATTAAGCGTCCAGCACGGTCTGTACATATCATCATCTGTCATGTCTGCAGTCATGATGTGCCCAAGAATGTCCAAAATGCTCCACAGTATTGCATTAAACGTACCTATCTCCATGAAGACAAAACAATTGACACTGCCAAGCCAAGTTACACGTCAGGATCTGTGGAGAGGCGACTCTGCTCGTGTTTTTGTAAGCAATAAAAACACCTGTAATTAAATACATGCAAGATAGATCAGTTTAATGCTACTGTGGAACATTTCGGGCACCTGAAAAGTTACACAATGCACCTTTAACGCCCTCACGAGTTGGGGTAGTGGTCAGTTCATTGGTGCTGTAAAAACTGCTCATGTATAAAATCTCTCTGTCGTCTTAAAACAGCTTTTTCATCCACCTGCTTGTCGCCATGGAGATGTTATCATTGTGCCTGGAAAGTTCAACCGTAAGGCTTTATCTTATTTACTTATCCACCGTCCATGAGCTCAGTTACAGGTGAGCAGCTCCACAGATGTGACTTTACCTGCTTGTTTCCATGGAGATACAGAAGTTTAATGCCATATTGTAGAAGTTTCCAGGCAAAGCAACAGCATCGCCATGGAGACAAGCAGGTGACGGACCCTCAACATGAAAAAGTACATAATAATGTTGTTACGACACTAATATTTCAAACATTTATATTGATTCTTTTTGATATTAAGGACCACACTGCAAAAAAGCTTGGCCAAAATGTAAGATATAAACGCTTAAATCTATCAGAAAATGACTTAAAAGTAGTGAAATTATCTGTCCACGCAACAAGATCATTTTATTTGACAAATTATCTTAAAATAAACGACCTCTAGACTAGAATGAGCAGTCTCTATAAGTGCTGGAAATAAGTTTATGGATGCTAACTTTGAGAAAAACTAAGCAAATCTGTATCACTGAATCTAAAAACAAGTGAAGTGTTGCAGGGGAAAACTGTGGTAAATGAACTGTAGCTTCTTTTAAACATTTACTGCCAAAATTTAAGATTTTCTGACTGGTTGAGACAGAAATATACTGTATGTGACAATTTTAAAGATTATAGAAACAATTCAGAACTCGTAAGTCGATAATAAATCTGAAAACAAGATGAATCACCTGAAATAAGTTTTAAAATCTTGGCCAGATCAGAGAAATTTGCAGTGTGGACTTAAAAAAACAACACTTTTACACAATGTGATTTTCAACATTAAATCACAGTAATTTTCTAGCTATTCAGGAACGTAAGTAAGTAAAGTTTATTTATAGAGCGCATTTCACAGATAAAAATCCCAAAGTGCTTTACAAAGTGCAATCGAAACACATACAATAAAAAAAACGGTCAAAAGAAAGCCCAGTTAACGAGAAACTTGTTGAAATAACAGTGTCTTAAGCTGCCTTTTAAAAGAATCGGTTCAAAAAGGTTCATTTCTGTCCTGTGAATGTGATTTTTTAGTATTGATACAGGCTCAAATGAGGATCTAGTTTCAATAGTAGTTTTAAGATTGACTATTATCTGATTTCTGATGCTTTTGACAACCCTAAAAGCAACAACACGTCCATGGAGACCAGCAGGTGACCGTGAAAAGCGACATAGTTCATCTTTAACTTGTCATGAACAGTATTAAACTAGCCACATGTGAGTTTCTGATTGAAGCAGGTCACTCAGGCCGTTGACATCTCTCTGTCCTGCCTTAGTTCAAACTGACATTTTATTCTCTCCTGGGCTGTGTTTTGATGTTGAGCTGAACACGGAGAGAAAACTGTTGCTTCATCCGACACAAACACAAACTGAAGGACTGAATTGATAAAATCCCAGCTGATTTTTCAGAATTGAGCATAGTGTACAAAAGCTGTTTATCAAAGAGGACAGGTCAGAATCCCATGGAGGAATTTGCTGTTGAACTGTCAGATTTCAGATTTGTTGACCTGGTTTATGGTTCATATCTCTGTAATTACTGAGTTTGTCCACATGAAGCAAAAACTGGCACAAAGTTCACTGTCTTCGCCGTCAGTTTTCACAGCAGCTTCATAAAGTGGCGCCGTTATTCATCCCTAAAGATCTCACTGCTGACAGTTAAAATTACTTTATTATTTCATATTTCTTTGGATATTTCGAAAACAATAAATCTCTCGTAGATCAGTTCCTCATCAAACACATACCTGGAATCGTGTTTTCTTTCATTCACACATGTTTAACACGCAAATCCTGCATATTCTTCCCTCAAAGAGGAAACGCTCTGTTCCACCTTGTGATGTCATGTGGTAATACAGGAAGTGCTCCACCGTGTCCACCTTCACTAGAATCATTTGGGCTATTTCACCCCTGGAATTTCCTATCTCTGCTGAACAAAAGGCAAAAGGAGCTGTTAACGTGAAAAATAGTACCAGGACATCGCAAGGTGCGTTTTGAGCTTTGGAGATGCAGACAGAATAACAAAGGCAAATTTAGACGTGTGAATGAAACAAAACACAACTCCAGGTCTGTTTTTGAGGATGCAACAACATCATAACATGACTTAAAGCTCACAAGAGTCAATTTTGTGGAATATTGGAGCTTCAAATTCTAAAAATAAACCAGGACAAAGCTTAAGTCCATGGTTAGTTTAGGTTAGTTTATGGTTAGTTTAGTCCATGATTCATTTAGATTAGTTTATGGTTCGTGTTAGAATAATTATGTATATTTTATCCCATATTTGTTTTAATCATGTGTTAGATATTTGTGTATTTGAAATAATCTCTTTTGTGCTTGAAAAACTGTGTGCAGTACTTTTCCACTTGTGTGCGAGCTGAAGGCTGGAGTGACGGCTTATCAGACACCCCGTGAGACAAGGACGGTCTGAGTTTGGCAAAACATGAACCGCGCTCAAACCACAGCGCATTCCCCGCACTCAGCCTGCTGACCTTGATCAAACATATTTGTACAATGCATAATCATATTTTGGTGTTGCTGCTGCTTTTCCCCTCCCTTTAGAGCAGCAACACCCATTGTAACCAGGGCCACCCTAATGTAAATAAAAAAGAGGAGACGGCGAGCGTGTGGCAGAGCGGGTTGGAGAGTGTAACTGGGCACGTCTCGATCCGTTCTCCTCACGAGTAAAACTGAATAATCTCTCTTGTCTTTCTTCTCTGAATGTTTTAGGTAATTAGGTTAGTCCATGGTTAGTTTAGGTTAGTTTATGGTTAGGTTAGTCCATGGTTAGTTTAGCCCATGTTTAGGTAAGTTTATGGTTAGTTTAGTCCATGGTTAGTTTAGGTTAGTTTATGGTTGGGTTAGTCCATGGTTAGGATAGGTTAGTTTATGGTTAGGTTAGTTTATGGTTAGGTTAGTCCATGGTTAGTTTAGTTTATGGTTAGGTTAGTCCATGGTTAGGTTAGTTTATGATTAGGTTAGTTTATGGCTGGGTTAGTCCATGGTTAGGATAGGTTAGTTTATGGTTAGGTTAGTCTATGGTTAGTTTAGTTTATGGTTAGGTTAGTCCATGGTTAGTTTGTGGTTAGGTTAGTCCATGTTTAGGTTAGTTTATGGTTAGGTTAGTTTATGCTTAAGTTACTTTGTGGTTAGTTTAGTCCATGTTTAGGTTAGTCCATGGTTAGTTTAGTCCATGGTTAGGTTAGTGTATGGTTAGGTTAGTTTACGTTTAGGTTAGTGCATGTTTAGTTTAGTTTATAGTTAGGTTAGTCCATAGTTAGGTTAGTTTATGGTTACGTTAGTCCATGTTTAGGTTAGTTTATAGTTATGTTCATGGTCAGGTTAGTCCCTGGTTAGTCCATGTTTACCTCAGACCAGTCCAGGGTTAGGTTAGTCCCTGGTTACGTTAGTCCCTGGTTAGTCCATGTTTACCTCAGACCAGTCCAGGGCCAGCCACTCGGGGGGGCAGCTGTGGTTGCTGCAGGGCTCGGTGAGGGGGGGCCGCGGGGGGGTGCAGGCCGAGTCGTCCAGAATCTTTTCTTCGGACGCAGAAATCCTCCGTTTACACAGGACGCCCCGAGACCTCAGGCCCCCGTTACAACTGCGACTGCACTCGGACCACTCACCTGTCCACCAGCTGCACACAACAGAGCAGGTTACACTGTGTCGCATTCACAAGCTTAAATAAAGTTATCGTGAAATGGAAATATCGTGTAGTTTTTGTTACTGGCTAATTATCATCTGTTGTATTCTCACACTTCACCACTAGGAGCAATCATCTACATTAGACCAGAATGCACAGGTGAACAAAGGCACATCCTACTCTGGGACAGGTTTGTACGGCTAAACAAACTTTTAAAATAAGAAAATAAAAACCCCTAGAGCTGCAAATAAGACAAAAAGAAGAAAATAAAACCCCTAGTGCTGCAAATAAGTCAAAAAGAAGAAAATAAAACCCTTAGTGCTGCAAATAAGACAAAAAAAAGAAAAGAAAATCACTAGTGCTGCAAAAAAGACAAAAAGAATAAAATAAAACCCCTAGTGCTGCAAATAAGACAAAAAAATAAAATAAAATCACTAGTGCTGCAAAAAAGACAAAAAGAATAAAATAAAATCACTAGTGCTGCAAAAAAGACAAAAAGAATAAAATAAAATCACTAGTGCTGCAAATAAGACAAAAAGAATAAAATAAAATCACTAGTGCTGAAAAAAGCCAGTGCGTGTATGATTTCTACACAAAAAACAATGTTTGAGAGAGGTTGTTGTTGTTGAGATGTTGCTGTTGGTGCAGTATAAAATTTAAAATGAGCTGAAAGTACATAACAATAACCTTCTTTCCTAGCGTGTAAGTTCTCTAAAGCAAAGTAAATATCCAGACCAAAGCAGCAGACTGTGGGTGAGCGCAGATGGTTCTTACGTTGGGGAGCAGGGCTCAGTGTTGCACGGCCTTCTCTTCTCTTTGGGTCGACTTTTCTTGTCACAGAAGTGGTTGTTGGCGACGGAGTGATCGGCCTGTTTCCTGCACACCACCTGCTGCAGCTGGAAACCTGAGTGAAAACACAGAGGGAACTTAAGCCTACGCAGTTAAATATTAGTGCTGCTTGATTATTAAAGCTTAAAATAATGTCTGAAAATGCTTTAAGTGGAGTTATAGTACAGTATAAGCATAATTTTTAGCTAAATAACTGTACGTGTGCACTTTAGTAGTAGTAGCAGTAGTAATAGTGCCTAAATATATGTGTATTTTGTATTGTTAGCACCTCCAGCGCACAGGGCAGAGCAGCGGGACCAGGTGGTGTAGTGCCAGGCGTGTCCGCTCAGAGGCTCTCGGTTTATGGGCGGGTTGAACCTGTAGTGGATGCCCGGGTTCTCCTCCCTCACCAGCACCTGAGCGATCAAGAGCACAGTGACAAAAAAGTAAAAAAAAAAAAAAGAGGCTAAAATAAAATAAGAGCATTGTTTCTCTTTTGATATATTTTTTATCCGAAAACCCAGTGAATCGATTTGTATCTCCACAAATCTGGCACTTGGCCTTGGCCTGGAGGAGCGCCGCTTCCTGCTCGTCTCCATGGAAGTGTTCCTTTGGCTAAAATATGACACAGTTTGGGAGAAAAGTTATCTGTCTCCACGGAGAATGGTCCAAAGTATTTTTGCGACTTCCTCCATTTCCAGACCTGAGACGACTTATTTTCGCTTCTAAAGTCACCACGATGATTATTTTCTAGTTTTTTGTGTTTATATTGTGACCCGAGTAAATGCTGCGGTCGTTTACCCATTTCATCTAAAAGAAACAGCGCTATTGTCTGAGCTGATGCCGTTACCATGACGACCAGGGTGATGTTGGTGGGTCCGAGCGCCTCGATGGTCTCCGGGCCGTCGGCGGGGCGTCGGTAGTGGAAGGTGGTGCCCGCGACCTCAAACCTGCGCGGAGTGTCTATGCCCTGCTTCCCGTTGATGAAGAACTGATCACTCTTACTCTTCAGCACTGCAGAGGACAGGGGGCAGAGGAAAAGAGGACAGGGGCAGAGGATGGGGGCAGGAGACAGGGGTAGAAGACAGAGGACGGGGGGAAGGAGACAGGGGCAGGAGACAGAGGACAGGAAAGAGGAAAAGAGGACAGGGGCAGAGAACAGAGAAAAAGAGGACGGGGGCAGAGGAAAAGAGGGCAGAGGAAAGAGGACAGGGGGCAGGAGACAGAGGACAGGGGCAGATGAAAAGCGGACAGGGGTAGAAGACAGAGGACAGGGGCAGAGAACAGGGGCAGGAGACACGGACAGAGGACAGCGGCAGAAGAAAAGAGGACAGGGGCAGAGGAAAAGAGGACAGGGGCAGAAGACAGGGAGCAGGAGACAGGGGTAGAAGACAGGGTCAGAGGAAAAGAGGACAGGGGCAGAGGAAAAGAGGACAGGGGCAGAGAACAGGGGCAGAAGAAAAGAGGACAGGGGCAGAGGAAAAGAGGACAGGGGCAGAGGAAAAGAGGACAGGGGCAGAGGAAAAGAGGACAGGGGCAGAGGAAAAGAGGACAGACGACCGGGGACACAGGACGGGAGCAGGAGACAGGAACAGAGGACAGGGGCAGAGGACATGAAGGATTGTAGGGTCAGAGCGTATATATCATTACAACAGATGACATTAAACAATCCTTTTGCATAAGCTAAAGTGGCTTTATACTTCTATGGGGTATTAACTGTTAACTCCTGACATATTTAGATTGTGTGTTACCATTTGCTGTTTTGAAAATGCTATTTGTGCATCCCACTAATGAAACTACGGCACATCGCATCAGGTTTGTGAAGCTGTAGTGTACTGTGTTGCTTTCTACTTTTGTACAGTGCTTAACAAATGTATTAGAGCACCTAAAATCAAGAAAACATAAATAACTTCATAGTATCTCCAAAACTTGCAGAGAACAGCTGCATTCTTGCTTGGTTTTTATGTCGTTTTGCAAAGTCTCTTTTGTTATTGAATTCCAAAGAGTTTCTCGCTGTTCCCAGAGATTTGATTTGTCTGAGACTTTGGTGTCATTTTTGGAAAACATTAAACTTGAAAATTTATGGATAGTTATATTTTAGCATTAAAGATACCGTTTTGATAAAAAGAGCTTGCATGTACTGGCGGATTAACCATAATAGAAACACAAAAATACTGTTAAATTACGTATGGCAGCAGAGGCAAAACCTTATACAGGGTGGTGGTCTGGTAAATTTGCTCAGTACTGTATATTTATGGAAAATTGCCACGTGGAATGATGGTGACGTCGGCTTGTGGACTGAGCGCTGAACAGTCTTCCAACAGTCAGGAGGGTTCAAATAGGGCCTCAAATATGCATGAATGACATAAAACCACCTCAGGCATGTTTTTGATGAGGGAACAGCATCTCCAAAAAGTCTACTTTGCATAATACTCCCTTTTTAATGTTTTTGGACCTTTCAAGACTGTCACTAAAGTCATACTGTATTCATCAAACTAAAACTAACTCTTGGCCCTGCGTAAAACTCTCTTGGTGAGCCTGCTCTACATTAGGGTTTGAATGATTTGGGGCAAATATCTAATTACGATTTTTCTGACGAGCGTTGCAATTGATTACATTTGCGATTTTGTTCTAGTAATACGGTTTTATCCAAAGTTCAGATTTTAAACGCATCAAGAACTGACAAAAAGATCCAAATGTGGACTGACAAACTAATACAAGAGTCACATTTCAGAACATGTTTGTGCAGATCTGAAACACAGGGTTTGCCATTTTTATGTATTAAAAAGATGGGATGTTTTCTTGTTTATGAGGAAATTATAGTTCTTCAAAAATTGCAGCATTTTTATGAGCAAATTATGCTCTTCTGGTTGACTGGATGAACTTACATGAACCCTGCATCTTACACTCTTAAAGATATGAGAGGATTAAACAAAGATTGTACAAAGAAATGGACTAAGTGCACAGCAAATGTTTGAAAACGGTCTGAAAACTTAAGCATAGGGTTGGGCGGTATCCAAATTTTTTATATCGTTAAACATTCTCAGCATTTTACCGGAGTATACGGTATTACCTCGACTAATTAAGAATTATTTTGTAGCTGCACCTAAACCATTCAGAAACAGAATTATATTTGAAGATGAGGCACAAGTTCTGATCAAACCAAACTTCACCAGCGCGTTTCTCCCTCCATTTAAAGATCTGGGACTCGCCAAGACAAGAAAAGCGCAGAAGAGGCAGATTTCAGCATAAAAAGTAAAAGGCGCCAGTCCACGGCGTGTGATATTTCCCACTGCAGCATGTTGTATCTGACAGACCCGCGCTCTCGGCACTCGGAGAAGTTACCGTCTCCTCCGTGAAAGTCTGACTTCGCCCTCGAGCAGGAACTTTCTCCTCTTCAGCGCCGCGTCCCCTCTTGACTCTCGGCGTTCAATAAAACGTCTCCATCACAAACTTTTCGGCTCAACGTCACACACGAAGCATCAGTCAGGTTTTTTTCTTCTTCCTCGCTGCGTGTGGATGGAAATCTCCGAGCACAACCACGTTTGAAGAGGAGATAGAGTGGAGGGGAGAAAGTCGGCGCTGTTCCCCGTGTCTGAAGTGACTGTGGTGGATCTGGCCTGACGCAGGGTCGTAGCTCCGTCAACATTTGCCGTTTCTCCCCTGTCATTGAAGCCAAAATGCTCCTAATATTATATTAGGTCCTTATGCACTGCAGATTTGTTTTATGACTGTTATGAAACTGATACCATTGCTACTTTTTGATACCTCGATATACCGTATTACCGTATTACCATCCAACCCTATTCAAGAACAAATACAAAATGTATTTAAACAACTGATTTTCAGCAGCCTGTGATCAATACGAGCGTTCATGGTCATGTTTAGGTGTTTGATTTTCAACAAAAAAGTGAAAGTGACTAACTAAAAAACTGTCCCCATAACTATCATGTTGGGGCGTGTAAATACGTGACAATACAAATTAAGAGTGACCGGCACCTCAGTGTTAACGTCACTACTTCCTGTCCAATTGTGTCTCTAAGAAACACCAGGATGACGTAGAGTGGGTTAATATGAACATTTTAAGACTGAAATGAGAAGCCTGACAGTAGCAGTTACAGAGAGAGGGGAGGTGCTTTTTCAATACAAAGAGAGTTGGAAATTGGAGTCGATGGAGCCGGAAGTGCGTCCATGCTCACTTCGTCTTTAAAATGCAGCAGGGAGCAGGTTCGCTATGTCCATTTGTCTGTGGGCTTAACACTGCTGTGACCTAAACTCTCTTATAATTAGGCTGTGGTCAATATTGTGTTAACTTTCCACAGAAAACACTGGACACAGCTCAGTGCGTGTGTGGAGTTTTTACCCAGGTAGTTCAGGGAGATGTTGAGCTCCTGGATGTGGATGAAGACGGATCCTTTGGGTATTCGGACCACCTCCTCGTATCCTGTAACACACAAACACGTGGGGTTTACATGGATTCTGGAGACATTATATTGAGTTAAGATTCACTTCCTCAATCTTAAAGTTGAGCTGTGTAACTTTTCGGTAGTGGGTCCATGGGTTCTTGTTTCTGTGTAAATGGCATCACTCTGCTTGGAATGCTCCACAGTATGACATTAAACAGATCTAACTTACGTTAATTCAATTACAGATGATTTTATTGCTCAAAAATATATAGAAAAACAAGTATTCTGAGTGTGTCAGAGCCGCCTCTCCGCAGCTCTGACCTGTAGCTTAGTCTTGGCAAATTATTTTACTTTGTCCAAAGAGGATACTTTAAGAATGTGACTCCACCGCTCTCTCAGTTTGTCATGCACCGGCTCAGGGCTCAGACAAAATGGAGTCCATACATGTTTACAAGGGATTACTTGTATTATGAATGTGGGACATTCTGCAGGATCAGTGACGCCTTTAGGTTTTCCTGCAGGTGCCCGGGTGGCACAGTGCCAGTCATCTGCTTGTGGACGCTCACATCCCCATGTGTGAGGCTCTGCTTAGACATTTAATGTTCACATTCATGCAGTGCCTGGAGGTGTCTGAAAACACCATCATAATGACTCTGACTGATCCTCAAATGAGCTCATGCCGTTACACCTCTGGTCTGAGAAAGCACTGGCACAGAAACGCCACACGTTTTAATTAACTTCATGAACTAACATGACCAAAAATAATAATATTTTTGGCCTTTCAGGACCCTTACTGCCCTATTATTTTTAATGCACATTTTATACATGACATGATATCCAAATATAATCTGAAAATGCAATATTTTTGTGAGAAGTAGAACATAAACCTGAATAAAGGTGTGATATCAGAATGGTCCACACTCAGACCCACTGCAGGTGGCTTTGTTTGTGTGGACTCCTGTGAACTCACCACTTTACGTCACTTAACACTTTAAACACTTTTTACTTAACTTTATGGACCAATTTGAGTGCTTTGTGTGTTTTTTGTATCCAGTTTTTCTTTTAAACTATGGACCGAGTAATATGACTATAACATAACTCTGACGCTAACCTTGTATAACTCAGTATAACTCTGTAAAACTCCTGTAAAACTCTGTAAAACTCCTGTATAACTCTGTATAACTGTAAAACTCCTGTATAACTAAGTATAACTCTGTATAACTCTGTAAAACTCTGTAAAACTCAGTATAACTCAGTATAACTCTGTAAAACTCCTGTAAAACTCTGTAAAACTCCTGTATAACTCTGTATAACTCCTGTATAACTCTGTAAAACTCTGTAAAACTCCTGTATAACTGTAAAACTCCTGTATAACTCTGTAAAACTCTGTATAACTCCTGTATAACTCTGTATAACTCTGTATAACTCTGTAAAACTCCTGTACAACTCTGTAAAACTCAGTATAACTCTGTAAAATTCCTGTATAACTGTATAACTCAGTATAACTCTGTATAACTCTGTAAAACTCTGTATAACTTCTGTATAACTCTGTATAATTCTGTATAACTCAGTATAACTCAGTAAAACTCTGTAAAACTCCAGTATAACTCTGTAAAACTCCTGTATAAATTAGTATAACTCAGTATAACTCTGTAAAACTCCAGTATAACACTGTATAACTCAGTATAACTCTGTAAAACTCATGTATAACTCCTGTATAACTCAGTATAATTCTGTAAAACTCAGTATAACTCAGTATAATTCAGAATAACTCTGTAAAACTCCAGTATAACTCTGTATAATTCTGTATAACTCAGTTTAACTCAGTAAAACTCAGTAAAACTCTGTAAAACTCCAGTATAACTCTGTATAATTCTGTATAACTCAGTATAACTCTGTAAAACTCCAGTATAACTCTGTATAATTCTGTATAACTCAGTAAAACTCTGTAAAACTCTGTAAAACTCAGTATAACTCAGTATAATTCAGTATAACTCTGTAAAACTCCTGTATAACTCTGTATAATTCTGTATAACTCAGTATAACTCTGTAAAACTCCAGTATAACTCTGTATAATTCTGTATAACTCAGTATAACTCAGTAAAACTCTGTAAAACTCCAGTATAACTCTGTAAAACTCCTGTATAAATTAGTATAACTCAGTATAACTCTGTAAAACTGTGTGTAACTCTATGTAAGCCTGTGTAAGTCTATGGGACGTCCAGCTCACTCTGCAGATTCCAGATACATTCCTAAGAAGAGGACCTCCAGACACAGACCTGTGCCAGACTTCATTCGCTCCAGCTGTTTTGGCCCTGAACATTTTTCCTCTTTATGTAGGCAGCCAACTTATTATTTTTATCTTTTTGTAACATTATTCTGCTTTTTAACAAACTGACGGGCTCCCTTAGATCTGTGGCATAACTCGCCAACGACAATATGCGATCAAAGTGAAAGTTTAAAGAATGATTGATTACGACTAAATAAAAGTAAAGTCGCACTCTGTGACTTTTCGGCGTGAGGAGCTCGTCGCCATGGAGAGCCTGGAATGTTCCACAGTTTGGCACAAATCTGTCAATCAATTCTTGCATTTAAAAAAAACAAACAAAACTGAAATAAAAACATGTATTCTTAATGTGACTAGGCTTGCCTTTCCACAGATCTGACCTGTGACTGACCTATAACTAAGTGACTTGCTTCTGTCAAGATAGGCAAGTTTAATGCCATACTGTGCAACATTCAGAATCAGAATCTTTACTAAAGGTCCTAAATTCAGCAAAATGGCCTCTTGTGAGCTTTAAGTTGTGTTTTAATGTTGTTACCTCATCAAAAACAGACCCGGAGTTGTGTTTTGTTTCATTCACACATGTTTGAGTAACGTCATTATTAGTCTGTTTACAGGACCAGAGCTCAAAATGCTCTGTTCCACCTTGAAATGTTTTCAAGTTAACAGCTCCTTTTGCTTTTGATTCAGTAGAAACAGGCAATTCCAGGGTTGAAATCATCCAGACGATTCTAGTGAAGGTGTACGGAGTTTAAAAACACAGTATTACCACATTACCACATGACATCACAAGGTGGAAGGAAGTGTTTTCAGTTTGAGAGAAGAACTCAACCTAAATACGCAGGTTTGTGTGTTAAACGTGTGAATGAAACAAAACACAACTCCAGGTCTGTTTTTGAGGAGGAAACAACATTATAACAGAGATCAGAAAACAGCGTAATATAGGCCTTTAAAGAGACAGTTCGGAATTTTGGGCGTAGGGCCTCATTTCCTCGTGATCCAGAGTGTTGGAGACATGTGGAGACACTTTTTTTTAAATCTTCCATCCAGTCCTTGTATTTGGAGAGGTTGCTGGTGCTAGGCTAGTGCATGTCAATGGCCTTTTTTGGCACTAAAAACAGTCTTACCCACTCCACAGTGACCCGAGGCAAAACTATTATAACTCCAGACTGTCCATGTGAATGTTTGTGTCCATAGAATAATGTTTGAAATAAAACTAACCTTGCATCGCATGAATCGTCACATGTTGAGGGACTATTTTCTCATATATCAGTCCGCAGCTGCCGAGCTTTATATCAGGAAGTACAACTCACTGCTGCTGCTCAGACATAAATCCTTCAAATGCAAAGGTTAGTTTTACTTCTAACATGATTCTATCAACACAGACATTTATATCAACAGTCTGGAGTTATAATAGTTTTGCCTCGGGTGCACTGTGGAGTGGGTAAGACTGTTTTTAGTGGCAGGACGACTATGGCCATTGACATGCACTAGCCTAGCACCAGCAACCTCTGCAAATACAAGGACTGGATGGAAGATTTAAAAAAGTGTCTCCACACGTCTCCAACACTCTGGATCACGAGGAAATGAGGCCCTATGTCCAAAATTCTGAACTGTCCCTTTAATGACATCATAAACATTTCCTTTTTGTTGAGCATAGAAAAGAAACTTGCTTATGTCAACGCAGACAGACAAAAAATGCAACTAAACAAAGCAATAACCTCTCTATCAAGATGATTCCCCAAATTATAGAGAGATTAATTTTGTCACTAACCACTGAACTCTTACATCTTCAGTTTTCAATACTTCTCCTTGACGAACAGCTGTTTCCACTTTCATATTTTCAGTTTCTAATACAACTACTTTTGCTTTATCACACTACTTCTTTGACAATATAATTCTGTAAACATGACAGATATTTATTTAGCTGTTGTTTGGACAGACCCGTGAAATAAACATCTGGCAACTCCTCTCACAAAAAGTATTTAAAGGAAACACTGACAAAGCTATTAGACAGTTTTAGGGCAGCTGAGATTTAAGACGGGGTTAAAAAAGCTCTAACTGCCCGGTCAGCGTGGTCAGTGTGGTTTGGGACGGGAAACTATGACTTGTTATGGTATAATTCTGTATATTTTTACTTTTTTGCATATCAAAAATGTGTCTAATTGTTGTAAAACGACCATAAGTGTCAAGAAAGTCATGTATTATGCTAAATTTACTCTTGTGACCTATAAATAATCTTAAAATATTGCTGTTACCGCCTCAAAAATACACTTAAGAGTTGATTTTTGTTTCATTCACACGTTTGATTAATGCTTTATTATTTTTCTTTTACGTTTACATCTCCAAAGCTCAAAATCCTGTTCCAGGGTTTGGGAAAAGTGTTTTAGCAATATTGGCATTAGTGCTGGGCGATCCAGCGAATGAATTAGAACTTTTTCCCCACATATTGATTGACCTCAAGTGTCCACTCAATTATTTTTTTCTTTTCAAAAGCTAAATAAAAATGTCTTTGAGCATTGCCATCTAACCCCAAAATAATCAGAGTTCTTCAGAGTTCGTCCAAAGTCTGAACTGCGCTCAGAGCCACATGCCTTCACTGACAGAGGATTGAATCAGAATCAGGAAATGTTTTATTGCCATTGTCAGTGAACAAAAATCAAAACTACAGACCTAATTAGTTGCACATTTGGTGGTACGTTGCAATGTCAAACAATGAAATAAAAATAGTAAAACGAAACTCTGGTCAAATACAAAGAAGGACAAACGTTACAATAAGGAAAACTTTGCTGGAAAGAATTGGCTGTTCACTTCATATCAGTGACAATTAGATGTGCCTCGATTAGATTAGATTAGATTAGATTAGATTAAGATGTGCCTCGAATGTTCCACAGTCTGGCATTAAGGCTACGTTTACACAGAAACGGTCTGAAGCAAAAATGCAAAAGTGCATTTTCATTTTCACTTTTATTCCGCGTTTACATGAGTGTTTTGGTGGGGAATTCTGCTGCACGCGGAGACACAAACTTGCAGTTTGCAAATGTAGTTTGCATGCCCAGAGCGTAGGTGGCAGCACCACCAAGAATAAATGCTATGTATAATCCTTCTGCTTCTCTACTTCCTCTTCTCCAGTGCATTAATTCAAAACAACATGGCAAAGTGTAATAACTAGGGCTGTCAATGGTAACGCGTTAACACAAAAAATATCGCATTAATGTTTTTTTAAAGCAGATTAATCACACAATTTATTTTGAACGCACTCACTCCTCTATGGAAAGTGCAGATGGTGAAAGGCAGCGCAGGTTATTAGGTCAGTGATCAGGTCTGTCCATATGCAGATGTGAAGATGAGACTGGTGCTCATCGGCAAATTTCTCTTAAAGCAGAACTAAGTAACTTTTTTACCTAATTAAATGTCTATGAAAGCCCCTCTGATGGTCACATGTGACATTGTGGGGTGTTTGAAGGGTTCACTGGTGCCCCCATCAGCCTCTGGGCGGAAAAAACGCACATGCAGCTTGGCTCCTACTGACCCGGATCTCAGCTCACAGGGTCTGTTCTCGTTCTCACGAGAGCCAAACTGCTCTAGACACTTCAGCTACACACAGCTAACCGAGCTAACAACACACCCTGTACTGATGCTGTACACAGCTCACTGCAGGAACAAATATCTGGTGTTTACGTGTGAGGTGTCAGCCATGGCCGAGGACGCAAGAAAAAGAAAGCGTGAATTGGACAGAGCCTGAGCTCACACACGAGTAAATCTGGGGAAGGCGTTTGAAGAAGATGGTGAGAGCTCAAGGAAAGAGAAGAGCTACTTGTATCAACAACAAGCCGAGCACCACAAACAGCGCTGGCACCTGTGGCAATGTTGGCAACAAAACTACCAGCGATAGAAAAATGTCAATAATATAACTTTTTGATAATAAATTGTATTTTTCTCAAAATATTTTGGTCTTTTTTTGAAGAATAATTAACTGTGATTAATCGTGATTAATCCAAATTCTAAAATATGATTAATCTGATTTTAAAAATGAATCGTTTGACAGCACTAGTAATAACACCACCAATTTCATGTGGACGGACGAGGAGGTTGAACTATTGCTCACCTTAAACTGGCGGCACGGTGGCTGAGTGTCTAAGCACTCACGCCTCACAGCAAGAAGGTTCTGGGTTTGATCCTCGGGTCGCCCGGGGCCTTTCTGTGTGCAGTTTGCATGTTCTCCTCGTGTCTGGATGGGTTTCCTCCAGACACTCCAGTTTCCCCCATCAACCCAAAACATGCACCGTAAGTGTGAAAGTGGCGTGTGCCTGTGAATGTGACTTTTTAATATCGATACCTGCTCGAATGAGGATCTAGATTCAGTACTAGTTTTTGTATCTGATTTTTAACCGCTCAGCCTTTTTTGGCACCACTGCTGTTTGTGTCTACAAACTTAGTTATTTTGATGTATTATCTCCATTAGCATTAGCGTTAGCATATCTGTACCTGCACAGCATCACTTCACAAATGCATGTATCTGTTATTCTAGTAAATTCTTTGCAAATGACGGCCGCTGAAAGGACCTATTGTTATTGTCAGACATTAGCAGCTCAGTGGGGAGTTTGCATGAGAAAGTACAATTATATGATACACTTAAATGCTCAGGCTGTCCTGGCTCCAGAGACCAGCTACACGCCAAAAAAAGACTTATGCACCGTTTGGACTGGAGAATAATAAAGTTACATCAAATTCTTCAAAGTAAAGTAGGCTAATAATGAGCGCAGTACACACAGCAATGACTACTACAATAGGAATTACTTCACTCCACTTTCCCCGTTCATTTTGGAGCTCATTTAAAGTGGATTTTGGAGTCAAGGTGGATTTGGGTTTTGAGCACTCACTAAGACTGTAAGATTAATTTAATTTTTATAGAGTCATGATTAAATTGTTTACAGATTGTGATGGTCAGTATGGTCAGTAAGCCAGGCGCCTCCAGCATGAGGAGTTCACATTTTCAGGAATTCGTTGAAATTTTCTGTGTAAAATGTACATTTTAATCTTTTTATGTTAAAGTGGATATGACAGGTTTCCATGTTTTTCTAATTATTTGCTGAGATTTTTCCCCTGGTAAATATTTATCATAGTTTTACATCAGTTAAATGGAAAAAAAGGGAAAAAGTACAAGAATACAGGAAGTAGCGCTGACTTGTTAAACAGAAAACCTCTGACAGGCTGACAGTTTAAACATGAATTTATCAAAACAAAGCTGTTGTCATTTATTGTTTAGTCTAATCATAACTATTGTGCAGTTTAAACAAGTTTTGGCCCTTATTTACATTATGGTTTCTACATAAAAGTCATTTACTCAGCTCAGTTCATGTTAGATCTGTTGCCCAAGTCCAACCAGGAAGTAAAATTATAAACTTGCAAAAAGTCTCCCCTACATGACACCATAGAAATACAAAGTTAAAACCATTTTCCATGGAGATAGGTATAATTTTTGCCTTACTGTGGACTATTATGCCACTATATAAGAGTCAGGTTTGTGGAGATGCAAGCCTTTTCACGTTTTTACAGTTCAGTGCGGAAAACTCACAGGTGAAGCGCCCAAATGAACCAGAACAAACATGGCGACGCAGAGGGACGTACTTCAGCCCATTTTTGCCTCTATATTTTTTCCGCTCTTGTGAAGCTTCGACCAATCAGATACAAATAGTCGCTCTACGTTTTTAGTGAGTGTCTTTGATAATGTGACACACAGATAAGTTTGACATGAGCTGGGTGAACATACTTTAAAACCCTTCAAGACATAAGGGCAATTTTAGTACATTTGTCCTCACCTGGATTTTTTTCTTAATTTCGCGATTAAAACTCCCCCTTTTACCCCCTAATGAAATATTATACATCCTTTTTTATCAATACACCCTGTTATTTCCCACTCTGCTGCTGTAGTTGTGTCACACGGCTGTAATAAAGGCTATAGGGACAGAAATACAATTGAAAAAAAGGAAAAATACAAAAAGAAAAACGGGAAATAAAATTCACACTCTTTCACTCAAAACACAGCAAACATGTATAAACAACTTTTTGGACATAAAAAAATATTTTAAGTTAGAGCCTTAACTACAAAAGTGCTAAATCCAGTCCAGGGCACAGAGCCACATCACTTCCTGCATTTCCATGATGTTTATCACATTTGTACATTTTGAGTGAAATAAACGTTTCAAGTAAAAATAGCAAGGGAACTTACAAAGCAAGTACACAGACCAAGATGCGTCATTTGCCATTTATTTGAGAAATAACTGCACTTAGAGCGGATTTTTCAGACATGAAAAATGCTCAGACATGTCAAACATTTTGACTCACTTCACTCTTTAGCAAAGTTTGGGCCAATGAAAATGGACGGAGCGTTTGACAGAAAACAAAGTTCCTATTGGACACTCGTTTTCGCACAGTGCATAATGATGTAGGATAATGCCGGAAATATGCTCGGAAAGCCGCAAATGTCAGCTTTTCGAGGGGAAAAAAGTATGTTTCTATCATTTATGGTCTGAAAGTTCTGCACGGTTATAGAAAACATATTCCCCAGTCTGGAAGGTTAAGTGTGATTTAGTTAAATCAATAGTCTAACCTGTCACATGCACTTTTATGTTGAAATACCCACACCAATACTAGTCCGTAAAGTTTCTGGGTAGGGCCTGTGTGTACGTGTGTGTGTGTATGTGTGTGTTTGTGTGCGTATGTGTGTGTGTGTGTGAGTACCTCCTTCAGGCAGAGATTCGTTGAACAGTCCCTCCACCGACTCACAGCTGCTTCCGTCTCCTCCGCACACACGACACCGATCCTCCCTCACGTCGGAGCCCAGCACCCGGTCACACCCGACATGCTGCAGAGCCAAGAGACAAGTGTCAGCGGGGGCCAAAGGGCAGGGGTCAGGGGGCAGAGGTGAGAGGGTACAGTCCGTAAATCGCCACGTGTCCAGGGCCAAGATGACAGAGGAGCGCTAATGACTGCCAGGTGACTCTTTCAAAACAAACTCCAGTGACACAGAATTATTACAGCAGAGCGGAAAAGAGGTGGGAGTGGTACAGATGCAGAGAGCAGAGATTTCAGATACGATTCAGGACAAGGCTTCAAAATAAAGAGCAATAGTGTCCATGATAACACAATAAATCATATCTCTAATCCCCTAAGTGTATTGCAAGAACAGGGAGGTCGAAAGGCAAAGTAAGGTACAGCTGCTTCGCTCTGGATTCAAACCACAAACAAAGAAAACAGGTATTTCAACTAGTTTTAGCTCTAACCCAGAGACTGTATAAAGAAAAGGACGTTCAGCTCCCGTCAAATGAAGCTCAACGAGGCCAGCAGATACAGAGGCAAGTTTGGAGTCGAGTTCAATATTAGGAACAGGAATTTATCTAGAGACAAAATTGCGAAATAAAAATGCCAGGATCGTGTAGAGTGAGTTAATATGGACATTTTAAGACTAAAATAAAGTAAATTAAAGTCAATTGGAGAAGAGTCGATGGAGCCCAACGCGCCTCCATGTTCACTTCCTATTTGAAACATGTCCAGTTATATATACAGTCTATGCTCTCATCATGTAACTAGTATTTACACGCAAGAATTGTCAGGTACGTGCTCAGATTTAGAACAATTTTATAATTAAAAAACTAACATGCACATTATTAAAAATGTATTTTTAAATATAGGAATTAATATGATCAGGACAATGCTAAACTAAGTTATCAAATATCAAGTTTAGTTTCTGTAAGATGTAAACAAACGTGCCAAAGCTGCATTAAAGACATTATAACAGGCTGATAATCGAATGCCCGTCCCTACTGTGTGCCATATGAAAAGGGGGAGCAAGGTGGAAAGTAATCACGGACAACACGGTGCAAGTTTTGGATGCTGCTATACGGTCGAATCTAATCGTGAATCGAGTGTTTTATTAAAAAATCTAAGATATTTTTGGGAGGGAAAATCACCAGCTCTAATCTCTATCCTGGAACATTTTAAACAAAGCAGTAACTTCTCCAGGGAGTCAAGCAGGTGATGTTGCACAATCAACCAAAACTGCATCTAACTCTATATGATACAAGAAATGTGCACAGCCGACAGATTAGGCCTGTCAAAAGTATCGAAAATCAGATACTAATCAACAGCAAAACTAGTATCGAAACTAGATACTCATTTGGGCAGGTATCGATACTGAAAAAAGTCACATTCACAGAAAGAAAGTACTATGATTTGATGTGGGAAATCAGATTCTATTGTCGAAAGAAAGTGCTTTTTATCATCATCGTGGTATCAGAATCAGTATCAAGTATTTATTTATTTTATTTATTGGTTTATTTGACAGGGACAGTGTACATTAATTAACATAGCTGTAAATGCACCAAAAAATGGTCTCCCTAAAAACAATGATAACGAAATAAGATTACACAGTGAACAGCAGTAAAGCAGTAAAATTTTAGCTATAACTATACAAATCCAGTTGATAAATACAGTGTACACAAAACATTAAAATTATCGGCGGGCGGAGAAAGATCAGGCTGGTCTGGCTTCTAATTCTTAATTTTCTGGCAGCTTTCATTACCGTCACCTCGTTTGTGGGCTTGTTGTGAAATCTTCTGAAATCGGAGCTCTTTGTTTGGGTGGAAAAGTTTGTTAACAGAGTAAAAGAGAGAAAAGCGCACGCAGAGATCTGGGAGATGCAGAGCGCCCAAAAGGAAAAGCAATAATAAGAGTCCAGAGAAGGCAGCCAGTGAGAGGAGGGCCCAGCCAAAGGGTCAGCGGGTTCCCCCAGAACTCCAGCGAACGAGGGAGACGAGGAGGGAGAGACAAGAGAGAGCAGAGGGAAAGAGAGAGACGAGGAGGGAGAGACAAGAGAGGAGAGCAGAGGGAAAGAGAGAGACGAGGAGGGAGAGACAAGAGAGGAGAGCAGAGGGAAAGAGAGACGAGGAGGGAGAGACAAGAGAGGAGAGCAGAGGGAAAGAGAGAGATGAGGAGGGAGAGACAAGAGAGGAGAGCAGAGGGAAAGAGAGAGACGAGGAGGGAGAGACAAGAGAGGAGAGCAGAGGGAAAGAGAGAGACGAGGAGGGAGAGACAAGAGAGGAGAGCAGAGGGAAAGAGAGAGACGAGGAAGGAGAGACGAGAGGAGAGCAGAGGGAAAGAGAGAGACGAGGAGGGAGAGACAAGAGAGGAGAGCAGAGGGAAAGAGAGAGACGAGGAGGGAGAGACAAGAGAGGAGAGCAGAGGGAAAGAGAGAGACGAGGAGGGAGAGACAAGAGAGGAGAGCAGAGGGAAAGAGAGAGACGAGGAGGGAGAGACAAGAGAGGAGAGCAGAGGGAAAGAGAGAGGTGAGGAGGGAGAGACAAGAGAGGAGAGCAGAGGGAAAGAGAGAGACGAGGAGGGAGAGACAAGAGAGGAGAGCAGAGGGAAAGAGAGAGACGAGGAGGGAGAGACAAGAGAGGAGAGCAGAGAGAAAGAGAGACGAGGAGGGAGAGACAAGAGAGGAGAGCAGAGGGAAAGAGAGAGACGAGGAGGGAGAGACAAGAGAGGAGAGCAGAGGGAAAGAGAGAGACGAGGAGGGAGAGACAAGAGAGGAGAGCAGAGGGAAAGAGAGAGACGAGGAGGGAGAGACAAGAGAGGAGAGCAGAGGGAAAGAGAGAGACGAGGAGGGAGAGACAAGAGAGGAGAGCAGAGGGAAAGAGAGAGACAAGGAGGGAGAGACAAGAGAGGAGAGCAGAGGGAAAGAGAGAGACGAGGAGGGAGAGACAAGAGAGGAGAGCAGAGGGAAAGAGAGACGAGGAGGGAGAGACAAGAGAGGACAGCAGAGGGAAAGAGAGAGACGAGGAGGGAGAGACAAGAGAGGAGAGCAGAGGGAAAGAGAGAGACGAGGAGGGAGAGACAAGAGAGGAGAGCAGAGGGAAAGAGAGAGACGAGGAGGGAGAGACAAGAGAGGAGAGCAGAGGGAAAGAGAGAGACGAGGAGGGAGAGACAAAAGAGGAGAGCAGAAGGAAAGAGAGCGACGAGGAGGGAGAGACAAGATAGGAGAGCAGAGAGAAAGAGAGAGACGAGGAGGGAGAGACAAGAGAGGAGAGCAGAGGGAAAGAGAGAGACGAGGAGGGAGAGAAAAGAGAGGAGAGCAGAGGGAAAGAGAGAGACGAGGAGGGAGAGACAAGAGAGGAGAGCAGAGGGAAAGAGAGAGACGAGGAGGGAGAGACAAAGAGGAGAGCAGAGGGAAAGAGAGAAAGATAGAAAGAGAGGAGGAGAGGGGGGAAGAGAGGGAGAGACGGAGAGGGGTGAGAGAGAGAAGGAGGGAAAGAGAGGAGTAGAGGAGGGGAGAGGGAAAGAGGGAGAAAGACAGAGAGGAGGAGAGGGGTAAGAGAGAGAAGGAGGAAGAGAGAAAAGAGGAAGAAGAGGAAAGGGAGAGAGAGGAAAAGAGGGAAGAGAAGGAGAGAGAGGAGGAGAGGGAGAGAAGAACAGAGGGTGAGAGCAGGAAAGGAGGAGAGGGGTAAGAGAGAGAAGGAGGGAGAGAGAAACGAGGAGAAGGGGAGGAGGAAAGGGAGAAAGAGGAGAGAGAGAAGAGAGAGAGATCAGAAAAGGGGGAGAAGAGAGGGGATAGAGGGAGAGGTGAGCAGAGAGAGAGAAGGAGGGAGAACGGAGGAGGAAGGGAGGGAGAGGAGGAACAGGAGAAGAGAGGGGGGAGTGAGAGAGAGACGAGGGGAAGAGGCGGTGTGGGAGAGAAGAGAGGGGAGAGAGAGAGAGAGACGAGGGGAAGAGGAGGAAGAACACAAGATGAAAGAAGGCGGAGGAGAGGAGGGTGAAAAAGAGAGAGGACCAGAGAACCAAAGGAAGAGGAGGAGAGAGAGGAGTGGAGAGAAACAAGAAGAAAGAGGAAGGAGAAGAGGAGGAGAGGATAAAAGCGTGACGGGAAGAAGGAGAGGAGGAGACGAGGAAAAGGGGGAGAGAGAGAACAGGGAAGGAGGTAGAAATAGAGAAGCAACGAGAGAGGGGGAGAGAGAAGAGGAGGAATAGGAAAGGAGAGGCAGGAGTAGATAGAGAAAGGCAGTGAGGAGAGGAGGAAGAAGAGGAATAAAGAAGAGACGAGGAGGAGAGCGGATTGAGACCAGAGAAGCAAGGGATACGAGCAGAGGAGTGAGAGAAAAAGCAGAGGGAGAAGAGGAGGGAGAGAAAGAGAGGAGGAGGAGGAGGAGGAGGAGGAGGAGGAGGAGGAGGAGAAACTCCCCCACGATCTGGCTCCGGGCGCTTTAATCGTAACGCAACTTTTAAAATCAAATCAAACAAAATCTAATAAGAGACGTTTCGGAGCCAGTGCTGTTTCTCCCTCCGTGTTCAGAGCGTAAATACTTCAAATACTCATTCACACACGTTTAACACACAAACACACAGGCATATTTAGGCTTCAGCTCTTCTCTCAAACTGAAAACGCTCAGTTCCACCTTGTGATGTCATGCCGTGATACAGGAAGTGCTCCGTTGTGTTTTTAAACCCCACGCAGCTTCACCAGAATCGTTTGGATCATTTCCGCTCTGGAATTGACCATCTCCACTGAACAAAAAGGTAAAGTACAGACAGTGGAGTTGTTGCACACAGCCACGTTTCTGTAATGTGTAAATGTCCTTCAAAAACTCCGCTAGGTTTGGTTGACCAGATTTTCAAAATAAAAAACTGAAAGTGGGACACCCCCCGGGTTGTGGTGGTTGGTAATAACAAAATAGTGAAAGTGAGTGCGTAGTTCTGACCCATTTATGACTAATTTGAGTCACATTTTCTTTGTGTTTTGGTCATTTTTAAGCAGTTTTTCTGTGTTTTACCTAAACAAATGGCAAATTATGCCTCTTTACAATAGCAATTTATATGATACATAGTTTTATAATCCTTATCTTTATAGATCTTTATAGTGTTTGTCTATTTTTAACTTAACTGTACTTCTATTGCTGCTACTGTTTCTTGCTGTTCTCTTTACTGTGCGTTGCAACACTGAAATTTCCCCATTGTGGGACAAATAAAGGATATCTTATCTTATCTTTACTGTTGGCAGGGATCAGATTGGTGAAAAATAGGGACACCAGGGACATTTTGTTTAAGAGTGTATATTTTTGGTTTAAGAGTTAATGACCCTCTGATTGCAAAAATTAATGAATTAATAAATTAGTTCGAAGTGTCTTACACTGACCTCAGGCTTATGTTGTTCAGGTGTTCTGTTATTTCCATTGTGACACTGAATGACTTTGTATTTAACCCAGATTAATATGGAAATGGAGCAACATCAAGCAGCACAGTACTTTTAATCATCTAGTTATATTTAACAGAGCTGCTGGTACTAAAATACTTGTCCTCAAATCACAGTTGACTAAAATGTAATTTAAAAAAAGGATGTATTTAGTATAATAAATATACTAGTTTAAGTATAAAAAATGAATAGTTCATTCTCAGGTGCTTGATCTTCCTCTGCTGTGCTGAAGGTCCTGGACCAGAGCACCGGTGAGTCAGAATAATGCAATTTATTAAACTGCCTTTTTTGGTATATTACAAGAAAAAGACTTTCTAGGTTCCATCTGTTACATTCACACTCACACTGACAAATCCTCGTCTTCATCATGACTAAACAAGACTCCAGGATAAAAAGGGGGTAAGATCATTACTTATTGCTGACAATATCAATATCCTGTTGTTGAAAATTTTGAAACAATTATGAATTTACAGGAACACATTACAGAACCCACTGAAGACGCTTCTCTGATCTGTCGGTCAAGAAGAAGATGGATGTATAACAGTGCAGTAATATCAATGGAGTAAAAAAAATAACACCTACTTCCTCCACCTGTTACCTCTATGTTTATGATGGTATAAGGCAAAGTCATATTTGTTCAAGCATTTTTGTTTAGCTTGTTTTTGTCAATATTGGGGTTTGTCCTACAGAACAGAACTACTGAAACAGGTGTCAACAAGTCGTGCAAGTCACAAAATATGGCACAATATTCAAGTAAATCTGCTCTTACAGTGTTTACATCTTCTCAAGCTGTAGGAGGAGCGTTGTGACAGCCCCCATCTCCCCAGCGCCATCTTGTCTTCATTTGGTCCTGTTCTAGTCCTGGTTTAGTGCCAGTTTTGTCTTAATCTTGGCGTTGTACTGTACATGTCCAAGAGTGAATGCAAACGTAATGCCATACTGGGGAACATTCCAGGAAAAGCACTTAAAAACTTTATGGAAACAAGCAAAAAAGTTCCTTTCTGTACTTTTAATGAACAAAACTAACGGTCTAAGTGTCGTGAGGGCTGCAACATTAATCGCAATCAAACTAAAATCGCAATTTTAATTAGCAAATCGCAAAAGATCCCATTTTTAAAGAACCATTTCAAGGTTCAGGGTTTCTTTATTAGGATCCTCGTTGGCAGAAGGGTTCAAAGCAGTCCAATAACATTAAAATTGAAATGAAGACACACAAATATATCGGAATCGTATCAGAATCAGTATTGAGTCTGTTCCTTAGTACTGAATTTGAGTTTTAGTATCATGACAACAGTTTAACACATAGATAACAATCAAGAAGACAGAAGGACCTGGCTGGTCTGGCTTCCAATTCTTAATTTTATGAGAGTTTGCATTACTGTCACCTTGTTTGTGGTAGCCTCATAAAATCTTTTGAAATCTGAGCTCTTTGTTTGGATTTCATTTGCAATTTGAATGGATGCGGTTAGAAAATCACAAAGGCTGCGATTTTTAAAGCACCTTAAAAATGATAAAAGCGTAACAACAAAGAACAAAATATTCCGTTTTATTCCGCGTAAAAACATGTTCTCAAATGCGATTCTTGCGTTGTTTTGCCAGCTCAGTCTCCAGTCACGTTCAAAACGTGAACTCTGAGCCGAATCCTCTTATTAAAACGCAATGGCAAAGCTTGTCAGGAAAAATCACAACATACGAGATGTTTTTCCCAAATGGTTCACCCTCAATCTAACCGTGTTTTATGAGGCGTGAGTATCAAAGAGACCTGTGGCGCTGCGATCGGTGCCAGGTCTGAGCTAATCCTCCCTCTGCAGCTGCTGGTGATGGGGCCCGGCCGCCGCGGAGCCGATAGTGGATCACCTCCAGACGGGGATAAGGTAAACACTGTTATCTCCAGACACCGGGGCCTGACGCTTTCGGGAAAATATAATTGTGATGGTTCTAACAAGGACTGAGGTTGTGGTGGGAGGTTTGACGTAAGTTTTATGATTTTCACTCTAAAACAAGCAAAAAACACAACTAGTTCATTCGCAGGGGTCCTGTTAGTTATTCCTCACTCCTCTGCGTTATTGTTTCCCCTTTTTTGAACATTGGTGTCATGTTTGTTTGCTTGTTTTGACATAATTGGACCATGCATCTCTGTGATTTGTTAATCCGCCTTTCGATCACTCAAACTCAAATCCGGGACGGAGTTAAAGATCCACATGTCGTCGTAAAGTTTTGTTAAACTGTGTGGTTCTGGCTGGACAGGTAACACCTAGGAAAGAGAGGAGAGAAGGAGAGAGGAAGGACATAAGAAAAGGGAGATAGCAGAGGAGGAGAAGAGGGTAAGAAAGAAGAGAAGAGAGGAGAAAGAGGAGCAAAGTGTGTGGTTCTGGTTGGACAGGTAAAGCTTTCGTTTTGAGCTGCTGCTGTACATAAAAGCACGATATATTTAGATATATATAGAGTACTGTGCAAAAGTTATAGGCAGGTGTGGAAAAAATGCTGTAAACTAGAAATGTAGCCAAAAAATGGAGGTGTTCATCATTTATTTTCATCAATCAACAAAATGCAGTGAATGAACAAAAGAGAAATCTAAATCAAATCCATATTTGGTGTGAGCTTTGCCTTCAGAAGAGCATCAGTTCTTCTAGGTTTTACTTGCAGACAGTTTTTGAAGGAACTGGGCTGGTCGGTTGTTCCAAACATGTTGAAGAACTAAGCCCAGATCTTGTGTGGATGGAGCTTCCTCACATCCTTCTGTCTCTTCATGTTAATCCCAGACTCACTCCATGATGCTGAGGTCAGGGCTCCATCACCAACACAACTTCTGCTTCTTCTTTACGCTGAAGATCGTTCTGAATGATTTTTTCTTTTGTTCGCTCGCTTTGCATTTTGTAAATTGATAAAAACAAACAATGATTATTTATATTTTTGAACGCATTCTTTGTTTACAGCATTTTTTCACACCTGCGTAAAACTTTTGCACTGTGCTTCAAATTTTTCAGGCTCGCAGCGCCCCTCCGGTCTGTGAAATATTACGGGACATAAAACCGGTCTGTGGCACAAAAAAGGTTGGGGACCACTGAGCTGTAGGATGTGATGATATAGTGAAATAGTGATATCCTCATCTCTCGATACAGTATTTTCACAATATTCATTTCACAATACGATATTTATTGCAAAACTTGTAGAGGCTCACAAAATTGTCAATATGCTGCTTTTCTGTCGTAATTTAATAAAAAAATGTAATCAATTTTCAAAGTGCTTAAAAACAGATAATACTCCCTACAACTGTACAACAACTCGCCCTTATGCAGGAGAAAACCCTATGTCCTGTCAATCATCATATCATTTTGTCTTCCTTATGACCTTTTGTATAAAGCTGAGATTTTTTATTACTTATTTTTTATTTTCATACATTTTTATAATTATTAGTGCTGTCAAAAATATTGTGGTATTAACGAGTTAATGCAAAACCATTTTAACGGTGTTCATTTTTTCTTTAATGGCGGACTAGTGTTTTCATAAGCTGTGGCCACTGTTAGTAACATTAAAAAAACTACAGGATCCGGCTGTAAACAGGAAGCAAAACAATTAGTATGAAACTGAGAAGCCCTGTCAGGTGCTCTGATGTTATTCATATGAGGAAAACACAAAAAGTCGGCTCCAAAACATACAGTGAATCCGCACTTACCTTCGATTATATCTATGACCTTCGATAAGGAGACAGAAGTTTTACAGCCTCGTCTCCTCCTGTTCACACTGCTCTGAGCTGTTGTTATGTCCATAATCTCAGAGAGGAGCGAGTATCACAGCAGGACTCACGTCTGTCTCACTATTTAATCGATATTTCTGCCGCTGGACTTATTTTCTTTGCTAAAGCGTCGCTCTGCTGCTGCGTATAGATCCACGAGCTGCTGCCACATGTAAACAAACGTGTGATGACGTCACTGCCCTCAGTGCAGCAGTGTTGGAGCCATGGATCTATAATAAAACTTTATTATAGCTCTATGGTTGGGGCAGACAAATAGCGTCATAAACACAGTTGCAATAAAAAAAAAAATAATAAAAAAAACATCTGTACAAAGCCTATCCACTTTTCTATGTTGATGAGAGCATTAAAACGATTATTCAAGGGACAAAAATGTGCGATTAATTTCCTATTAATCGCGAGTTATCTATGACATTCATGAGATTAATCATTAGTGCTGCCGCGATTATTCGACGTTGTCGACGTAATCGAATATGAAAATGAGTCGACTACAATTTTTTTGGTCGAATATTCGCCTTTATTTATTTTTGGTCTCAAACGGCTCGTCCAGAGACCTTTCGCTTGCTTGAGATCAGGTATTTCCCCTCCACACCACTAGTAGTACTACACTCGAGGCGGACACCGGTGCTGCTGACAGCGGCTACATCCGGGGTTGACGCCGAGGTGGCTAACCTAGGCTTCACCAAAGGCTAACAGCAGTGGTATATAATGGCACCGCAAAAGAAAACAAACTTGAGGAAGTATTTGCCGTGCGCACGCTGCTGGCTGGTCTCTCTCTTTCTCTCTTCCCCTTCCCGATTTGAGCATTTGAGAAAATGCCAGCGGCCGGAGTCGGACCAAGACCTAAAGCCTCGAAACTCTGGGAATACTTTCGGACAGTTGGTGATAGAGTGGTTTGTACACTCTGCAAGACTTCTTTGGCTTTTCACGGGAGCACGACCACGATGCATGAGGTATTGAGAATACCGTTGCAATATGCTGCTCGTGCATACATAAATTGTGTGTGCATATCGTTGTTCAACATTGTCAAATGAGCACACACAACAGACATAACAGCAATAACCTTTGCAACTCGCACACACAAGGTAACCTCCCGGGAAAATCTAACACACCCACTTGTGTGTGTTAGAACCGCTTGTTTTTTTTTTTTAATTAGTCGTTTAGATTAGTCGACTAATCGAAAAATTAGTCGAGAGATTAATCGTTAGAAAATTAGTCGTTAGTGGCAGCACTATTAATCATCACTCAATATTTTAAGCGATTGACAGCACGAATAATTATGCCTTATTTGAGACCTGTCTCTTACTGTCTTTTGTGCGACTTATTTAGAATTTATTATCACCATTTATATTTAGTTTACTCTTTGTTGTTATATAATATTGTGATATTTGAGCTACTGTGTCCAAATAATTTCTCTTGTGGATCAGTAAAGTTCGTCTAAGTCGAAGGCATCGTACCTTACACTCTCCGTTCACACACACGTCCAGAGAGTCGGCGCGACACGGAGTCCCGTCCACCACGGCCGGAGCGCGCTCAGTGTAGAAGTTGTATCCCTCCGCCAAACAGTTCAGGGAGCAGGACTTCATCCCACCTGAGAAAGAGCCAGACCATGGTGAAAATGAGGATCTGAAAGCTGATTGTGGACACGCACTTTTTACTTTTATACAAATACTCTGAGCTAAATAGCCTCATCACACTGTATACTAAGTGCACTGGTTTGTGACTAAAAATCTAAACAAACACGAGGACAGCAGGAAGACGGAGGAAGGTTCGTAGACTTGCCTTCGAGATATCCAGCAGTAAATAATCAAGGTATTTTCAAAGTCTTTTCAGGTCAAATCTTAATTATATTACTTTAAGTTCTTACAGACTAAATGAGAGCTGGAGGCTGCAGAGACGGTGCACTCGGTCCTGTTGGCAGAGTTTACGTTAGTGTGTTTGTGTACCTATCTGCAGAACAAACTGTGACTGCATGTTTTCTGTCACTCACCTGTCAAATAAACGAGAACAAAAACAGAACAATACACTAAACATCCACAAATAAGGAAAATCAGATTAGGAAGCTTGGAATATTTTATAGAAATATTGGAAAATTTGTGATTTCAAACTTAATTCAATGCACTTTGTGACCTTGGCCTGTTCCAGATGGCATGACAGTTAATATATTGTTATTGTTCTTGTTTTATTGTAATATTGTGTAATTTTTCAGATGGGGGGTAGTGCACCTTCTTGTCGCCATAGAGATGTTATTGCTTTGCCTGGAATTTCACAGTATGGCATTAAATATATCTCACATTTAAAAACATTGGAAAACATGTATTCTTCTTGCAAGCGAGGCTGTCTCTACATAAACCTGACTCGTAACTATAGGCCAGGTTGTGGCACTTAGTTGTCTCCATGGAGATATAAAAGTTTTAATCTCACTGTGGAACATTCTAGGAAAAGTGAAACATTTCAAAGTTGGCGAAGTTATGAAATCGCAAAGGCTGCAAAGGTTTTGATAATAGAATTTCCCCCGTAAAGAGGTAAATATCCTTTATATCGTTATACAGAATAGTCTCCAGCTTGTTCAGTTCCGATATCGATTCCGATACTATGGCTTTAAAGGACAGTTTGTAGTTTTGGACATAAAGCCTCATTTCCTCGTGATCCAGAGTGTTGGAGACGTGTGGAGACACTTTTTTAAATATTCCCTCCAGTCCTTGTATTTGCAGAGGTGCTGGTGCTAGGCTAGTGCATGTCAATGGCCATAGTCGTCCTGCCACTAAAAACAGTCTTACCCACTCCACAGTGAACTATTATAAAAAAAACTATTATAACTCCAGACTGTCCATGTGAATGTTTGTGTCGATAGAATCATGTTTGAAATAAAACTAACCTTGCATCACATGAATCGTCGCGTGTTGAGGGACTATTTTCTCATATATCAGTCCGCCGTTGCCAAGTTTTCTATCAGGAAGTACAACTCACTGGTGCTGCTCAGACATAAATCCTTCGAATGCAAAGGTTGGTTTCACTTCTAAAATGATTCTATCGACACAGACATTCACATGGACAGTCTGGAC
Organism: Odontamblyopus lacepedii; assembly: GCA_034769755.1. Classification (NCBI taxonomy): domain Eukaryota; kingdom Metazoa; phylum Chordata; class Actinopteri; order Gobiiformes; family Gobiidae; genus Odontamblyopus; species Odontamblyopus lacepedii. The sequence goes on from CM068350.1 coordinate 33,349,413, forward strand.
AACTATGGCCATTGACATGCACTAGCCTAGCACCAGCACTTCCGCAAATACAAGGACTGGAGGGAATATTTAAAAAAGTGTCTCCACACGTCTCCAACACTCTGGCTCATGAGGAAATGAGGCCCTATGTCCAAAATTCTAAACTGTCCCTTTAAGTAGATGCTGATACGCGACATAAACCAATACAGGTGTAGAGGCTGAAAACAGCATTTTTGATCCTTTAAACAAAAATAAAAGAAGAGAGAACTGATCCAAATGTGTTAGGTAACTGTTTATCTCTCAAGTAACTACAGAACAGTTTGTATCAATAAAAATGAAAACCTCAGACATTTGAGATTCTCTGGGCGAGTATGACCAGTAAACAGTGATCTCGTGCCACAAGATCGTGCACACATGAAATATTTAATTTTGTGTTGCATTATAGAGTTTACTGTTTTCTACTTTGTTTTATTTTATTTATCGCATGGTTAGTAGTGTTTGTCTTATGTTTCGTTCCAAGTACCGCAGCAATTTCCTAATGTTATGAACCTATTCACTCATATGTCAATCAAACCTTTTTGATTCTGATTTCGTGAGATTTTTTTCTCCCTGAATTTATCTTTGGATTGGACTAAAAAAGAGTTAAGAGCCGGTGAGTTATACAATTTGAGTGGCTGTAGTTCTAAAGAACTACTACAAAGACCAATGAAGTATCAAATAAAATAAATAAAAACAATGAAGCCAAAATTATGAAATGGATTGACCTACTTATTTATTACAAATTATGTTAAAATCTCGTCTTGTCTCGTTCTCGTGGACCTAATCTGGGGATGTGTCTCATCTTGTGAAAATTGTGTCTCGTCCCACCCCTCGTATTAGTCTTTTTACATCATTTTATCTCCAACCAGGATATCGACTGAACCAATATTTGGAACCGATATTTTCTCAGTTTTGCCGATATCGAATACCAGTATCAGATCAGTGCTGTTGTTTCACTTCTACAAACATGTTTTGAAATGCACGTGATTCTTGTATTACCGTATTTTTCGGACTATAAGTCGGAAAATGCAAAATGAAGAAGAAAAAAACATGTATAAGTCGCACTTTTTGAGGGAAATTTATTTTATAAAATCAGAGACCAAGAACCGACATTTCATCTTGAAAGGCAAATTATAGAAGTTATAGTAATAAAAACAACCGAATAGAGAAGAATCCGTGTATCATTAGTTCGTTTGTTTTTCAAAATGGAACTAAAAATAAGAAAATGAAAAAACAACTCTTTTCTTTATTATTTGTCTCTAAAACCAAAATGAAAAAACGGATAACGATTTGTTTTTTCATTTTTGATTCATATATACGAGTCATATATTTGGTCTATGGGCTGTCCGTGTAAAAATGTAATATATAAGTCGCACCTGAGTATAAGTCGCCACCAAAACCCTGAAAAAAGTGCTAAAATACAGTAGTTTATCAGTTGATATTTCAGTCTTCTCTCTGAACAGAATCCTACTTCTTCAAACATATATTACAAATCGAATCACATCTTATCACTAATAGATAGAAGATGGCCGTGCTTATATTATGAAAACGTACTGTGAAAGAGTAAAAAAAAGTCAGAGGCACTAACATAATTAAAAATAGTAAAGGTCCTTACATTTATTACACGGGAGAAGATTATGAAAGGACTTTTATTCTAATTCTAACAGAGCACCTTGGACTTTTTTTTACCCTTTTCCCTCTGTCACAAGTTTTTATACTAGAAGCTTGGTCCTCTTCACGGTCTCTGAGCTTTTGAGCCTTGTCCTTGAGAAGCACCTGTTCTGGACTGTGAACTAAGATACTATCCCCCGAAGCTCTCACTTCTACCGTGTTATTATACATCTAATCACTATTGCAATCCTTATCAGAAAAGAATTCCAAGTTTTTCTTCCTCCCCCTGAAGCTTGCAGTCCTCCTCTGACCTGATTGTGTTTGGAGAAAGTGCAGTGAGATAGACGAGTTTTTGAGGAGACTGAGTGGAAAAGTTAATCTGAGGTGAGTTGGGGCGTGATTCTCCTAAATTCAGGGCAGAGTCTGTGGCGCAGGTCCTATTTTTACAGCTGTGAGGGATTTCCAATGTAAAATCAGCTGATCGAATGAAAGAAGCACTTGTTGCCTGAAGAACTTCGCCGGAACTGTTGTCTCTGTTGGACGTTACGCGTTTGATACAACTGATTATTGTCCAATTCTCCAAACTATTCCTCTCTCCTGTTGTTTTAGAAAATACACAAGCCATTTTTTGGGTTTATCTCATAATCTGTAGTTTTGACCTGCAATTCCATAAGCATTGGACTTGCAATTAGATGGTTTTATATTTTATAAGTAGGGCCAGTTTCTCATATCCAGGGGGATTATGATTTGAAAGACTGAAAAATGAACTGCGAAACTAATACAAGAATTGAATTAATTCTAGAAAATCTTTGTAGAGATCTGAAGTATTGATAGTTGGCGATAGTTGGTTGTGTATATTGTTTGTAAGATGTTATTCAAAAGTGCATTACGGGGAGGAGAATTGGAGAAAGTTCCCGCTTGACGGCGAAGTCAGACGGTAACTTTTCCAAGTGGCAAGAGCGCAGGTCTGTCAGATACAACATGCTGCTGTGGGAAATATCACACGCCGTGGACTGGCGCCTTTTACTTTTTACTCTAGATTCGGCCTCTTCTGCACTTTTCTTGTCTTGGCGAGTCCCAGATCATTAAATGGAGGGAGATACGCGCTGGTGAAGTTTGGTTTGATCAGAACTTGTGCCTCATCTTCAAATATAATTCTGTTTCTGAATGGTTTAGGTGCAGAGACAAAATAATTCTTAATTAGTCACAGTAATACCGTATACCCCGGTAAAATGCTGAGAAGGTTTAACGGTATCAAAAATTTAGATACCGCCCAACCCTATCCGTTGCTATTCCTGTTTCCTGCTATTCACCCCTATAACTGCGAGCCTCAATGAGCTTCATTTGACTGGAGCCGAACACTATGGGTGACGTCACGCCATTGGTCACTGACGTCAGTCCATGGAGTATCAATGTTTCACAGCATGGCATTAAACCTCTGTATCTCCATGAAGACAAGCAGGTGATGGCATAGATGCTCAGGTAATTTTTAGCAGTTGTTAAGATCAGGATTCACTGTTGTTTGGTCAGTGTGTCTATAAATCTTCTTCTCATTCCCTGTGGTCAAGAATATACCACTAAAAGTAAAACCTACAAAAAAGTGCTGTAGCTTGTTTTTAGGAAGGGACAACAACTGAGGGGATATTGTTTTCTTTTTCATTGCAGCAACAAATTAATTAAACAAAAAATGAAAACTAAATGTAACCTGAGCTCTCACCTCCTCTGTAGGGCCTCCAGGTGTAAAACTTCCCTCTGAACGGGACACTGTCAAATTCTGAGCACTGGATCGCTCTGAAGTCCTGTGACCCCGGGGGACAGTCCTGAAACACAACAGTTCAACAGTTCTTGGGTTTAGTCACTAATAGAAATGATCAGGTTCATTTGTGCATTTAATTTGGGGAAATTTCGCGGCAAAGTACAATGTAATCAAGGATAAAACGATGTCCTAGAACAATAACACTCACATCAATGTTGCACGATCTGAAACGTTTTCTCTCCCCGAGGCAGTACTTTCCTCCAATAGTTGGTCTGAAATCCAAGAAACAAGATTGACCACATGTGACTTTTTACCTGTCCTTTAAAAAGTTTTACTGTTTCAAAGTTTTACTGTTTATTTTCAACTGTTTGTATTGAGTGTCCAGAAAGGCGCCTAATAAATAAAATGTATTATTATTTTTATTATTATTAAAGATGCACTATGTAACTTTTTCTGGAGAAGGGTCAGCTACCTGCTTGTCTCCATGGAGATGTTATTGTTTTACATGGAGTGTTCAACAGTATCATATTCACTCACAGACATAAAGCAGGTTTTTCAGTGTATTTTTTAGCACTACCGAAATGAATAATTGTATGATAGTGACATTTAATGCCATGCTGTGGAACATTCCAGGCAGAGAAACAGGCTGTCCACGGATACAATACAGAAAAAGTTACATAGTGCACCTTTAATTAATTAATTACAAAATGTGACCTAAACTGTAACATTTATTTAACAAATCTGATGAGCCACATAACAGGATTAAATAAAGCAAATGCTGAAATTTAGAGGTAATATCTCGGGTCCAGACTCTCCCAGACTCACCTGGGGCTGTCACAGACTCAGATCCAGACTAACATCCAGACTCGGGTCCAGACTCACCTGGGACTGTCACGGTCTCAGGTCCAGTCTCAGGTCCAGACTCAGGTCCAGACTCACCTGGGGCTGTCACGGTCTCAGGTCCAGTCTCAGGTCCAGACTCAGGTCCAGACTCACCTGGGGCTGTCACAGACCAGATCCAGTCTCAGGTCCAGTCTCAGGTTCAGACTCACATGGGACAGTCACAGTTTCAGGTCCAGTCTCAGGTCCAGACTCACCTGGGACAGTCACGGTTTCAGGTCCAGTCTCAGGCTCAGACTCACCTGGGGCTGTCACGGTCTCAGGTCCAGACTCACCTGGGGCTGTCACGGTCTCAGGTCCAGACTCACCTGGGGCTGTCACGGTCTCAGGTCCAGACTCACCTGGGACTGTCACGGTCTCAGGTCCAGACTCACCTGGGGCTGTCACAGTGGCGCACAGATGAGGACACGCCCCCTCCACAGGTCCGGCTGCACTCCTCCCACGGAGACCAGGCCCCCCAGCCTCCATCTATCCCCTCGGGTCGGGTCCCATAGGCCACACACATGCGCTTGTAGCACCACTGGACAAAACACACGTAAATCACAGTTATTCAACAAATATTCAAGCAGTAGAGTGACAAAGAATGAATTTAATGAAAAGTGTTTGTGCTGCATTTTGAATAGTGATAGTTTTCCCATGATTCTTAGCGAACCGTGTTCCTGATTGGATAAAAACTGGTGCCTGTTAGTACCTTCTCTATGAGTTATTACCCAACTAATTTGGAAAGCTCTTTGAATTTATTACTTTATGACCAAATGCTGCTAAACAAATAGGCCGTGACTTTTCAGTCTTTCAGACTTTCAGTCTCCCAAATTTGACCTTTGACTTGACCTTGTGGTGACACTTAACCTCACAGCGAGATGGATTCTCATGGTATTTGTGAGTTTTTGTGAGTTCCCAAACTCATGGGCCTCCATCTTGGCGCCCGCTGGTGCGATAGGCCCGAATCCTGGGGAACCATCCCGGACTGATCATGTGAAGTATTCAATTTAAAGTCACACACGTCAGTCTGTATCTTAGGTGGCACTTGCTTTTCTCCATGGAGACAAGTTTAAAGCCATACTGTGAAAAATCATTGGCAAAACCATAACATTACCATTGGAGACAAGCAAGAGACGGACCCTCCCCCCGAAAAGTGACATAGTGCATCTTTAATAAATGTACTTAAAGAGCATATTCACCCCTTTCTCGATGGTGTTGGTCTGACAGATGGTTCCCTCGGCCGCGGGGATGCTGCTCGTGATACAGCGGTTACTCTTACTCATGCACCACAGCTCGCTGCACACTTCCTGTTTGACCAGACAAAAGAGACAGTGAACCGGAGCCTCACTTTGGACAGAGAAAGACACAATTAGCAGATCGTTCAGCTCTAGCTCCTATGGCATATTCTAAGCTCAGACAGACTCTCTACCTTCTGCTCCTTGTCCAACAATGTCTCAAACACATGGTTTTTTACTGCGTACATGTGCTCTGACCACACAGCACTGACAGCAACGAGTCTATAAAGGCGTCTGCTGCTCCAGATGCGGCACTAACGCGTCACAGAGCCAGCTTCACAGTCAGTCGTCTTCGGTTAAAGCGTAAAAGCACAAATACACGATGCCCTTTCTGGTAATGCACCAACCAAGAAAAGAATTAAAGGGTCTGCACATGATTTTGAACCAGGAGTCAGGAAGATATTTTAGTCTGTTATTCTCACCCACTTTCTTGTCCTTTCTGCCATTGGACACAGAAACAACCTGGGAGAGTCTCATGTGGTTATTTTGCACATAGTTCTCTGATTTCGCCCAACTATTTGCTTTTTGTCACTCTTGAAAATGCACCTTAACAGATAATCAAATGTTTGGGATAGTGTCAGTTGGAACAGTAGTTTCTCATGATTCTTTGCCAGAATGCTCAACAATGAATGGATGAAAAGAGGTTCCCCTGTCAGTAGCTTCTGTTTTAGCTATTACCTCAGAAACTGCATAGATTATATATTAGTGCTGTCAAACAATTAATTATTTAATCAGATTAATCACACTTTAAACTTAAGTTAATTATTCTTCAAAAAAAGACCAAAATATTTTGACAAAAATGCAATTTATTATCAAAAAGTTATATTATTGACATTTTTCCATCGCTGGTAGTTTTGTTGACAACATTGTCGTGCTCGGCTTGTTGTTGTTGGTACAAGCAGCGTTGTTGCTGCCACTGAATCAAACACGTGTTTTGCTTTAAGATGGTATTTTAAACTTGTGCTTCTGTGGAAAGAGAGTTCATTGCTTCAGTATCTGCAAACTACCTTAGTTTTATCCAAAGTCGCGTATGGACAGACCTGATCACTGACCTAATAACCTGCGCCGCCTTTCAGGTCACCATCTGCGCTTTCCACAGAGGTGCATGTGTGTTAAAAATAAACTGTGTGATTAATCTGCGTTAAAAAAACATTAGTGCGATATTTTTTTGTGATTAATTGCATACGTTAACGCGTTAACATTGACAGCTCTGTTAGTCATATATAGCTGCTTTTACTAGTATTTATCTTTACTACAGTAATTTACAGCCCTGAATGAAATGGAACTAACCAGGACTCGAACAAGACTAAGTCACGAGCTGCGGCACTAAAGCTTCAGGTAATTTGATTTAAAAAAGACTTACTGCATATTTACATTGGCGAGATCGGACGCCGTACTGGAAGCGGCACTGCTCGTCTGCGTCGTAGGCCTGACCCGGGGCAGTGGTGGGGTAAGTGAACTCCTGCTTCGGGGGCACATTGTTCAGACAGGAGCCCATGCCAGAACTATGGAAGAAACAGAGAAAAAAATAGAAAAACGATATGGATACACATTAGAAGTGCCGAATACATAAGTACCTCGTAGGGCAGTAGTTAATCCTACAATAACAGACTTAGACTTTATTGATCCACAAGGGAAATTACTTGGACACAGTAGCTCAAACATCACATTATATAACAATAACATAGAGTAAAAAAAACATAAAAAATGATAATAAACTTCAAAATAAGTAGCAATAAATAGCAAGCAATAGCAATTTTTTAAAATATTTTTTGAAGAGCAATATTGCTTCAGAAAATTTACAACAGACGAAAATATTGAAACAACTTTTAGCCACAGTCGCAATAACTAATATGGAAAGACGGTCTCCATGACGTGAGTATGTGTACAGATTTTAGTCTCCCCAATGTGATAATAAATACTTGAACTAAACCAGAACTACATCAGGACTAAACTGAGCGCTATACGGGAAAAGTGTGAACAAACCTTTAAACACCACAGTAATCGACTCGGTGACCAATGGCTTACAGCTACAGACGGTCTGATATGGACTTTTTAAAGCCGATATTGATATTCAAATGTGTCCCGCTGCTGTGACCGATAATCATTATTCAAATTTATGCCAAGTTAGAAAGAACAGAAATAAATGGGTGCTAAATATTGGCAACTTTTTCAGACTGGAGTGCTGCAGATATCTGGAAAAGTCTGTATAGATATTTGAACAGATATATCGCCCATCACTAATTCCTGCCCTGTCCGCAGTAAACTGGTAGAGTGGATTTGCAGGTATCTGTGACTCACTCTAAGAAACTGGTGATGTAATCCCTGCTGCAGGCCGACCAGATGAACGGGTTGGTCTTCATGGTGATGTGGTCGGCCATGAGCTTGGCCGTCTCCTGACTGCGCGGCCCACAGGCGTTCCCAATGCCGTCGTGGTTCATGCCGAAACTAAACCAGGACACAGAGAGGACACAGGAATAGGGCTGTCAAAATGATCGGAAATCGAGTAGTCATTGATGCAAATAAAGTCACATTCACAGGACAGAAATGAACAGCTTTAGAATGATCTTGAGCTGAATCAAAACAAGTATAAGAGCACACAGACTAGTATACGCACATTAGGGATGGGCGGTATCCAAATTTTGATACCGTTAAACCTTCTCAGCATTTTTCTGGGGTATACAGTATTACCATGACTAAAGAAGAATTATTTTGTAGCTGCACCTAAACCATTCAGAAACAGAATAGCAGCTTTATATTTGAAGATGAGGCACAAGTTCTGATCAAACCAAACTTCACCAGCGCGTATCTCCCTCCATTTAATGATCTGGGACACGCCAAGGCAAGAAAAGAGCAGAAGAGGCAGATTCAGAATAAAAAGTAAAAGGCGACAGTCCATGGCGTGTGATATTTCCCACTGCAGCATGTTGTATCTGACAGACCCGCACTCTCGGCACTCGGAGAAGTTACCGTCTCCTCCGTGAAAGTCTGACTTCGCCCTCGAGCGGGAACTTTCTCCTCTTCAGCGCCTCGTCCCCTCTCGACTCTCGGCGTTCAGTAAAACATCTCCATCGCAAACTTTTCAGTTCAACATCACACACGAAGCGTCAGTCAGGTTTTTTTCTTCTTCCTCGATGCGTGTGGATGGAAATCTCCGAGTGAGGAGAGAAAGTCGGCGCTGTTCCCTGTGTCTGAAGCGACTGTGGTGGATCTCTGGCCTGACGCAGGGTCGTAGCTCCTCAACATTTGCCGTCTCTCCCCTGTCATTCGACCTGAAGCCAAAACGCTGCATAATATTATATCAGGTCCTTATGCGCTGTAGATTATTTTAATGACGGTAATGAAACTGATACATTGGTACTTTTTGATACCTCGGTATACCGTATTACCATCCAACCCTAACACCCATGGACCACTATGGAACCTGGTGGGAATATAAAAGAAAGTACTATGATTTAATGTGGAAAATCACATTTTGTTGTCTAATTAAGGAGTGTTTTATTATCATTGTGGTATCAGGATCAGTACTGAGTATCGACTCTATTCCTTAGTATCAAAATCGAGTTTGAAATATTAGGGCAACACTACAGAGGATGGAGACTTAAAAGGATGCCACTACAGTCAAATATATTAACATTTAACAGGAACATTTAGAACTTTAAAAACATCTGAAATATTATCTCATATGACCACAACATCCTGAACTGTCCATTTATTACGATGGAAGGAAATGTGTTATATTAAAATGCAGATGTTTTGACCAGGGTTATGGTTACTTAGCTCATCCACATGAAATAAAACAGGCACAAATTTCAACTTCTCCCTTGTCAGCAGAAAAGTGGTGACAACATTTAACCACAAAGGAGTAATTGCTGTCAGTCGAATGAATTATAAAATAGCAAATATACGAGTGTCTGTGCCCAGTGTCTGACAGATGATATGATAAACATGTGTGGATTTTATGTTTGGATGTTTCTTTCAAATCCAGTGAATCTCCAGAGTTTAACAGGCCCCCGTCCTCCAGCTGAAATTATGATATTGTCAAATCCAATTACATTAAAAAATTGTATTATATGAATTTCAAAAGTCTGGTTATGGATCTCATCTTCTTATAGTAACAGATACTTTCATATGGATGTGATTAGAAGGGCATTCAGTCGTCCAATATGTGAAATGGTACAAATATCTAAACTTTTGACGAACACCTGTGGATCATTATGTTATATTTTTGTTTTATTTGTCACAATATTGATCTGAAATGAAAAAGAAACAAGTCTGCTGGGAGTTGATCGGAGCAATAATAAATCAGACTTAATACAACTTTGAGTGAGTAAAAAAAGTGGAAAGGAAAAATATTATAGCATGTTTAAAAGCTCTAAAATGTGCATAATAATGTATTCTTTAAAGCTACAGTATGGCATGGCAGATGGCATGTCCCCTGCATGATTCCACGGAAATAGAAAGTTAAAACCATACTCTGGAATGTTCTACAAGGAGATAGATAGTTTTCCATACTGTGGATTATTATTAACCTGATTCATTAGCCGGTTTCCCTTTGTGGAAACCGTCTCACAGCATTAAGATTTGTTCACTCTACGGTAGTCGGGTACTTTTTTGATCTAACCAATCGCTGCTGTTTGGTGGTGATGTCTGTAATGCGCCTGAACGCTCAATGGTGTCCAAGTAAAACCTACACAACAACAAATCCCGAAGGAAGAAGGGCAATAATGGCTTTCGTCTTGATAAAATTCATCAAACATTCTCTTTGTTTCAGCTTTAAATCCTCGATGTCGGGAATCGCTGCCAACACAAAATGTACGGCTTCGTCCACATCCATCTCGCTGTGTTTACTGTTGTGCTGCACCACAAAAGGACCCAAACCGGAGCTTGAGTTTGACATCATGGCTTCACAGCTCTTCACTGATTGACTTCCGGGGTTCTTGCAAATCGCCGAGTGGGTTCTGATTCCTGACGAGTCGCTGGAGAGAAATGAAACTGAGCAGAGGCACTGGGTGACACCAGCCTGGATAGAATATTACAGCCAAAGAAACAACATTTCCATGGAAAGAGGCAGGAGATAAGGCTAAATGAGAGTCGGTTTGCAATAAACAATACCAAAATAAAAATAAAAAAATAGTTTCATAGGCCTATTGTGGTGTATTTTTGAACAAAGTGTATGATTCATGGCCTTGTTTCCCATCCTTGTGCAGTCGTGATCGCAGCCTCCAGTAGCCTTGTTTTCTGTCCTTGTGCAGTAGTGATCAGAGCCTTGTTTTCTGTCCTTGTGTAGAAGTGATCAGAGCCTTGTTTCCCGTCCTTGTGCAGTTGTGATCAGGGCCCCAGTAGCCTTGTTTCCTGTCCTTGTGCAGTAGTGATCAGGGCCCCAGTAGCCTTGTTTCCTGTCCTTGTGCAGTAGTGATCAGAGCCTTGTTTCCCGTCCTTGTGCAGTAGTGATCACAGCCCCAGTAGCCTTGTTTTCTGTCCTTGTGCAGTAGTGATCAGAGCCTTGTTTCCCGTCCTTGTGCAGTCGTGATCAGGGCCCCAGTAGCCTTGTTTTCTGTCCTTGTGCAGTAGTGATCAGAGCCTTGTTTCCCGTCCTTGTGCAGTCGTGATCAGGGCCCCAGTAGCCTTGTTTCCCGTCCTTGTGCAGTAATGATCACAGCCCCAGTAGCCTTGTTTTCTGTCCTTGTGCAGTAGTGATCAGAGCCTTGTTTTCTGTCCTTGTGCAGTCGTGATCAGGGCCCCAGTAGCCTTGTTTTCTGTCCTTGTGCAGTAGTGATCAGAGCCTTGTTTCCCGTCCTTGTGCAGTCGTGATCAGGGCCCCAGTAGCCTTGTTTGAGCAGGAATTATAAATGTTGTGGAAGTGTGAGTCACTGGTGTGGTGGTTTGTCCTTTTCATGTGGAACGTCTCACCACAAACAGGCCTGGACTTAATCTGCTCCGAGAAGAGCTGGAGACAATGAGAAACAACTGTGCATCACAATGAGACTAAAGCCCTCAGAGCCCCCAGAGCCCTCAGAAACACTCAGAAACACTCAGAGCCCCCAGAGCCCTGTGTCTGAGTGTGGAAGATGTTATGATTTGTACGAAATGTTAATCTAAAAGGAAAACTATGGTTCCCAGTTTGAGCTGATGTCACCGTAAACCTCTTCATAATGAACATTCAGCAACTCCGATGGATAGCTGCAGGCTGATTTTTTTTTCCCCATTTGTACCAAAATGACCACATGACACATGAATCCTATGCGTACCAATTAAAAAAAAAATAAAATTAGAGAACAAAGTAAGCACAGAGCAATTCGTGTGTACGAGTGCAGACGAAAATGGGTGTTGATCTGCAAAATGACTTGAAAGTAAGCGAAAAATTCCTCAAACATGCATAAATCACTCCAAACACAACTTCGAGAGCGTAAATGAGACGGAGAAACATCTATAAATGGTTGAATGGTTCTATAATAGGTCTGCTTTAATAGATAATAGATGTTATCAGCTAATTATGTTAAAAAAAAGGGGATTAAACAACAGTGTGAAATGTATTATGTATTGTTTCTTGCACATGTGTATTTAATATGATATGCAATAAACTCAGACTCTTAAAAATGTAATAAGTTTTGTCTGTAGTGGCTGATTTTCCTCAGTACTTGGCTCTCAAAGGCAGTCTTTGTGCGGGATACTTATAAAGTTAAAGAATACCATGTTTCTCTGTGGTGAAGTGGTCTAAGCTGCAGTACACATGCCAGGCTCTCTGCTGTTTACGACCAATTCCCAATTCTGACCATTTATCGAATGTCTCCCCCTGCTCTTCGCCCCAATTTCACAATATACTGTCCGGTCTAATAAAGCCAGCGGTCCAGAAAATGTCAAAACAAAGGAACCGTGTAACAAATATGGACAAGAAAAGCAACTAAAAAACTGGGGTGGATGCTTAAAGGGTCTATATTACGCTATTTTCTGTTAGAATTTTCTGAATTTTCTGTTGTTTCCTCATCAAAAACATACCTGGAGTTGTGTTTTGCTTCATTTCAACACACAAACCTTAAACTGTAAAATACCAAATAAAAGCCGGGGCGTTTATTTGTTTCAATCACTTAACAGACCAGGCGTTTATTTGAGACCAGGCGGCAATTTGGGGCAATTAATTCCTTCCTCACAAAAATCTTGCTCAGCAAAACTGTAAATATGGAACTTAAATTCTTTTAACCAGTATGACTATAATTTAGGTGACTTTCTATACAGACATAGGCGAGTTAATTTGAAATGTTACAACTAAATATCTACGTAGCGGAGTTTCCCACATTTAAAAGTGCAACTTACTCATTTGGTTTTAAGTTTCGTATCTGTGCATCAGCAGCACAAGGAGCTGTTTTTTTCAGCATTTATGCAAATGAGCCATGTGGTTTTAAGTTTTGTTTCCTGTAGAGACGACGTGAGCATCAGTCCTGTGTCCTGTTGCAGCACGACTTCTGTCTTTCAGCACGTACATTAGACTCTGCTAGACCCAGCTCTTATTTGGTATTTTGCAGTATTTAACACATTCTTCTCTCAAATGGAAACACTCTGTTCCACCTTGTGAGGTCATGTGGTAATACAGGAAGTGCTCCACTGTGTTTCTAAGCTCCACACACCTTCACTAGAATCATTTGGAGCATTTCAGCCCTGGAAACTATACTGAACTAAATTTAAACGGGAGCTGCTAACTTAAAAACTACCACTACACGACATCACAAGGTGGAACAGAGCATTGTGACAGACAAGCATTATTAAAACATGTGTGAATGAAACAAAACAAAACTACAGGTCTGTTTTTTGAGGTGGTAACAACATTATAACATTGCTTAAAGGTGCATTGTACAACTTTTCTGGTGGTCTGTCAAATGCTTTTTGAACTTAGTACCTATTTCACAGCTTATTTCAGAGACTTTCTGGCAAAGAAAAACTAAATTCTTGAATTTGTGTTCATTTATTTCTCACACAAAGGGATATGGGAGTAGAGCGACACTTCCCCTTAGCCACAGCGTGAAATGTGTCGCCCGGTAACATAAAACCAACATTAAAGAAGAATGTGAACAGCTTTAATCAAACTTTGTGTTCTGCTGTGATTATCTTTGATTTTACTCTTCTATGCAGGATCTTTGTGACGTGTTCGGAGTGTTTTGACAGGGGACTGCATTGCGTTCTCAATTATTGGTTCTGCTGCTCTTTATTTAGGCGACATTATTTAACCAAATAATGGTGGTTGGCAAATTAAACTTTTGAGGAGAAATGTGATACAGAGAAGATACGTACTGTACAAATTTTAAGACCCAGATAAAAAGTAAGGTATTATTTCCACATTCATAAATTCAATGCTTTTAAAACTTTTCAAGACAGTGTAGGAACCCGGGGTATGGTATTAAACCTTTCTATCTTCATGGAGCCCAAACCAGACCAAGTTACAGGTCTGATCTGTGGAGAGGCAACCCCGCTCACAGTTGGAATGCCTGTTTTTTAAAGTATTTCTGAGCTATAAAACCACCTGTAATTGAATAAATGTAAAGTAGAGCTGTTTAATGTCGCACTGCGGGACATTCCAGGCAGAGAAATGACAAATCTATAGAAAAAAGCAGGTGACACTCCACCAGAAACGTTACACAAGCTCACAAGAATCAATTTTGCGTGATATAGGACCTTTAAACACACTGGCTGCTCTATATTATATGACACATGACTAAACAAATACAAAAGTACAGTGTAATGTACTGCGGAGCACATTCACAGGAGCCGACAGTCCATAATGACGCTTACAGATCCGAGTCCTTGAGCGAATCTGCGTAAACCATTAAAGAGACGTCACGCCCCGATGACTTCTCCATCTGGGCGGGAGTAAATTAGCTCTGTTTCAATACAAACACACCTTTTTCCTTCAAATTACCCCGTGCGCCGCGGACAATAACAATAGCCGCACTTGATTTAATGCGTTCATGACAGAAGTAAACCAAGCGTGAAGATAAAATTACTAGTTGTTAAGTGATGCCGATCGGACTGACCAAAGCCAATGGGTCCAGCAGCTTTCCAAGTCATCCCAGGTCCAAATATAGAAAAAACAGGTCGTGGCGAAGTGAGTTAGCAGATGCACGTGTAACTAATCTAACTGACGTATAAATAGGGAAAGAAAACATACAGCTATTATCACTAGGCCAATGGAAATGAGTCATGTGCCTGTAGTTTACACGGACTCTCTCTCGGGAGCTGGGAATCCGATCCGGTGTCGGAGTTTCTGTGAATGAAGGAAAAGTCCAGCCCAAAGCCAGAAGCAAAGACCCCAGGAGCGCGAACAGGTGAGGTGGTCCCAGCTCTGAATCTGTCCTCACAGTGAAATCAGTAAAACTACTTCACGCAGACTGTTTAGAAGAGTTAATCTTTCAATTGAAAACGTAATTTGATGATGGCAGATGGAGAGCGGAGGTCGATGTAACTCTGTTCCCATAGGACGCTACTTTCTGATCCGTTATAATGTCGTGTCCTTGTCAAAAACAGACCTGGAGTTGTGTTCTGTTTCGTTCACACATGTTTAACACACAATCCCTGCGTAGAGCTTTGGAAATTGTGATGGAAATAAATATTGTGGAAAGATTTCTCTGAGTCTGTATTTGTGTAAATGAATGTGATTTCTAACTTAAACCAGACCAGTCGTTGGCATGTGTAAATGTTCAGCAGACACAACCCCACAGTCAGGAAGCCCTTTGTTGTCTTACCTGTCCTCAGATGTACTATGTTAGGTTGATAGATCTTTTTCACAAGGGCCCGAAATGCCCTGATGAAGCGTAAAAGTCACTTACGGTCAATGCTTTTCTATGGCAAAATACCAGTGGAAACGTGTTGCATATTTTTCACCAGCTTCATAAATCTTCATCCAACAAGGTCGACAAAGGACATGTTCTGTCCATGAAGAATTTATCCACAACTATCAAGGTAAGAAAGACAAAAACTTAAAGGAGAACAACAACGAGCATGAGCAAAACTAAAGTTATGGTCATGAATAAAACATAAGCAACTTGTTCACTCAGACTGATTCTATTAAAATTAAAAATCGGTTTCGTGATGTAGATATATTAACGTAGAAGGTTAGATTTGTGCAGTTCAAATGCTACAGATGTTCACAGATTACATGTCTAGCAACAATCAATCAATCAAACTTTATTTACAGAGCGCTTTTCATACAAAAAATGCAACACAAAGCCCCCAACCTGGAGGAAGGAGCAGAGCGTGGAGGAGTAGAGTGCAGAAGGAAGAAATGGAAGGACTGCTCTAAAACCAGGGACTTTTTTAGTTTGTTTTCGTTCCCTGCAGCCAAAGCATTTAAACTGCACAAATCTCTCTATCTTTGCTATTATCCACATCATGAAACCGATTTTTAAACAAGTTACTTATGTTTTATTCATGACCATAATGTTAGTTTTGCTCAGGAATAGTTCATTAATGCTCGTCGTTGTTCGCCTTAAGTTTTCGTCTTTCTTACCTTGACTGTTGTGGATAAATTCTTCACGGACAGAATATGTTCTTTGTCGACCTTGTTCGATGAAGATTTGGTGATGGGGCAGATTTATGAAGCTGGTGGAAAATATGTGACACTTTTTCACAGGTATTTTGCCGTAGACAAGCATTGACCTGAAGTTGCGTCACACAACATCTCAGCACTTCCGGCCCTTGTGAAAAAGTCTACTGTGTGCAGGGTTAGAAAGTCCTTTGTTGTCTTACCTGTTCTCAAATGTAAGTGAAATTGATTAGCACAAATCTGTGACGTCTCTCTGCTGTGATATGTATCTAACTTGTATTTCTCTATAAATACTCAGCGCTCCGATGCTCTGGAGGGAGAACGCTGGGCGAATGTGGTCAGGACCGACTGCTAGTGAGGAAAGGACCTGTCCATATCTGCTGTAACAACAATAAACCTTTGTCTGTATTCCAAAAACTCTTCAAGTTCTGTACAATTTTATTCACAACAAGGTGTAAACAGACTCATAGTAAAGGTGACCCAAACAAAACAACGCCAGGTCTGTTTTTGAGGAGGTAACAACATTATAATGTGACTTAGAGCTCACGAGAATCATTTTTTTCATAATATAGCACCTTTAAGTGTCCTGTATGCAACATTTAGATGACTTTTTATACGACCATTCAAAAGATATTACATTTTTAGTTTTAAATTGTTCACTGGTCACAATTACATCAATCTGGAACCAAAAGAGGAGTTTAAAATACAGTTTAGAAATAAATACATCCAAACTTATGATCCACAAGTGTTATTTGTTATTGGCTGGTACCACAAATTTGCCAAATTACGGCTAAATGTTTGTTCGTTAATGACAACAATCATGTGTTTAGGGCTGAATAATGGCCCCACTTTCTGAAGCTATTGTGTTGATCTCACTTTTATTTATTGACACTGACAGAGAAAACGTTTAAGTTTGTACCATGTTTTGTTTCATGTGGATAGGCCCAGTATTTACAGATATGAACCAAAAACCAGGCGTCATCAACATTCCCCGGGGAGTGAAGCTAACTAGAGGCATTGCTCCGTTCTCTTCTCTCTAATTTAATGCCCCGTCTCTATTTTCAAATTTTATGATGATTATTTATGTTTTGATTTGTTTGTATTGTGATTTTAATGTATTTCTTATTCTGTAAAGCACTTTGAATTAGTTTGTGTATGAATTGTGCTATACAAATAAACTTACCTTGCCTAAAGCTAAAACTCTAAATTTTAAAACTCAAGAGATTTTAATCTGAGCTTTGTTTTAACACAATCCAGAAGGAACTGATTTAGATGGAACTACAGCACATGAGCTGATTTCTGCTGCTAAACAAATCCATCTCAAATAAATTACAGCCATAAGATAGTAGGGACGTAACAATAATCGAAATATCGTCAAAAGTCTCACTTATAACGTGCAACATCACAATATATCGAATTACACGTTTCCCTGCTTAAATGAATAGTTCTGATGCAGAAATAGCTAAAAAAAAACAGAGGGAACTACATAGACCATGATCCTTTGCTCCGTTTCAGTGCAGACGACATGAAGAAATAACTGTTCTAAGCACTTTTACATCTTCATTCTTTGGATTAAGTCTTTAGCCAATAGTTTTTCATTTATTTATTTATTTAATTTTTATTTATTATATATTTTTGTTATTTTTTTATATATATATATATTTTTTTTATTATTTTCCTTTCTTTGTTTTTTATTTTTGTTTTGTTTTGCTTTTTGTTTTCTATTTTTTTTTAAAGATTTTTTTCTTGTTTTTCAGTTAGTTTTGTTGAAAATCACCTAAGCAGGACCGGAAATGCTCGTATCGTTCAGAAGCTCCTGAAAATGTGTTGTTTAAATCCATTTTGCATTTTTTCTTTAGTTTTCAGACAATCGTATCAGGCTGTGTGAAAGATCCAAACTTATGATGGACAAAAGTTAAACTGTCATTTTCATATCATTTGTCTGGGACGGGCTCCACAGGCTTTAAGTACTTTCAACTGACAACAATTAGGTTACGTCTTTGTGGTTGAATAATGGGACCACTTTCTGAAGCTATTATGGGGAAATATTTTGAGTTTATTGATGCCGAGAAGAAGTCTTGAACTTTGTGCCAGTTTTTATTTTCGTTTCATGTGGACAGGCCGAGTAATTACAAAAATATTAACCACAAACCAGGTCAGCAAATCTGCAATCTGCAAATTCCACCACAGAAAAGCGTCCTTCAAGGTTTTATAAAGCGCTTTTCCACCTTCAAGGGCACGCAGAACGCTTTACATCACTCATTCACACACACACATTCATACACCAGTGTACGCAGACACTGGGGGCAAGAGTAGCTCAGTTGGTAGAGCTTTTCTCCGCTGATTCACGGGTTGGCGGTGCGGATCCAGCTCCCACAGATGAATGCTGCCGTCCTTGGGCAAGACACTTAACCCACCTCACCCCCAGTGTAATATATCTAAATATATCCAGTCCTTGTATTTGCAGAGGTTGCTGGTGCTAGGCTAGTGCATGTCAATGGCCATAGTTGTCCTGCCACTAAAAACACTCCACAGTGCACCCGAGGCAAAACTATTATAACTCCAGACTGTCCATGTGAATGTCTGTGTCCATAGAATAATTTTAGAAGTAAAACCAACCTTTGCATTTGAAGGATTTCTGTCTGAGCAGCAGCAGTGAGTTGTACTTCCTGATATAAAGCTCGGCAGCGGCGGACTGATATATGAGAAAATAGTCCCTCAACATGCGACGATTCATGCGACGCAAGGTTAGTTTTATTTCAAACATTATTCTATCGACACAGACATTTATATCGATTACATAGTATGGTGTTATAATAGTTTTGCCTCAGGTGCTCTGTGGAGTGGGTAATGCTGTTACTGTTTAGTGGCAGGACGACTATGGCCATTGACATGCACTAGCCTAGCACCAGCGACCTCTGCAAATACAAGGACTGGATGGAAGATTTAAAAAAGTGTCTCCACACGTCTCCAACACTCTGGCTCACGAGGAAATGAGGCCCTATGTCCAAAATTCTGAACTGTCCCTTTAAAGATGTGTCTTGCCAAAAAGGTACAAGGACAGAATTCATCTGTGGGAACAGGAATAACACTGCCAATCCCCTTGACCAACCAAAGATGTTCATGTCCAGAGCAGGTTTTGCGTCACAAACCTTATAAGGCTCTGGACAAATATTGTGATGCCACTTGAATTCAACCAGAATTAGTAGAGGACGTTTAAACATGTCTTTTTCTATTTGCAGTGTTGAGTGTTGAAAGCATACTGTATAGCGTTAAATATAGTTATAGAAGCCTTATATTTTGTTTTTTAGATTTAAATCGAAAGGTGCATTGTGTAACTTTTCTGGTGGAGGGTCCGTCAAATGCTTTTTTTCACGATGTTATTGCTTTGTCTGGAATGCTTCACAGTGTGACATTAAACCTTTCTATGTACATGGAGACCAAACCAGACCAAGTTACAGGTCAGATCTGTGGAGAGGCACAGGCAGAATTCCTGTTTTTTCTAGGTGTTTTTGAGCCATAAATGCATTTGTAATTGAATAAATGTAACGCAGAGTTTGTTGTCCATTCGTTGTCTGTTCGTTGCCACACTGTGAGACATTCCAGGCAGAAAAATGACATATCCATGGAAAAAAGCAGCCGACGGACCCCCAACCAAAAAGTTTCATATTGCACATTTAAGTATTAGTAGCCTGAGCCTTACGTGTGTCCGATCTCGTGGGCGATGGTGAACGCTGTGCCCAGTCCGATGTCCTCATTGATGCTGCAGCTCCGCTCTGGTTCACACATCCCCCCGACCGGAGCCAGGCCTGAGAAAACAGACGACTCTTACAACAACAGTGCAAGTTTACTGCCTTAAAGTGCATATTCTGTTTATTACGTGTGTATTAGTATATGCGGTTGATATTTATCATAGTATTGCACCAGTTATGTGTCAGTTTGTAGAAGGTTGAGAAGAAAAATACTGCAATACAGGAAGTAGCAGTGAATTCTAAAACTATGTCATCAACACAGAGAATTAAATCCAAATTCCAAGGATACTTTATGCACACAGAAGGCATTTTTCTTTAATTTAACAAAATAAAGTTATTGTCACTTATTTCCATGAGTCTAATCTTAACTATGGTGCAATATAAACAAGTTTGTTAACATTATGCTGGATAACAGTTATGGAAGAAAGTAAAAATGGAAAAATTAGGAAAAAACTAGGCAAGATTTTTTTGTATTTTAGCTAAATTTGTCTTGCTCCAGTTCAGATGTATTGTATAAGCAGCTCTTGAGGTCAAATTAAGTCTGCTGTGTCCTGTCTGCATCTAATTAGAAATCATTTTTTTTCTTTTCTAAATCGAAATTTGCTTTACGTGATGGTGAAACTCTGCACTGGTCTCTGAAAGTTGTGAAAAGCAAATGCATAAGGTGAGTGAGGAATGACTTTGTACAAGTACAAACTAGTTCTGTTTTTCATGTTTTTGCTTTCATGTGGCAGTAAAAATCCTTCACAGCACCTTTAGCTACGCTTTAGTGAAACAATAACTAGTCTAAACCATCTTAAGCACTTTAAACACGTTTACATTTGATCAGTGGTGGAAGAAGTACATAAAAAATACTTTAACTTTTCAATCCTGTTCAAAAATGTAGTAGAAAGTAAAGATACCTGCTCTCAAATGTAGAGATTTAGAAGTGAAAAGTATCCAGATACCTAAAATGTTTACTTAAATGCAGCACTTTCCTACTTTCACTCTGTTTTGTTCCATCACTGAACTGAGCTAACAGGTCGTATGCACTTTAACCACATTTACATTCGATTTTGTAATATCTAAACCACTGGCCCGCGTGTTGGAGTTACCTAACGTCTCACAGGGCTTGTTCTTCTGGATGCAGATGTCGTACCTGTAGAGAGACAAACAGAACAGACTGTTGACAGTGGAAATGTGGAGGACTTCGGCTGCCAACAGATACAGCTCCTGGTGTAATCTGAGCAAATCGACCATGTAACTGCGCTCATCATTATTCAGGAACATTAAAACTTTGACAGACACAGACTCAGACTCAGTTCTATCATAAGACTGTGCGGTTAATGGATTATTCGTCGAGATGAGGGTCCAGGCATTTCTAATTGTCAATGATCAGCTTGGGTCTTTTTAACGGAAAGACTTACAGAGGCTACAGCCAGTCCTGTATCAGTGGAAGTCTGTGGTTTGGAGCAGTTTGGAGTAATTTTTAAAAGTCTGTCTTGTTTATGTTCTGGAAATGAATGTTGAAAGCCATTTTTATGAAGCGAAAATAAAATTAAAATTGTGATTGGTCAATATAAAGAAAAAAAGTCTTACAGAGACAGTATATTATGTATGGGTCAGTGAAATGACGCCTAAATTTTCTGTCCAGTTGCAATTTCCTCAGTTAAAAAGGTTCAAATTTCATAATAATTCACCACATTTCTGTAGCACCTCTGACCTCCATGGAACCAAATCATTTTTTTTCAGAAATCATTTGTTATTCTGCATGCATAGTAATTCTATGGCTGAAGTTTTAATAATAGACAAAGTAGACTTGGGTGAACGGGATTCTTTAGGCATTTTTCTTCATTTTTCTTCATTTTACAGGGCAGGAGTTTGTTCATTAAACACAAGCAGGTGACTGTCAGCAAAAGAAAATATCAATCTGCATTAAAAATCTAAAGAAATGCCAACAGTTTGTTTCTATAGACTTCATATTACTCGGAACTTAAATTAATATCCCAACCATGTTTTAGAAAATAAAACAGTTTTAAGGTTATTCTGGTCACACCACATGACATTTTACACTAAAATGCTTAATATAAATGTTAAACACAGATTTATGCACCTGACACTGCAAATATTGGAAAAAGTTCAATAGAAACTCATATTTTTTATACTTTAAATTGTGCCTGTTGAAAATCCTTATACATCACTGACCCATTCACATTACCTATTACATCTACACACATAACTTTGCCAAACTTGCCTGTCTCCATGCCAGTTTTAATACTTTGCCTGGAATGTTCCACAATATAGCATTATATTTGTCTATCTCCTTAGCGTCAATCAGACAACCCTTTCTGTCATGACATCAGACAAGTTCCAGGTTAGGTCTGTGGAGAGGTGAGCCCGATCTCAATAATAATACATGTTCAAGGTTTTTGTAATTGTATTTGAATAAATACAAGATATCTGTATGTTTAATGCCATACTGTGGAACATTCTAGGCAAAGCAAA
Organism: Odontamblyopus lacepedii; assembly: GCA_034769755.1. Taxonomy (NCBI): domain Eukaryota; kingdom Metazoa; phylum Chordata; class Actinopteri; order Gobiiformes; family Gobiidae; genus Odontamblyopus; species Odontamblyopus lacepedii. The sequence goes on from CM068350.1 coordinate 33,371,745, forward strand.
AACATTTCTATGGACAGGCAGCGTACACCTCACCAGAAAAGTTACTTAGTGCCTCTTTAAAACATCTAAACCAGTCAAAATGTCAAGTTTTGAGAGAGCCACGGTGCCTTCATCATGTTTATGTATTTATTTTTTAGTAGTAGTAGTTTATTTGATTGTTTTACAACACTACAAAACAAAACTAAACATAGACTACAACTCCATAGATCATGACAGAAAGGGTTTAGGCTGAAGTAAAAGTACTTTTAATGCCAAATGCCAAAAATGACAAAATGACAGATTTTCAAGTAAAAAAGCAGCGTATGAACAGCAAGTTTACATTTATAATTTCACTTACTGTTTATATAAGAGACAAATATAAAACAAACAAAATTGAATGCATAATTCTTTCATGCCAGAGCTCTATATCTTTCAAAACACAATGCTTTATACAATTATAGCTCAAAAATATCTAGAAAAACACACATCCTGACTGTGAGCGGGGTCGCCTCTCCACAGATCTGACCTGTAACTGCTCTGGTTTGACTCCATGAAGACAGAAATGTTTTACTTTATGGTGAAACATTCGAGACAAAGCAATAACACCACCTCCATAGAGAAAATCCTCTGACTCTCCATCAGAAAAGTTACACAAAACACCTTTAACAGTTTGAATTTGCACTAATATACAATCTCAAAGAAAATGGTGAAGCCGTACATAAACTTTCCTTATGGTTTGGATACTGGGTGGTGGTGGTGGGCTGTTCCAGGAGCAGTGAGCATTTAAGGACACAGGAGCGCAGGGATAGGAGGCAGATACGGCTGAACAATAGCAGGAAATCAGGGATGGTCACACTGGTGTCTTCAGTCTGCACAGCTTCCACCCCGTGTTTGATAAACGCATGTGGAAATAAATGTATGAACCGTTCTCACAAAACCACGTCTCAAAACTGTCAGGACATTTAAAGGGGCTGTGTGCAATGTTTTCATGCAATAAAATGTAACGTGTCTTGCCTCAGAATAAATATATTATAAAAGAAGCTGTTAGAGACAAAATGAGACTGCTGTGTACTGTCTGCATCTAAGAAAAAAGTGTATTTATAGTGCGATATTAGCATGCTAGCTGTTGTTTCCATTACTGTGACAACTAAACAAGGTTGTGTTTTGTTTAATTCACACATGCATAATACAAACGATAAAGCATATTTAGGCTGAGTCCTTCCCTCAAACAGAAAACACACTGTTCCACCTTGTGATGTCATGTGGTAATACAGGAAGTGCTCCACTGTTTTTAAACTCTATACACCTTCACTAGAATCTTTTGGATAAGTTAAGAGTTGTAATTGTCAATGTCTACTGAACAAAAGGTAAAAGGTAGCAGTTAACTTCAAAACGACCACTACGTGACATCACAAAGTGGAATAGAACATTTGGAGGTGGGATGGGCATGATTAATCGACTAATCGATTATTGATCATTAAAAATTTTGTTGATCACGCTAATTTTTAATTGACAAACCAAATGTAGGTTAGTCGTAACATAGGGTAAGGAGGCTGCGTCTGACAACGAAAACACAGGAGTTGGAGCCTCACGGTCCCACTTCTCAGCTACAGCTCATCTGCTTGAGATCACTGTACCACTCTAGGATATTTCAATACTACTAACAGGGATACTACGTGTACATGCCACAGTATTCTGGTTACTGCAACATAAAGTTGAATGCGCAAAACAAACATGATTTTATTATAGTTCTGTCTCCAACAGCTCAATATCCGCACAGAACAGACTCTCCATCCTCTGTCACAGAGAGAACACTCATAATCCACTGAGCCGTGTCTTTTAGTCCGACAGAAGCTGACTGCATCAGAGCACAAAGCGAGCTGGTTTTTGTTTGTTTGTTTTTTTCAGTGCTTACAGTTTATGCAAATTAGTCATGGGGTTTTGAGTTTCGTTTCTGTAAGACCTAAACAAATGTGCCAAAACTGCATTAAACACATTCTAATCTCACACGGGCTGATGTGGCTCTATAGTGGTTGTGGTTTATATGCTGTAAAGTTGAGTTTTGCAATTCAGGTTTGCACAATGTGCATGAATTTAAGTAAAGTTTAACTGCTAAGATCTCGTGGAAAAACACATTGTTATTTGTGTTTTCATTACATTTCAATATATAAAAATATAGTAATAATATTGCTGATCATTTTAATATAAAAACATTAAAGATTAAACGAAAACCGATGATTAATTCTCCCGACAATCGATTAAGAAAATGAAATCAAATGCCCATCCCTAATTTTGAGCTTTGGAGATGTAGACAGACTAATAATACAGGATTACTCAAACATGTGTGAATGAAACAAAACACAACTCTGGGTCTGTTTCAATGAGGTGACAACGTTCTAACATGACTTAAAGCTCATAAGAGTCCACTTTGCCTGATATATCCTGATCAACCTTTAAGTTAAATTCCCTGTATTCCAGTAGTTGTGCTACGCTCTGGAGAGGTATTTGTGGCAGCTCTGGTCACACTGAGATGACTGTCACCAAACTGTGGCTCTGTTTGCACATTCCACACTCAACAGCACCCGTGTCTGTGAGCCCAGACTGTGGGAAAACCAGGACCAGGCTCCTAATGGTGAAAATAGCCAAGGTTTGAACAGATGTTGCAGCTTCCACTAAAAAAGGTTAAACTACTAAACATTCACACCATAGACTGTATATATAAATGGACATAACTAACCTGCTAGGGGCTGTGTTCCAAACAGGAAGTGAGTATGAGGCACTTCTGGCTCCATCGACTGGCTCAAACTGACTGTACATTGAAAAATCGTCCCCACTCTCTCTGTAACTGCTGCACTGAACCTCGTCATTTTGGTCTTAACATGTTCATATTTACCTGTCCTACATAATCGTGGTCATTTTATTTTCCCATTTTGTATGTAAATAAATTCCTATTCCTAATGTGAAACTCAGCTCTAAATTCGCTCCTACAACTGCTAGATTCTGTGAGCTTCATTTGACTGGAGCCGGACACTATGGGTGACATCACATTCCCCCTCTTCTTTATACAGTCTATGATTCACACAATAAAAGACTAAATGTAAGACTGTGTTTGGTGGCAGACGTCCTGTGGTGGTGCTGCTCTGTGACAGCTGTGGCTACAGAAGTATAGATTACATATGTTATAGTTTATTGATTGAAAATTGACAACTGAAGACAGAGAGGTGACACAGCTCTATGGCACTCATTTCATACTCCTGAGGTGACCCTGGGTGCTCGTCTATCTGAAGAATTGGAGATGTGGGTCCTAAGCTGCTGCCTGGGAGACGGCCTCTCTGACATGTTCTCCTATGATCATCTGAGGACCATCATCCTTCTCCTTGGGCAACCCAATGATGAGTTTCTCCAAACAAGCAGCCAGTGGAGATTCAGGAGCGTTGATGAATACCAGGCCACAAACTCAGAAGAACCTGAGGTCTCTGAGTGTGAGCTGGAGCAGTTTTCAGATCTTGAGGAAGCCATAATGTTCTAGGCTGATGACGAGGATGAAGAGGCCGTCTTGGACAAGGAGTCTTTTCTTGACCCTGATCCTGAGAAAAGGCTGACTGTCGGCCAAGCACTGAGGCACCCATTTATAACAATGGAACACCTCATCAACAGTGACAGTGAATATGTTCAAGGTGCCCATGATATTAAGGCAGTAACTTAGTCCTCTAGAGCTTCACTCAAGAGACCAGGGTCTTCTCTGACCATGGAGATGTGAGCTCCCCTGATGAAGACCACCACATGTCCTCAAAACCTGAGGAACCAGACTTTGACTGAAACCAACAAAGACACAAGAAACAGTGATGTTTCCTTCATGCATCCTGTGGAGGAGAATAACCTGTGCGTGGACACAAACTCTACTGACCATGATCTGATCTGGGATGACGAACATGTCCTGTTCAGTTTTGAGATGGACCAGAGAACAGCTCCAGTCTGAACCAGGAGCAAGTGTCTGATCCAGAACAGACTGACTGACATCACTATGAGAAGCCTCCAGAAGATCTCAAGGTAAAATAGTGTCCACAAGAGCCCATCCTGATGGTCAGCCATGAAGAAATGCCAAACCATAACCTGTGTGCGCCATTGCTCCACCTCCAGGAGGCGCTAAAGGCACCACTCCAGACTTGCTTTATTCAAATAAAACTTTAGCAGTCAAATGTGTTTATGTACATGTTTGTCTAATGGTTTCCTTAATGATTTTTTTATTCTTTATAATAACAAACACATAGACAACTACACACTACACAGTTACTACACAACTGAAATATATTCAACATGATATTCTTGAATTTAAATATAATATAATACCAAAAATTGGAACCATTACATACAATAATTTTTAGCCATGCATGATTATCTGCAAACAACAAAACAACGCACAACAAAAGAAGCAAATATTAATCATGCTACATTTGAGTTTCCAACAATTTTATAAAGTTGTACACGACAGTAACCTCTGCATCATGACTGCCCTGAAATCTGCCTAGGTCAGTGTCTGACCCTCTTCAACCCATAGACCGTATATATAAGTGGACTAAGCTATCCCATTAGCCGCCGCGTGCCAAATAGGAAATGCGCCAGGAGGCTCTCCCGGCTCCTTCTCTCCCTTTTTCCTATTGACTTACATTGGGATCTGATCTCTCCTCTCTCTGTACCTGTTGCTGTGAACCTCATCATTTTGGTTTTAAAATGTTCGTATGAACCCGCTCTACATGATCCTGAATTTTTTTCCCCGCTATTTTGTCCATCAAAAAAACCCTGTTCATAACATAGAGCCTGGCTCCAGATTTGCTCCTGTAGCTGTGGCATCGCGAGCCTCATTTGAACGGCGCTAAACGCTATGGGTGACGTCACGCTCAGTTAGTCCACTTCTTTTATACAGTCTATGCTTCAACCTAAAGATTTAAGTCACTTTTGTGATTGGAGTATAATGTATAATGTTCACAGTGAAGTCCTTCATTCGTCCAGGAGTGATTCAGTGTAGAGAAAGTTTCATTAGTGGTCATCTAGACTTTTGCAGATATGAAAATCTATAAAATTTACAACACATAATATCCAAAAGAACACACGTGTCTCAATAGTCTGTCAGTTTGGGTTCATTCAAATGACTTAAACTTGGTAGACTTGGTTTGGTCCTGTTCTCTAGTCATGGTTTAGTCCTAGCCCAGTCCAGGTGTAGTCCCAAGACCCAGTTTAATGAGGTCTAGTTGCAGGTTTTAACACCCTTGAAGACGGTGTCATAACATAGCACCTCCCACTGTCTCAGAACAAAACAATGAAGAGATGGACGGAGAATGTGCACGGTCAGCTCTGAGGAACTGCTGATAATCCTGTCTGGATATAGAAACCAAATTATTCCAGGACATCAGTTTGATTTAACGGCCACTTAATGTCAGACCGTGGGCTCGTTTTGGTGATTTAATCTTCAAATTTTAACACAAATTATATGTACGGTTTTTGTAGCCGTCTCAAATCATTTTGTAATTATCTTTCTGTTTGGAGAAGGTGGTTTCATGTTGTGCAAAACTATACAAACACAAGTGAATTGATATATTTTTCAGTGTTGACAAACCAATGAAATTTTATGAAAAAAACCACACAATAAATATAAAATAAAGTCATTTGTGGAAGTGGCTTTTATGTGTGGAGCATGTAGTGTTGACAGTCAATACTAGTAAATTTCGAGGGAGTCATGTCTGCAGCTGGAGGGACCTTGTAAACTATAGGAATGTGAACACGGGTGACTAAACCAGCAATTGTCTCATACACAGTTTGTTGTATCCAGATGTACCACTGGACCAGCTCAGTCCATTTAAAATCACCTTTTGGCGCAGAGGAGGGCAGCTGGATTTAGAAAAAGGAAAACACTGGATGGTGATTTTTTCTGACAAGTGTTTGAAACACGCATCCGATTTCCGATTTCTGTTTATAAAGTATGATTCTATTGTAAACAACACTAATTAACCCCAGGAGCATTAACATCTGAGAGAAGACTGAAATATATATATAAACCGATAAACGAATATAAGAATCTTATTTCAGATCATGTTTGCAGAGGTTTAAAGAGTTAGGATTTTTCAGTTGTAAATACTGTAGTAAATAGTTGAAAGAAACTTGATACACAGCGTGTAAAATATGTTGAAATTATCAGATCTCAGAAGCTAAGCAAGGCTGGGCCTGGTTAGTACTTGGATGAGAGAACGCTGGGACTCCCAATGGCAAAAAAATGTGTTGTGTCATTAGGCGCTTCGCCCACATTGCAAAACACTTCGCCCACATGGCCTAGTATGAGTGTGTATGAGTGTGTATGAGTGTGTGTGAGTGTGTGAGTGTGTGTGAGTGTGTGTGAGTGTGTGTATGTGTGTGTGCGAGTGTGTATGAGTGTGTGCGAGTGTGTGAGTGTGTGAGAGTGTGTGTGAGTGTGTGTATGAGTGTGTGTATGAGTATGTGTGAGTATGAGTGAGTGTGTATGAGTGTGTGTATGAGTATGTGTGAGTGTGTATGTGTGTGAATGTGTGTGAGTGTGTGTAAGTATGTGTGAGTGTGTGTAAGTATGTGTAAGTATGTGTGAGTGTGTGTGAGTGTGTATACGAGTGTGTGTGAGTGTGTATGAGTGTCAGTGGTGGTCGGAGGGGCGATGGCAGCTGCAGATTGGCCGTCTCACTTCCATCAGTCTGTCCCAGGGCAGCTTTGGCTACAACAGTGTCTCATGGAGTGTGGAGTGAATGAGAAAATGCTGTAAATGAGGCTCGTAATGCTCATGGTTACAGGAGCCAATCTGCAGCCAGACTCTATGTTATGAATAGGGTTTTTTGACAGACAAATTAGCAAAAAAAAATTCAGGATCATGTAGAGCGGGTTCATACGAACATTTTAAGACCAAAAGCACGAGGCCACAGCAGCAGTTACAGAAAGAGGAGCGACAAGATCCCAATGTAAGTCAATGGGGAAAAGGGAGAGAAGTGCCGGAAGAGCCTCCTGGAGCACTTCCTATTTGGCACACGACGCAAACTTGGTAGCTTTGTCCATTCATATATACGGTATGTGGTTACATCCGTTTATCACTCACTCTTCACTCACTCTTCACTCACTCCTGACGCATGTCCAGAAGCTCGTCTCGGTCATGTGATACATTAACGTTAATATTAAACCCACAAGCTGCAGAATGAGTAAAAAACAGACGTCTTTGGAAATGTTTATAATGATATTCACAGAATACCACAGTTTTTGTGTTGGTCGTATCATTTTATTTTGTGGTATTTACCAGCACACCTTAAAGGCCGGTCCGTGATAATACTGTGACATTAAATTAATCCCATGCTAGTGCTCATAGTAACTACGGCTTATATGAAATAAAAAAATCTAACCAAAATATCCTGCAAAAATGTCGCCCCTACTGCAAAATCTATAGATGTCATCATATACTGGATACTAACCAACGTCAACCCAACACATGGAAACTTGGTTATATATTGTAAAACTGTAGTTATCCCAAGTCACATTTATAACAGTTACAAAGTGCAGTTTAGAGTTTTTTCCCCATGTGTTTCCGTTCTGACCTGGTGATGAGCACGGCGGTGTCATGGTGGGCGATCCCGTTGTCCGGTATGGCGTTCCCATAACTGCTGCGGTGCTGGATGGACTTCTGCCACTTACAGAAACTGTCCAAGGACTTCCCCGCGTGGTGGTTGATCTCCAGGGTCGGCTAGTGAAGACAAGAAGACAAATGCACTCACTACTGGTTTTACTATGTTTTCGTACCACTAATAAAACCTCACTTTCCGTCCAAAGTTAACAGAGAAAAATATTTTCTCTTATTACAAGCGCGCAGAGAGGTCGAGGAGGCGGTCAAACGCACTGGCCCGAGCTGGAGACAGATCGTAACCCAGGAATGAGTGTGGTAACAGAACTAGTAATTGTCCCATCCCGCAGTTTCTCATTTTGGGTAACCATTCTCAAATCAGGAAACCAAAGAAAGACGGTTTGCTCTTATGGGCCAAGTTGTCCGCTCCAATACTAATATTAGCCACCACTAATGACAATAACATGTACAGTAAAGCTGCAGTAGATGTCTGCACTTCACAATATGAGAATGGAGTGGGAGTGTGAACAAAATATTGCAGCTCTGGGTATGTGTACAAGGCCAGTAAAAATCCGATAACTAATCAGATAACCCAATAATTCGATCTGATTTTGATGTGACGAAATCGTTTTTTTAACGTATAATGCATTTTTTGGGGGAATTTTCAAGTTATTCAAATACTTTGCGGTGACACCATTCTGGCAGTGTTCTGAATGTATGCATGTTGAAAACACATTAGCAAACAAAGCCATTTTTTTAAGTACAACATTGATTTAAACAGGACATTTTCAGGAGCCTGTGATATATGAGTGTTCAAGGTTCTGTTTGAGTCGGGTGTAGACTCTGAGAAATTTTCGATCGTGTCACTCAGCCCCGGCTCAAACTGTACAAACAAATCTCAGGGTTTAAAAGTTCACAGCTCACGATTCTTGTTCTCACACTATACAAACCAATGCCCTTATGCGATCTGCCTGTGCACTGTACATCCACATCACAACTGGAGTTCTTGTTACGGAAGTACAAAGCCGGCTCGCCATGATCCTCCACCAACATCCTTCCATGCGCGTTTTGGAAGATTCTGGCAAATCGGCTCATGGAGCTTCTTCAACAGTGCGAAACCCTCATGAGAGGCAACTGGATTTCAAACAGGTCTGATATTCTTGTGACCGACGATTACCGATCAGGAGCTGGTTGTGAGGTATTAATCGGTTCTTGTTACCCCATGTTTACTACATGAAGCACCACACAAGATTAAGCCAAAACTTGACCCAATCCTAAAAACAGATGCACAGTGATCGTCTCAAAAATGGCCGAAATGTGCAGTGTACGCCTGGCCTTAGGAGTTTGATTTTCCACAAAAAGGTGAGAGTGACTATGTGAAAAACTGTCAGTAACTGTTAGCCAACTTGTGACTGTAATTTTATTTCAGGGATTTGTTCAAGTTCAAAAAGTTTATAGTCAATTCTTCATACGATAAACATATAAAGAATCAAAATTGTGTTTCTCACTCATGCGTATAAATAAATAATAATACATTGAAAAGTCCAAGTGTTCTTTGGGGAGATGCAGATTCGTGCTTCCTGCAGCCTGGTGGGTAGAGAGAGGAGAGAGTTCAGCATCCTAACGGCCTGGTAGATGTAGCTGTTGGTGAGTCCGGTGGTGCAGGATAAACGGAGGTTCCTGTACCTCCTCCCATAGGGCAGGAGGCTGAACAGATTGTGTGTGGGGCGACTTGCAACTGTGATCTCTTTACGGGTGAGGCGGGTTAACAGTAAAAAGCAGCTCATGTGTTGTAATTCCAATTAAAACAGTTCTTTCTAGTCAGACGCGTTAATAAAACTCAGATTAAACCCTAACTAAGCCTCAGACAGCACGTGCCTATAGTTAGCGTCACATCACCAGGGAATATTGATATTATCATCTGAACACATTAACTGAATCAAATCAAAAGAGAGACCCTGTAATTCCCAACTCTGAAATGGTAAATTACAGTTCTAATTTAAACTGTATACCATATGGATGTCCTGAAGCACATATTTATGGACATTTCACAGTTATAAATGAAACCCCAAAATCATACGGTCTCGTTTTCATCTGTCAAAAGACTTATGGTTAAAATGGCCGTGCCTCATTGACCACATGCTGTTAATAGTTCAGTTAAAGGGTCACACAGTGGCTTGGACATCTCCTGTTTCACTTAAAATAACCCGGCTTTGTGGTTACATGTGGCTTCGTTCACTTACCGCTGTTTCCTAGACTTCCAAACACTTGGATTCATTTTGGGATGACTTTAGTGGCAGCCAAAGTTGATGCTTTATTGAGGTGAAGTGTATTACAGAGAATATGGTTGAATGGTACAAATATGAAGATGGGTCTAAGGTAAAAAAAGAAAAAAAACTATACTCATTTACATACAGAGGTGGATTCAATAAGGCACATTTTTAGATATTCAAGAAATCTTCGACTAAAGACAATCATAAACTCACAGGAGAAAAAACTATAATCACTCTGCCACCCATGGATATTTGTGGGTTTCTTCTTTATGTTCATAGGCGACATTTGAGGACTTTGGACCATTCAAAAGACAGAATATTTTTCTTAACTATGACAAGTAGCCTCTTCCTGTCGTAGTGTTCTATATCATACAGAGCTTAAAGGTCTTATATTACTCAAAATGGCCTCTTGTGGAGACACTTTTTTAAATATTCCCTCCAGTCCTTGTATTTGCAGAGGTTGCTGGTGCTAGGCTAGTGCATGTCAATGGCCATAGTCGTCCTGCCACTAAAAACAGTCTGTCCCACTCCACAGTGACCCAAGGAAAACTATTATAACTCCAGACTGTCCATGTGAATGTCTGTGTCCATAGAATAATGTTTGAAATAAAACTAACCTTGCATCGCATGAATCGTTGCATGTTGAGGGACTATTTTCTCATATATCAGTCCGCCGCTGCCGAGCTTTTTATCAGGAAGCACAACTCACTGCTGCTGCTCAGACATAAATCCTTCAAATGCAAAGGTTGGTTTGACTTCTAAAATTATTCTATCGACACAGACATTCACATGGACAGTCTAGAGTTATAACAGTTTTCGTCGGGTGCACTGTGGAGTGGGTAAGACTGTTTTTAGTGGCAGGACGACTATGGCCATTGACATGCACTAGCCTAGCACCAGCAACCTCTGCAAATACAAGGACTGGATGGAATATTTAAAAAAGTGTCTCCACACGTCTCCAACACTCGAGGAAATGAGGCCCTATGTACAAAATTCCGAAATATCCCTTTAACAGCTACCTTTTTTCCTTTAGTTCAGTAGAGATGGTCAGTTCCAGAGCTGAAATTATCCAAATGATTCTAGTGGTGGTGTACGGAGTTTAAAAACACAGCGTAGACCTTCCTGTATTACCACATGACATCACAAGGTGCAATAGAGTGTTTTCAGTTTGAATATGCAGTCTAAATATGCAGGTTTGTGTGTTGAACATGTGTGAATAAAACGAAACACAACTCCAGGTCTGTTTATGATGAGGAAACTACATTATAACATCAGAAAATAGTGAATTCATTAAGACACATTGTAGGTCAGGAGTCTTCAACCTTTTTCCCCCCAGAAAACCACTTTTACTAAACAAAAATAGCAGAGTATCCATACTTTTGACAACCCACGAAGGCTGCATATTCGTAGGTTTTAGTTTCCAGGCAATGACACAACTTAAATCGAATATTTTATGATATTTTGCTTCTAATAGCTAACTGCCATGGAAACTGCCCTGTAATCACTCGGCAGCCTATGAATGGGTGTCTATTTCATGTTCATAGGCAGCCTTTTGAGGCTATTTAGTTTGAGTTTTTTAATTACTATGGCAACAGTCCTAATATTTCATCATTCTGAAACCCATGCAAAGAACGTAAGCAGTAGTTCTCTATATATTTACATACATTAGTTTCACTCTGCTGTAAGACCCATTAATGTCCCCATGAAATAAATAAATGTGCTGATGTTTTTGAGGATTTCCACCACTCAGAAAAGTTTTAAATTGTTAATTACTATGGCAACAGTCCTAATATTTCATCGTTGGATAGAAAGTAAACAGTATCCTTCTATATATATTAACATGCATTAGTCTCACTGTGGTGTAAGGCCCATTAATGTCCCCATGAAATAAATGCGCTGATGTTCTCGAGGCATAAGTGCAGTATTTTGAGTGGAGGAGTCACAAAGCGCCCTGTGTCAGACCCTGAACACTGCGCCCTTTGGTTTTAAGGGTTTAAACATTTCCTGGTTGAGTCTTCCTCCTCTCCTCACATCCTCCACTGTCGTGTCTCATTAACACAGACACTGCAGACTCATTACAGCGTCTGAGCAGAGACCGGAGCAGAGAGAGGGGCTGTTTTTACACATAACACGACCAAGAACTAAGTCTGTATTACCCCCAGGTCCGTATTAAAGGTGCACTGCGTAACTTTTCTAGTGGAGGGTCTGCATCTTGCTTGTCTTGCCTTGTCTAGAATGTTTCACAGTACAGATTAAACCTATTTATCTCAAGGGAAACAACTACAGACGACATTACAGGTCAGAGCTGTGGAGAGGCGCCCCTCATCACAGAGATAATTATTAGGGGTGTAACGATATCCAACTCTCATGATACGATATTGTCACGGTACGATATTTATTGCGATATCGTGGGAAAGCTCATGATCCAGGCGTGGTGGTTGTTGGAGCAGGGGTGGTGGTGGTTGGAGCAGGAGTGGTTGTCGTTGGAGCAGGGGTGGTGGTTGTTGGAGCAGGAGTGGTTGTCGTTGCAGCAGGGGTGGTGGTTGTTGGAGCAGGTGTGGTGGTTGTTGGAGCATGCGTGGTTGTCGTTGGAGCAGGCGTGGTGGTGGTTGGAGCAGGAGTGGTTGTCGTTGGAGCAGGGGTGGTGGTTGTTGGAGCAGGAGTGGTTGTCGTTGCAGCAGGGGTGGTGGTTGTTGGAGCAGGTGTGGTGGTTGTTGGAGCAGGGGTGGTGGTGGTTGTTGGAGCAGGTGTGGTGGTTGTTGGAGCAGGAGTGGTTGTCGTTGCAGCAGGGGTGGTGGTTGTTGGACTAGGCGTGGTGGTTGTTGGAGCAGGGGTGGTGGTTGTTGGAGCAGGGGTGGTGGTTGTTGGAGCATGCGTGGTTGTCGTTGGAGCAGGCGTGGTGGTGGTTGGAGCAGGAGTGGTTGTCGTTGGAGCAGGCGTGGTGGTTGTTGGAGCAGATACGATATATTATACATAATAACAAGACTGACATTATAAAACGCTTTGACCAGTCATTTGGTACAACATTTATGGCCATTAGGGATGGAACGATATCCAAATCTCTCTGTACGATATTTTCACCATTTACATCTCACCGTACCATATTTATTGCAATATTTTGTGGGTGAATCTGCTACTTTTTCCTCTAAAAATTCCTTCACAAGACTTAATCCAAAGAATGAAGATGTAAAAGTGCTTAGAACAGTTATTTCTTCATGTCGTCTGCACTGAAACTGGAGCAAAGGATCATGGTCTATGTAGTTCCCTCTGTTTTTTTTAGCTATTTCTGCATCAGAACTGTTCATTTAAGCAAAGAGACTTGTGATTCGATATATTGTGATGGTCCACCATATTATTGTGAGACCTTTGACGATACGATATCACCATATTTCAGTTACGTATGGTGAGATGTAAATCGTGAAAATATTGAACAGAGAGATTTGGATATCGTTACATCCTTAATGACAATAAATGTTGTACCAAATGACTGAGCATTTTATAATGTCAGTCTTGTTATTCTGTAGAATATCATAATATCATGAGCTTTCCCACAATATTACAATAAATATCGTACCGTGAGGTTCATATCGTGACAATATCGTATCGTGAGACTTGAAAATCGTTACACCTCTAGTATTCAACGATTCAAAGCGTAATAAATATTTAAAGGTGCACTTTTTGGTTGGGGGTTCATCGCCTGCTTGTGCTTGATTGGATATGTCATTGCTCTGTCTGGAATGTTCCACAGTGCAGCATTAAACAGATGATTACAGGTGATTTTATAGCTCAAAAATACCTAGAAAAACAGGCATTCTGACTGTGAGCGGCGTCGCCTCTCCACAGATCTGACCTGTAACTTGGTCTCCATGAAGACAGAAAGGTTTAATGCCACACTATAAAACATTCTAGAGAAAGCAATAACATCTCCAAGGACAGAGACGGACCCTCCACCAGAAAAGTTACACAATGCACCTTTAAATAATGTCACAAACTGAAATCTACACCTAGAAAGACTCAGATGGTCTTTACAAATGTAATTTTAATACAACATTTTACAACTGCCTGGGATTAATAGTAAATGGGTGGAGATTTGAATGTCGTTTTGTTGTCTTTGTTAACCTGCCCGGTGACTGCAGTGGGAAATGAACTTTGGCTAAGCAGGTGCAAAGTCTCTCCTTTTTTATGTGTTTACAAATGGTCGCTGTAAAAAATAAACCAAACTAAATGAGTGCAGTTAAAATGGCAGCAGTTATTAAAATGAATGTTCTGATGAGCTGAATGTGGAAACGTCAGGTGATGCCAAGGAACATTATGCAGACGTGCGTGTGAATGACAAACTGGAACTAATTCTTAACTCAACATTTCCTAATTTAACATTTGAAAGCCTTGTTGAATGTTGTGCACAGACATTCTGACATTAAACTGTGTGTGTGTGTGTAATAGTGCATTGAAACTTTGCAGCTGCTCAACATTCCCTGGGGGTGTGAAGCTAACTGTAGGCACTGCTCTGTCACAAGTTCTGTTACTTTACTTTACTATAATCTGAGCTTTATTTTAACACAGTGTGACCAGAAAGAGTTGGTTAAACCCGGGCGTACACTTTGCAATATTTTCGTTTTTACTCAGTCCCAGCTCAAACTGTGCGACCAAATCAGAGGGTTTAAAAGTTCACAGCTCACGATTCATGTTCTCACACTGCACGAACTACTTCAACAGTGCGAAACCCTCACGAGAGGCGACTGGATTTTAAACAGGTTTGGTATTTTTGTGATCTGTGATTGCAGATCGGGAGCTGGTCGTGAGGTATTAATTAGTTCTCGTTACCCCATGTTTACTACACAAAGCACGACACACGATTAAACCAAAACTCGATGCCCAAAACAGTCGCACGAGTGAAAAAATTACTCAAAAAGGGCCAAAAATCACGCAGTGTACGCCCAGCTTTAGTTGGAACTACAACATGTGAGATGATTTGTGTGCTTAGACAAGTCTCTCACATATAAAATGACAGTCACAAGCTCATTACCATTAGCCAATAGTTTTTTTTAGTTAGTCACTCTCGCCTTTTTGTTGAAAATCGAACACCTGAACACAACCATGACGCTCGTACTGATCACAGGCTCCTGAAAATGTGTCGTTTAAATCCATTTAGTGTTTTTACACTATTTTAAAACTTTTCATCAGTGTTTGCTTATGTGTGCTTTATATTATAGCAACTGCTGAACATATTTCCATCAGCGATACATGTAGAACACCTCCAGCGTGATATCACTGCAAAGTATCAATATGCAGTAGTGGCCAGCTATTTTTTTACATTTGGGCATTAAAATCTGTATATACTATGGGTGTAACAATATCCAAGTCTCACGATACGATATCGTCACAGTACGAACCTCACAGTACGATATTTAGAACTGTTTTGTTTTTCAAGCTTTTAAGACAGTAAAAATGAAGTCCAGCACTTTTAATAGTGTATGTAAGAGTTTATGTTCTTATGTCATGTAATCGAGCCCTCACCTGGTCCTCCATGAGCAGGATGAGGCGAGTCACCACGATGTTGACAGCGTTGCCCAGGCTCGAGTCCTGGAACAGTTTGGCAACCTGACCTCCAAGGAAACAAGAAAAGACCAGTCTTAAAAACAGATGGAAACACACAGCAAATGACAGTAATTATTATGTATTTACATAAAACAACACTAATATGTAAATCTCAGCCTTGCCAGAGCCTGAAACTAAAACACTCTTTGGTGCAATCCACTTTATTTATACAGCTCATTTTATAAACACGACGGTTTCCAGAGCACGGTTGTCAAAAGTATTGAAAATTAAATCAGACACTAATCAACACTAAAACTAGTAATGAAACTAGATCCTCATTTGAGCAAGTATGAACCTTTCCTGAATAGTTTTAGGATGATCTTGAGCTCAATCAGAACAAATATAATATATATAAATATATATAAGACCACATAGACGAGTATACGCCCATGGAGCACTGAGGAACCTACCAGGACCACTCAGGGATTACATGTATTTATGCTATTTTTTCCTTTTAAAATGCCTTGAAAAGACTTTGGTTCAATCATAATCCAAAAAATTTAAATTATTATTAAAATTTAGTGCTGTCAAAAATATTGCGTTATTATCGAGTTTTTTCATAAGCTGTGGCCACTGCTGTAACGTTAGAAAAACTACAGGATCCGACTGTAAACAGGAAGCAAAAAATTTGGATGAAACTGAGAAGCCCTGACAGGTGCTCTGATGTTATTCATACGAGGAAAACACGAAATGCCTTCAATAATAAGGACTGTGACAGAGACAGTAGTTTTGCAGCCTCGTCTCCGGCAGTTCTCACTGCTCCGAGCTGTTTTTTATATCCATAAACTCACAGAGGAGCGTGTGAGTGTCTCATTATTTAATAGATACTTCTGCCGCTGGACTTATTTTCTCCACTAAAGTGTCACTCTGCTGCAAACAAACTGTAAACAAACAGCACCGTGTGATGACATCATCGCCAGTCGCAAACACAGTTGCAATAAAAAAAACATTTGCACAAAGCCTATCCACTTTTCTATGTTGACAAGAGTATTAAAATGATTATTTAAGGGACAAAAATGTACAATTAATTTGGGATTAATCACGAGTTAACTATGAGATTTATGAGATTAATCGCGATTAAATATTTTAATCGATTGACAGCACTATTAAAATGATTATTTATTAATATATTATTTCATTAAGTAATAGGAACTGAAACTGAGCATCACAGTCTATGTAGTTCTGTTTTTTTCTATTGCTGCACCATAACTATTCATTATTTTCCACCTTCAAGGCACTCAAGGAATCACTCACCCATTCACACACACACTCATGCAGCAGTGTACAGACATTGGGGGAAAGGCGGGTTAAGTGTCTTGCCTAAAGACACAAAAACAGCATTTATCTGTGGGAGCTAGAATCGCACTGCCAACCTGCGGGTCAGTGAATCTGAACGCTCAACCAATGATGTTTTATGTCGAGAGTGGGATTCCGACCATATATACAAAACAATATCACGATATTTCGATTGTTGTTACATCTATAAACTCTCGTGCAAAGAGTCAGTGATTATTCTAAAACTTAAAAGCCCCACAGTAATAAAAAAAGCAAAGTCAGAAAGCAGCAGCGCCGAGTTAAAGCTCCATAGACACTTGTCATTACTGCGTCTATGTGCAGCGACAATAAGAGCAAACAGCCCTTAATACATACCAAATACAAATACGTGCGTGTGAGGCTTAAGTGATTAAATGTGTGTGAAGTGAAGTCCCCAGACTGAAACGGGGCCCGTGACGACGTACAGGCTCAAACTGTCTGCAGGTCCCCCCACTGGAGTAATGACTGTAACAGATTGGTTTATATTTCGGTAAACTCTTAAATATAGTTTAGATTTGTATATCTGACACATTGTTGAAATAAACATAATTTGTTTCAACAATGATTAATGAGAAGCAGCCACTATTTTCAGGTTTTTTACAATGATCTCACTGCTGATGACATATTTAAAGGGCCCATATTAATCTGTTTTCTGATCTGTTATAAAGTTGTTTCCTCGTCAAAAACATATCGGACTTTATGTAATATAGGACCTTTAAGGATTACAGGTGTGACAATAATTAAAATACTACATACACGAATTAGAAATGAAGACATGTTTGTGAATGTTTAACGTAGGGCTGTAATCCACGAAAGAAAATCTTGGTCGACCAATCAGTTATTCGACCAAAACTGGGGCGTGCCAAAAGCTCTCAAAACTACTACCGTATTATTGCACTGGATTATAAGGCGCAATATCAATGAATGGGTCTATTTTCCTACATAAGGTGCACCAGATTATAAAGCGGATTAAGCCCAGGCATCCACGATCTACTGGGAAATCGTGGGAATGTATTTTTTAATTTTTCAAAAAATATAATTCACTCATAAATAAATGGGATTAGAAACAACATCAGCAAATTGAGTCTTTTGGGCTTTCGCATGCACAATGGGAAATCAACAACGATAGGGCTAAGGCTGCTTATAAAGTTGTTTTCTAACGTTTCCAGACACTAATGAGTGAACCACGCAGAGCGTTTTGTTTGTTAGACTCATGGCTGTTGTAAATTGGGTTAAAGTGGTGTTAAGCTTCTGGTGTGAAGTGTGAAGCAAATTAGTGTTTTACGTGGAACTTGCCCACATCACTACACTAGTTTGACAGACTCACTGCCACAGTGAGATCTCCACCGAGGAAACACTGATCTGTGCCGTTTTTTGGCTTCTGACAGAATTCGACCTCCTCTAGCAACGGACTTTAGCTTCAAACGTGCCGGAGTTCAACTTTAACTCCACTAGTCGCCATTTAGACATTAAAACTAGTCAAATTAAATAAGAGCAAGAATACCAATGAATAATAAAAAGGTAAAAAACATAAAACTAAAGAAAAAAAAGAAACAGAGGACCACACAACTCACGCAGTGTTAAAAACCAGAGAATAAAAGTGGGTCTTAAGACGAGACTTAAACATTCTTGAGTCTTTTGCGTTGTGAAACTTACAATATTCATGACCGCCAGGATGTACTGCTCGATGTCCCGTCGCCCGTGGTAACCGACCATCATCTTATCGGCGACCACCAGCGTCTCCACGTAGCGCTCGCGGCTAACGGAGCGCTTCAGAGGGAGCTGCCCCCGGCCCACCTGGTGAGGGGGCGTCTTCAGGGTCCTCTGCCACCACGCTGCAGTCTTCATCGGCTTCTCATCTGCCCAAGTAAAGAGATTTAGATGAACTTTAATGATCCACAAGGGAAATTATCTGGACACAGCAGCTCACACATCACGATATAATATAATAACAAAGAGAAAAACATATAAATGGTATAAAATTAAAAAAAAAAATAGCAAAAAATATAGCAAGAGACTGGAGTAAAATAAGGCTTAATTATATAAATGTAAATGTACAAGCAAAAAAATAAATAAAAATAGTATTAAGCAAAATATACAATAATAGAGGTCGAAAAATAGAAAATACAATAGACAAAAATACAAGAGGTTGAAAGGAAAACAGTGCAAAGATGATATTATGATAGACAGGACATAGGATTACGTAAGGGTAAGTTGTTGCACAGTTGTAGGGAGTATTATCTGTTACATAAGAGCGAGTTGTACATTTGTAGGGAGTATTATCTATTACATAAAGGTGCTGTTGTGGTGCGGTTGTAGGGAGTATTATCTGTTACATATGGGACAACAAGCTGTGAACTGTACCAGGCAAAAAGTAGGATGTGTTTATTTGACATTACAACATTAATTAACATTTGGAATATTTTAAAATTGAAATTCAAAAGGACGAGACTAAATTTTACGCTGGAAACTGTGACGCTGCAGATTTGTTGACCTGGTTTGCGGTTTAAAACTCTCATTGCTCGGCCTGAAATGAAACAAAAACTGGTGCAAAGTTCATTCTCTATCAGGGTAAACCAATGAGACAACTTTTTTTTAGAGATAGAACAATATATAATTTGGCGGATAGTTATAATTTTCAGGATAACAGCCGTAAATCTCCAGCACAGAGCGATGATTTGTTTTGTACAACGTGCTATGCCGCCAAAATAAAAAGCATAAAACTATAGATAGCTCACAAAAAATGGCTACACAGCTCTTTTGAGGTGAAAAGTGGGTGATAAATTTACGTTTTTAGTCAAGTGAAATAGCATAATTTGTGGAAAATAATCAAAATTTGCGTTGCGTATCGGCCCAAAAATGTCGTGCTTATCAGACATCACTTTCTCAGGGCAGTAAACTATTAGTATTGGCATCACTCAAAAAACCATATCGGTCGATCTCTATTATTTTTTCACGCAGGTTTCACAAATGGTGCCCTGACTCAACCCCACAGACTTTTAGGATGACTGGTTTGTGGAGCCGATCCCTGACAAATCATAAAGTTGAACAGTTTTGGATGAATTTTTGGATATTTCTTTCAGTTTATACAGTTACATAGGCCCCCGCGCTCCATCCGAAATTAAGAAACGTGAACAAAGCCTGAACGGTGAAATCCAAGAAGCTGCAAATCGTTCGACCCTTCAGACCTCACTTCATTTGCAAATCGTCAAATTTATTTTAAAACGGTCCATTACATCATGCAACAGGTACGAGCTTCCCCTAAAACCAGTCAAAAAAAGGGTCCGTCACAGGCTTTTCTTCATGGAGATGTTATTGCTTTGTCTGGAAAGTCTCACAGTATGGCATTAAACCTTTCTATCTCCATGGAAACCCAACCGGACCAAGTTCAAGGTCAGATCTGCGAAAAGGCGATCCCGCTCACAGTCCGAACGTCTGTTTTTAGAGGAATTTTTGAGCTTTAAAATCACCTGTAATTGAATACAAATAAGGTAAAGCTGTTTAATGTCATACTGTGGAACATTTCAGGCAGAGCAATGACGTATCCATAGAAACAAGAAGGTGACGGACCCAGGACCGAAAAGTTACATGGTTAAAATGAATTGAAACAATGGCACTACATAGATCACGTTCATGTACAAAAAAGCAGAGGTTTGACATGACATCACAAGGTGGAACAGAGCATTTTGAGCTTTGGAAATGTAGACAGACCAATATCCAAACATGTGTGAATGAAACAAAACACAACTCCAGGTATGTTTTTGATGAAGTAACGACATTTTAACAAAGGTTAAAGCTCATAAGAGTCAATCTTATGTCATATTTAAGGATTATACTTGTGATAATGTGTGACAATAAAATTCATTGAAATACTACACACTATTAGTCATAGTGGGTCAGTGAAATGATGCCAAAATTTTCTGTTCACTTGCAATTTCCTCAGTTAAAAAGGTTCAAATTTCATAATAATTCAGCACATTTCTGTAGCAATTCTGACCTCCATGGAACCAAATCATTTTTTCAGAAATCATGACTTATTCTGCATGTTTTCTGTACTTAAAGTGTTAAAATGTCATGTGGTGCGACTGTGCATCATGTGGTGCGACTAATAACAGCAGGAATTCTATGGCTGGAGTTTAAATAACAGACAAAGTTGACTTGGGTGAATGGTTCTTTAGGCATTTTTCTTCATTTGAAGCATTTTACAGAGCACTAGTTTGTTCATTAAACACAAGCAGGCGACTGTCATATTGGAGCAAAAGAAAATATCAATATGCATTAAAAATCTAAAGAAATACCAACAGTTTGTTTCTATACACTTCATATTACTCACAACTTAGATCAATATCCCAACCATGTTTTAGAAAATAAAACTATTTTAAGGTTATTCTCGGTCACACCACATGACTTTTTACACTAAAAATGCTTCATATAAATAAAATAAAACATAGATTTATGCACCTGACACTGTAAATATTTGAAAAAGTTCAATAGAAAACAAATATTTTTTAGATGTTAGAATTTGCCTGTTGAAAATCTTTATACGTATTGTGGTACCCGAAAGCCAATCACCACTGGGACCAAATATTAAAGGTGCACTGTGTAACTTTTCTGGTGGAGGGTCCGTCACCTGCTTATTTCTACGGATAAGTCATTATATTTATTCAATTACAGGTGGTTTTACTGCACAAAAATTCCTAGAAAAAACCTAGGCATTCTGACTGAGCAGAGTCACCTCTCCTCAAATCTGATCTGTAACTTGTTCTGGTTTGGTCTCCATGAAGACAGAAAGGTTTAATGCCATACTGTGAAACATTCCAGACAAAGCAATAACTCCCTCCACAAGAAAATTTACACAACGCACCTTCAAAACAGAACCAAAACAGAACAAAAGGACAGTAAACAGCTCACATTCCTGCACAAAAAAGCAGAGATTTGATCGTTTCTCACCAATGACTCCACAGGACTGGCCCTTGTACTGGTGGCGCAGGGAGGAGCGCTTGTAAACCACATGGGGGCGCCCTTCTGTCCTCTCGCCTCTGTCCGTCTGTGTGTCATTGTTCGGAGACACCAGAGGCTCGATCAGGTACTCCTCTCCCCCGGCGACAATCACCCCCTGCTGTGAACACACAAACGCACCGACGTCAATGCAGCAGATACACATTCTGAACACTTATATTACAAAATGCTCCGACTGTACCGGCCACCAGACTCTGGAACTGTCCTTTTGTGAGTATTAGAACAGTCCAGGCTTTAAATGTTTTTAAATCTTTGTTGAAAACTCATTTGTAGGCGCTGAAGCTGAGCAGGACATTTCTATTGTATTGTTTAATTGTGTTTTTGTATGTATTAGAGTGCACTTTACTTTAAACTTGCTCTATAAATAAACTTGACCCTGAAAAAGTGGCATAGTATTGATATAATATTTGGTTACTGGAGAGTTATGGATGGGATTTCAATATCCTTATTAGTCGATATCGGAGGGTTTCCACAGAAAGCGGATCAGCTGATGTGGAAAAAACTGATGGGATTTGGCAGTGAAAAGTTCATTTGTGAGGTTTACTGCAATTAAAAATACATTTGTGGACAGTAACAAGCCCAATATCGGGTATCAGAATCGACTCAACAACAAAAAATCCAAATCGGACCATCTCCATCCTACTGGAAAGCCTATTAGATCTTTTCCACTGGCACAGTTTAGCAAGGCACAGCAGGACAGGCTTCGTTTGCTTTTCGACTGGGGGTTGGACCTGGGAGCCATTACAGTTTTCCGTACCCGCTTCAGAGTGGTCCGTGCTGAGCCGATACGACAACGTGACGTGGACAGACTGTTGTCCACTGTCCGCTGTGTGTAAAAACCACAACAATAACACGACAACAGCGAACACGTCAACAGAGGAGAAACAACGGAGCAGATTGTGAAGACCGCGGTGTGACAAATAATGTCGCCTAAAAATGACGCAGAGTCGACCCCGCTACTCCACCCACTTCCAGGTGCTAATGACTGCATGGAAAAGCTTCACCGTGTAGTGCCGTGCTGTAGTGTAGTCGAAGAACCTTATATCTTTATGCAGGAGGATAGGACTAGCAATTGTACTTGGTAACATTAGAATAGTGGAAGACTGGACTTCCATTACAAACATTATTAAAGATTATATTTCATAGGTACAGTACTGTGCAAAAGTTATAAGCAGGTGTGTAAAAAATGCTGTAAACTAGGAACGCCTTCAAAAATGGAAGGGTTCATCATTTATTTTCATCAATCAGCAAAACGCAGTGACCTTCAGAAGAGCTTCAGTTCTTCTAGGTTTACGTGCAGACAGTTTGTGAAGGAACTGGGCTGGTCGGTTGTTTCAAACATGTTGAAGAACTAAGCTCAGATCTTGTGTGGATGGAGCTTCCTCACATCCTTCTGTCTCTTCATGTTAATCCCAGACACACTCCATGATGCTGAGGTCAGGGCTCCATCACCAACACAACTTCTGCTTCTTCTTTACGCTGAAGATCGTTCTGAATGGCTTTTTCTTTTATTCGCTCACTTTGCTTTTTGTAAACAATAATATTTTCAAAAGCATTCTTTGTTTACAGCTGCCTAAAACTTTTGCACAGTGCTGTATGCTCATTTAAACGGTGTGCAGTGCTCCAAAGTTATGTCCTAATTATTCACAATTAGTTATAAACGCATCTTTCACAGGCCAGATGTTAGAGTTTTGCCGACAACAACGACGAAAAGTGATGCGACCTCCATGGAGACAAGCAAAGTGACAAACCCTCCACCACAAAACTTACACAGTGCACCTTTAAATTAGAAGATGTTTGTGGGATTAAATAGTTTTTCTTCTTCTTTTCTCACTCTTTTTTGGGGCAAACCTAAAGATAACCATGCATATTACTCGTATTTCCATGCTTTTTTGTTTTTTCTGTTGATACGACCGCACGGATGTCAACACGGATGTTATTATGTGCCATTATAGAAGAACGTTAAATGTTTACTAGCCCATGGTTAAGTAAAAAAAAAAAAAATCATTTTCTGGAACAACTGATGACAACGGTTGCATCAATTACTAGAAAATTACACCAAATTCTCCCGTTCTGACCATATGAACGCAATCACCATCTACCGGCCTCATGCTCATCTAAGTACAATTACAGGTTTTGTGAGCGGTGTCTGGATGTACTCATGTGTTTTGCGGTATTCGAGTTTTCGGTCCATTGAGGAGGCACTTGAACGTGACATGATCTCCCAAAGCACGCACTGCTGTTGTGCCTATTAGCAAAGCGGCTCATTGCAACCCGTTCACATTACATCACCGCAGCAGAGGATCAAAGCTGAGAAACACTTGAGCGGATAGGTCTAATCGAGCCAGACAATGGTTTTCTCTGCCCGTGTCTGTGCGAGCCTCGCTACAAACCGCAGGCCCTACAATAACAACTCTGTTCACCCAGCGTTAATAAGCCCCACACGTAATTACGGTTAATGTGGCCACGAGGGCTGCACTAACTTCATTACGGGGTGACACAGACTTTGAAATGTGCCGCGCTGAAGCCTGGGAGCATCAGAGAGAAGCTTTTGTTTATGTGTTTAAAGATGCAAGATGTATCTCCACCACCTGCCTCCATGTCCATATTATCGCTTTGGTTTATTTGTAAAGCACAATTCGTACACAAAGCAATTCAAAGTGCTTTACAGAATAAGAAATACATTAAAGTCACGATACAAACAAATCGAAGCATAAATAATTATTATAAAACTCAAAGAGAGAGAGACGTTAAATTAGAGAGAATGAAAAATGAAAACCTTTCAGTCATCTGCAGCTAAACAGAACTGTTTTGAGTCTGGATTTAAACAGAGTCAGAGCAGAGTCTGTCTCATGTTCAGACTGTTCCAGGTTTTAGCTGCACGAGTCTGAAACTCTGACTCCCCGACTTTAGTCCTGACTTTGGGACCAGCAGGAGGCCGGTCCCTGCACTGGAAAAAACAATACAGTAT
Source organism: Odontamblyopus lacepedii (assembly GCA_034769755.1). Lineage (NCBI taxonomy): Eukaryota > Metazoa > Chordata > Actinopteri > Gobiiformes > Gobiidae > Odontamblyopus > Odontamblyopus lacepedii. The sequence goes on from CM068350.1 coordinate 33,396,523, forward strand.
CTAGGTAAGTTAAAATGACTTAAATTAACAATATTTTAGTTTATTTGAGTAGATTCAGCTTGACAACTAAAGTTATCTTTCAATGGAATAAGTGTGTGTTTCTTAATTCAAGCAACATTCGATTTTGTTTCTTATTTTAAGTGCAAAAAGTTGTTGTTTTTCTTATTTTAAGTGCAAAAAGTTGTTTTTCTTATTTTAAGCGTAGTAAGATGTATTTTCATATTACAAGTACAAAAAGTCTTGTTCCACTGGCAGATCATTTTACTTGTCAAGTGAAATTTACTCAAATCATGGTAAAACTTTTATAATTGAAGTCATCTGAACTTGACTAGATTTTGTTTTCTGCAGTGAGGTGGCTCATGTGGCACTAATCACTGCTTTAAAGTCTCTGAGCCACAGGAAGCACAGGACTCGTACTTCCTGGTTCGAGTCAGTAAAGCATTTAGAGACGGAGAGAGAAACTTTATTGATCCTGAGGGAAATTCAAGTTCATTTAACATGTGTTCTTTCTATGAGTGGGTCCCCTCTTCACAAACCTGACCTGTAACTTTGCCCAGTGGTGTCACCTGCTTGTGCTGATGGACTTACCGTACCCTAGATACAACCAGATAGTGCACCCCCCTCCTTAAACGTTACAAAATGCTTCTTTAACCGTCTACGGTATGTTCAGTCCTGTGCAAAAGCTTTAGGCAGGTGTGAAAAATGCCGTAAACAAAGAACGCTTTCAGAAATATAAATAATGATTGTTTGTTTTAATCAATTTACAAAATGCAAAGTGAGCGAACAAAAGAAAAAGTCATTAAGAAATCTCTTCAGCGTAAAGAAGTAGTAGTAGTTGTGGAAGTGATGGTCTTTTTTCCACATCACTTTTGCACAGTGCTGTAGTTTTGTTTTCAGTACAGTAAAAATCAGGTACAGCGTCTTTAACGTTTACTGTATGTTCACACTCACTGATGTCTGATGTTGATCAAAACAGTGATTTATGAATTAAGTCAGATCAGCACATTTAACACAGACGATCTCTCATCCTCAGACTCTAAAACCCAAAGAAGAACCCAGACTCAACTACAATATGGAAACTAATAATATTAACTTTGCTAGATTTAAGTTTTTGCCTCCAATTCCACCTTTTTATCCCTTTTTTGTTAAGTAATTTTGAACGTATCTACGCTGACACTAAATAAAGATGAACTATTATTGCCCACCAAATCCCATGTAAAGCGCCGTCTTCGTCACATTTAATACTTTCGTGAAAACTCTTAATTACCTCCGGGAATCTGCCGCTAATGCTAAAAACAGGTGCCGTGCTTCGACCGCACAGTGAAATCAGGTACGGCGCCTTTAGCGTTCACGGTATGTTCAGCGTCACTGCGGCCGCCTGAGGTGGATCAAAACAGTGATTCATAAAAAGTCAGGAGGTCAGATCAGCACATTTAACACGGACGATCTCTCATCCTCAGCTCTGTTTGAAGACACATGTGGAGGCCTCCTGATGCAAACTACAGCCTCCAAAACCCAAAGAAGAACCAGGACTAAACTACTATAGATGAATAGACCCTTTTAGGACAGAAGTGATAAAAAAACCTGCATTTTGGCAACGGAAGTGGTATCGTTCCCCATTCATTCAGATCATTCAAAGGGAACATGGACAGAAGACGACGGAGATAAAAACATTTCCAGCACCAAAATGTCTGGTTGTTCTTGTGTGTGGTTGTCAGAATCGATATTCTACCGGCGAACTAAAGTTTTAAAGTTTTACTCACTGTTCGCACAAGGATCTGGCAGTCGGACACCATTTCTAAACGTCAGCTTGTTGAGGAAATATTCTTGATCTTTTGACGATAATTCTTTCGCAGAACTCGATAAGCTGCTGAGCTCTGACGCACTTCTGTTGCCAAAATGCTCAACCATCACTGTTTACGAACACTAAAATGGTCTATGGGAAAAATGAATGGAAAATTTACTTCCAGAACTAGACCAAGGAGTCACTGCTGAGCTCCATAAAAGGCACAAGTTGAGACGTGTTGTGTCTATTTGAGCTAGAACGTCAATCAAGTATTCAAGATTCAGGATTTAAAAGGCAAAAAACAAAAATATATTTGATAGTATAAGAGTCGCTGGTACAACCACAAGTGCGTTTTACATAATGGCAGATTTCGTCACCATTGTTTTGCGAACACAAGAGTTTATATGGACCCTTCACACTAAACTGTTTCAGAGGTTTAGGCCATGTTAGGATGTTGTTACCTCATCAAAAACAGACCTGGAGTTGTGTTTTGTTTCATTCACACATGCTTGAGTAACCCTTTATTATTAGTCTGTCTACATCTCCAAAGCTCAAAATGCTCTGCTCCACCTCGTGATGTCATGACATGTAGTGGTTGTTTCCAAGTTTGAAAACACAGTGGAGCACTTCCTTTTTCGTGTTTGTTTGTGTGTTAAACATGCGTGAATTAAACAAAACACAACTCTAGGTGTGCTTCATCAGAAAATAGCGTAATATGGGCCCTTTAAAATGCTTTGTGATCAGAATGGAGGCGACTGGAGGCAAAAGTGAACATAATGCATAAAAACATAATACATGTTTATGCACTAAATGACAACGACAATTTTATGTGGTTTAACAATAAGTAATTAGAACCAAATTTTCCCTGTTAGTTTGACGTCTCCAAAATGACGACAGCGCTTGGACGGAGTTAACAATAATAATAATTGTAATGTGCTTCACAGTCCTGTAAAAGCACCACACTGTTTCACACTGAGTCACCACACTGAGTCATTGTTTTTCACTCGCTCCACACTCGATGGTGGTAAATGACGTCTGAGGCCACGGCTGCCCTGGGACAGACGGATGAAGCCAATCTGCACACACACCATACATGAATGTTGATGTTTACACCAAAATCACATCATGTTCATCTTCACTTTTGCCTCCACACTGCCAAACGTCACATCCAGGTCAGTTAAAATGACGTGAATTAAGAACATTTTACTTTATTTGAGTGGATTCAACTCAGTAAAATCATCTCCCAATGAAATAAGTGTTTTCTTAATTCAAGCAGCATTAGATTCTGGTTCTTATTTTAAGTACAAAGAGTTGTTTTTCTTGTCTCAAGTGTCACCAGATGAATTTTCAGATTTTAAATACAAAAAGTTTTGTTTTATTGTCAGATAATTTTACTTATGCCAAGTTAAATTTACTCCCATCATGATCAAAATTACTTAAAAGTGCACTGTGTAACTTTTTGGTTGGATGTCCGTCACCGGTTTGTTGCCATGGAGATGTAATTTCTCTGCCTGAAATGTTCCAGCGGCACGGTGGCTGAGTGGCAACACTCAGGCCTCACAGCAAGAAGGTTGCAGGTTCGATCCCCGGGTCGCCCGGGCCTTTCTGTGTGGAGTTTGCATGTTCCTCCCCGTGTCTGGATGGGTTTCCTCCGGGTACTCCGGTTTCCCCCATCAACCCAAAACATGCCCGCACCCCTATGAACTAACATCAAGGACCATGTTGTCCACCCTCCTGTGGGCTCACCACCTGCAGAGGGGTTCATAGGGGGGGTCAGGTGCTATGAGTATTGGGCAGCACGCTGCCCCCGCGACCCAGCCGGATTAAGCGGGAGAAGATGGATGGATGGATGGATGGAAATGTTCCACAGTGTGACATTAAACAGCTCTACTTTACATTTATTCAATTATAGGTGGTTTTATAGCTCAAAAATACCTAGAAAAACAGGCATTCTGACTGTGTCTCTCCACAGATCTGACCTGTAACTTGATCTGCTCTGGTCTCCATGAAGATAGAAAGGTTTAATGCTATACTGTGAAACATTCCAGACAAAGCAATAACATTTCCATGGAGAAAAGCGTTTAACTGACTCTCCAACAGAAAAGTTGCACAGTGCACCTTTAATTCAAGTCATGTTAACTTGGTGAGATTTAAGTTTTTGAATCCAGTTAATCCTTTTTGTCACTTTTTTGTTATTTAATGGATCTACAACACTGAAAGACGCTACAGTGCAAAAATACCCCTCCTTAAAACTAGAGAAATACACTTGTTTTAAGTTAAGATGCTCCAGAAACAAGTGAAATGATCCGTCCGTGCAGGAAGTGAAATTTACTTATCAAAAAATCTTAAAATATGAAAATATATCTAGGCCTCCATAAATCTAAAAAAAACCAAAGCATAAAACACTAATTGTAAGAATAAATTAAGCAGAAAAATCTTAAAACCAGAATATAAAGCTTGTTACTGACTGCTTTATTCTTGATTTTAGTTAATGACTCTTAATGAAATCCTTTATTTCCTTATTTTAAGCCTATTTACCACTTGGTAACTTACTGACAAATTGCAGCACTCGCCTAAAACGTTTAAATCTTTTAATCTAATCTAAACAGAAGGTATGGAGATGATACTGGCCAATTTCAGTCCAAGATCGACTGATTTACATCCATAAAAACACTTAACACTTGTTTTGCTTGTTTTGTGCATTCTAACTAGTTTATAGATATAAAAACTAAATAAAACTGTAAGAAAAACTCATATTTTCTTGAAATAAGTTGAATAATCTGACATATTTAGCAGTCATTTAGTAAATATCCTTTAAAATAAGATAAATAATTTTTTTTCTCTAGATTTAAGAGAATAAATCTTCTTTAGTTTTATGAAATTTGCAGTATAAATAAAGATGAACTATTATTGTCCCCCAAATCCCATGTAAAGCTCTTCTTCGGCACATGTAATTCTTTCCTGAAAACTCTTAATTACCTCCAGGAATCTGCTGCTAATGCTAAAAACAGGTGCTGTGCTTCTACCACACGGTGAAACGTTACACTTAAGATAACATTACAGTTTCTATACTCTGAAAGTGCCACAACGCCGTCTAGACTTCACTACACGGGGCCGGAGTCGTATTTTCCTTCACTGAAAAACACCTCCCAGCAGAGTCCAGGTGTGAGCAGGTGTGAGCAGGAAAATAAGGGCTACTTAAACTAATGCACATTCTTCAGTGTCTGGTCTGGTCACACGATCACCGCAGGACTGTGTTTTGACGCAAACGTTACGGGGAAGCCTTGTAGGTTTGGAGGTTTTAAAATGGCAAGAGTAATAGTTAAAGCGCAACTGGAATCTATCTTATACGTTTTAATAAGATTAGTGAAAAGACTTCGTTTGTTTTGAGCATTAGAAAAAGATTTGCCCAACAAGTGGTTTACAGTCGTCCCTCACTGGCCCCGTTTACATGAGAATTTTAAATCCAAATTAATTAACACTGAATTAAATAGATCGGAATTAAGTTATTCTCCTTCGAGTTTACATGTAAATATTAATTCAGAATAAAGGTTTACGTGGAAACATGTTAAATCGGATTTAATTCCACTCAACGCCTGGGGGTGAGGAAGGGTTCTGATTGGACAGGGAGACAAACGTATTTACGTCTTTGGGATGAAAACACACACCAGCTGCTTTTCTGTCATCTCCGTTTGTCTTTAGGCCATAGGGGTGCGTACCTATGTCCCCCAGTACCGCCATTCTCCAGTTTGTTCAGGCAGGGAACAGCGCTCAGGTCCTGGTGTTCCTCGTGTTCACGTAGCAACAAACATTTGTTATTTTAGGCTATTAATTAGCCTACTAATTTTATGGCAATAGGCAATAGCTTATTCAGCTGATTCAACTTATAAAATGAAGTGCATTTAGCCTTGTGTGAAAAATGCGCCGGTCGGACTAGATCCGAACCCAAACTCCTGACCCAGCGGGAGCAGCTCTGTTCAGGCCGGGCTCAGATGAGTTGGAGCGGGGAGAGGTTACGCGCCTCGGCCTGAGAAGCGCTTTCCAAGTGCGCGGAGGACGGACGCTCAGAACAAGATATAATGAACCAAACTGGATGTTTTGCACCACCTCGGAACCAGCCGCAGCCCTGGAGCAGGAGGACCGGAGCGTCCCGCCAGTCCCGAGTCTTTACCGCTGTTGCTGCTGCTGCGACCTGAACTCAGAGCTTCTGGTGTGCAGGGAGTTGTGTACAGACTTATAGGCCACACGCTGCTGTTTTATGAGTTCATGATGAGAACTCGGATGAGGACGGCCCGCGGTGTTAACGGGAATCAGTGTCTTTCGCATGCGCTGAACGACCGGAAGTATTTTAAGAGGAATAAATGTTTACATGATCAAGGAATAATTTCGGATTTATGAACGAAATAAACCACCCACTTAATTCAGAATGAAGTTTAAATCCGAATAAACTTAAATCCAAATAAACATTAGGAATGAAGTGTTTCTCCAGCTGCTGCTTCATTATCATTGGAACGACTGCAGAAGAAGTTTGGATCGTGTTTGTGTCCGCGGCGTAACGACAAACGGAGATGACAGAAAAGCCGGTAGCAGCTGAAGTGTGGGTTTTCTTCCGGTCGACGTAAATATGTTCGTGTCGCTGTCCAATCAGAACCATCTCGACCTCCAGACGTTGAGCAGAATTAAATAAAGGCGATTTAACACGTTTTCCATGTAAACTCGAAGGAAAATATTTAAACTCTGAACCATTTAATTCTGAACAATTAAAAAACATCATGTGTTCATCATGTGTGCCTGTGTTGGACAGTTCGCAATAGTATATGCAGTAACATCACACTGGGAGGGCGCATGTACAGTATGTCTATGGAGGAAAGTTCAGCAGTTGCCTTGGTGACACAGTGCACACATTCAGGCCCGTCGACAGAAATTTGGGGGCCTGGGGCAAGAAGCCTCGCAGGGACCCCCCTCTAATATAAATTAATAGGAAGGGTGTCCAATTCTGAGCCCCTAAAACCCCAGGGCTTCAGACAACAGACCCTTTTGTTCCCTCCATCTACTGTCCTGTGCACATTAGCAAACACAAGATTAAAAAATATAAATAAAAACACATTTTCGGGAGCCTGTAATCAATATGTGTTGTTCATGGACCCAGATCAAAATCTAAGTAATCTGAAGTGCTTTACAGAATATGAAATACATTAAAATCACAATAAAAACAAATCAAAACATAAATAATCATCATAAAATTAAAAAGGAGAAAGACAGTAAATGAGAAAGAAGAGTGCAGAATCAAAAACTTTTTAATCATACGCACAGCTAAACACAACTGACAGAAGGACGACAAAAAATTGGATAAACTGAGCTCTAAATTAGGCAAACCCACAAACTGAAGAGCTGTCCGAGTGCCACCATTTGACAAACACGGCTTTAACGTCATCGTCCCATTCCTAATTGTACGTTTTGAAGGACAAATCCTCCAGAGACACTTACCAGGCCGTTGCAGTTGCTCAGGGCCACTTTACTGGAGTGTGGCCGGTCCTGGAGGTGTCCCACATAGTGACAGTAGGGGGCGTACGGGTGACTCCAGGCCAGGCGTCCCCTCTTCCAGTACTCCACCCTGAACTGGCGCGACAGCAGCCCCCCCTGCAGCGTCAGGTTCAACAGGAAGTTGTTGTTGGATGTGGAGAGCTGGTAGAAGAGCTGCGGAGGAGAAGAGAGAGTTTGTGAACATTTTGTGCTGTTTATACGGCCTATATTGTGCTAATTTTTGTTGTTATTTTTTTTTCTATTTTGTTCTTCTCTCAAACGGAAAACACTCTTTTCCACCTTGTGATGTTATACAGGAAGTGCTTTAATGTGTTTTTAAACCCCATACGCCTTCACTAGAATCATTTGGATGTTTTCAGCCCTGGAATTGCCAATCGCTACTAAACTAAAGGTAAAAAGTAGCCGCTAACTTGAAAAATACCACTTAATGACATCACAAGGTGGAATTTTGAGCTTTGGAGATGCAGAAAGGTAAATAAAGGGTTACGCAAACATGTGTGAATGAAACAAGCCACAACTCTAGGTCTGTTTTAGATGAAGTAACAACATTATAACATGACTTAATGCTTACAAGAGTAAATTTTTTTGTAATACAGTCGTCTCTCACTATATCGTGGTTCACCTTTCGTAGCTTCACTTTTTGTACAAATTTGCATGCTTTTTTTTTAAGTGTATGAACACACATTTCGTTCTGCGTTCTGATTGGCTGAGGGAGAATCTGCACATTGTTTCCTGCGCAATCGAAGGTGGCATGTCTGTTTATAAGAACTGTCCATAACTATGTTTTTCATTCCTGCAGTCCTCAGTTTAGATCGTGGACCGATTTGTGCTGAGTGATCCCCCTCCCCGCTCCCCGCTTAGATCGCAGAGGCGTTTTACAGCCTTAAAACATACATAAGAATAGTAAAAAATAAAGCTGGCTACTTTGCGGATTTCGCCTATTGCGGGTTATTTTTAGAACATGCCTCCCACAATAAACGAGGGACCACTGTATAGGACCTTTAAAGGTGCATTATATTTTCCATTGATTAGTCTGTAAATTACTGCGTTGCCTGGAATGCTCCACAGTATGGCATTAAACTTATTTATATCCATACAGACAAGGAGATGACACCACAAGGCAAAGTTAACAGGTCTGATCTGTGGAGAGGTGGCCCTGATCACAGTATGAATTAGTGTTTTTCAAGCTGTAGTTGAATAAATGCAAGAAACACGTGTAATGCCATATTGTGGGACATTCCAGGCAAAACAATAACATATCCATGAAGCAATAAACCGTTGGCGGACCCACAGAAGAGCTGCCTTTACACTGCAGAAGACAAACAGCAAATGTAATTAAAACAGTTCACTTGAATATGATTTTATCGCAGATCCTGCCAAATTTCTTCTTTTTTATTTTGTTAAAGTTTACAATTTCACTTCCAACAGTGACGTGACGAGGCCAAAACTCGTCTAAATTGCACAATAGTTATGATCGGTCTTAGAAAAATAAAGAACAACGCCTTTATTTTGTTAAATGAAGGTTTAAACAGGCAGAAGTAATGTATTCCTTCCTTGTGTGTAAATTTTCCTGTGTATTTCGGATATTTTCTGTTGATGATATAAGTGGAGCTTCCTGTATTTGTATAGTTTTTATCTCAATTCCCACTTAACTGACGTAAAACGATGATAATCCAATGAAATAATTAGAAAAACATGAAAACCCATCATATCCACTTCCATTGTTTACATGTAGGAGCAAAGATTATAGAGTTTTTAAAGATTATAGAGTTTTTAAAGATTATAGTGTTTTTAAAGATTATAGAGTTATACAGAGTCGGGCAGCTTGTCGTCGGCGCTGCGTCTTCTTCTTCTGTGCTGTTGGTGAGATGTGTCCAGTGCGCCCCCTTCAGGATCCACACGCACTGGGACGGCGATCTCATAGTGACCCAGACTGGACAGGAACGCAGCTACAGAGAGAGGAACAAAACAGAAAAAAATGTAAATCTACAGGCCCGTCAACAGAAATTTGGGGGCCCAGGCCAAGAAGCGTCACATGGGCCCCCCCCCCTATAATGTTAATTTATAAGAACACGGTCTAAGTCTGGGCCCCTAAGCCCCTCCACCTATCAACTTATTTATATTCTGACAATAAAACCAAAGTCAGTTAAAATGACTCGAATTCAGGGTATTAAAGACTTTTTATCTGATTTTTCCTGTCTTAAAATCACAAAAAACAGAACAGGTTTGTTTTAGATTGTTTGAAATGGTCTAAAATTCATCTTTCTAGTTTGTTCTGTAACATCTTAGCTGACATATACATTCCTAGTATCCTAAATTATTCACAGCAATATGTTTATAAGCACTTTTCACAACTTTCTGAGACCAGAGTAGAGTTTTGCCGTCACAGTAATACTAATAACAGCTAAGATGCTAAACATGCACCAGCCTCACTTCCTGGTTTGCAAACAGTATAAATGCTTCATAATAATAGATCAAGTAAATAGTAGTAGGAAGTAGTAAACAAAAAAAAAATGAAGAGTAACATTCTGAATTGACATAATTTTGGCCATTGTAGGTTGGACCTGGTTAGTGCTTGGATGGAGACCACTGGGAATATCAGATGGTAACAGTGGGACAGCAGAGGATTTAGAGCCTACAGCTGTTGTGTCCTTCGGCAAGACACTTCACACACATTTCCGAGTATGAACGTGGTGTGCGCGAGTGTTGGTGGTTGTCAGAGGGGCTGACGGCGGCAGTAGCTCAGTTGGTTGAGCGTTTGTCCAATGATACGAAGCTCTCGACATAAACATCATTGGTTGAGTGATCAGATCCATTGATCCAGAGGTTGACTTTGCAGTTCCCAAACACGTAACCCACCTCACCCCCAGTGTCTGCGCACACTGGTGTATGAACACGTGTGTGAATAAGTGAGTTGTAAAGCGGTTTAAGTGTCTCAAACGTGGAAATGCCCTGTATAAAAAGGTGACAATGTGTGACCATGGTGCAGACTGGCCGCCTCGCTCACACTAGTCTACCCCAGGGCAGCTGTGACCACAACACTGTGGAGTGAATGAACAGGAAGACGTCTGGAAACATGCGATGACGACTTCAGGTGTAGTTCCCGACACTGGGCTCTACCGACCGACTGTGATCAAACCCACTGACGTAAATGTGATCGTTGGTAAAATGAAGTCTGCAGACGCATGTGCTGTTTGGAATCATGATGAATTTGTCGCCCTCGTCTCTTCTAATCGCATGTTCCCAGTGCGCTCGGAGTTGTGCGTCAGCAGGAAAATGAGGAAAACTGAGGTACGGTTGGAATTGTTGATTAGCCGAACATAACGGAACGCTACAGTGACGTGTAGATGAAGAAAATTGGGACATTTTCTCATTTTTCCTAGATTTTGTCAGACTTACTATCGCAAACAGATCCTGCCAGAAGTTTTCATTGCATCTTTCCAAATGTCTCTGATTTGTAACGTAAGCGTGAACTGAAAGTGAAAAAATGCACACTCAGTTCATGTCCAAGTCCAACCGCTTTTTTTATTTTAAATGACGTTACAAAAAAGCCTTCTTCAGATATTTTAGTGCACCAAAGCAAGAAAAAATATCTGAAGAAGGCTTTTTTTCCCGAAACATAACGTAAAATAAAAAAAGTGTTTGGACATCGGCCATCTGAGTGAGTGTGCTATGCATTTGCTATGCATTTTTACACTTTTATGTTGCTGTTCCTTGCATTTGCACCTCTACAAGAACTTTGGTGTGCGTTTTCTTTCTTCTTTACATTTGGGTAAACGTGACTTGAGCCTATAAAGCACAAAATTGTAAAGCGCCTTTCAGAAATGCGCCCTGAAAGACTAATGCGTTCATTCTGCATATTCATTTTTCGCGTTGACAGTATTTTCATTACATTACATAAGTTGTAGTAATAGCGGCGTAGCCTTTATTACATAACCGCGTCGGAAAAATGTAGAAATTCTGTCCGTTTGCTGACGAGACATTTTTCCTCGAAGTCTGACCTGCGAGGCCGGCGGGGGCGTCTCCATGGAAACAGTGAAACAGTATACTTCCTGTCTGAGTCCGTTCACACCGCGGTCTGTACACTAAAGCTCGGGGGAGATTTACAGTCCAAACTCACACACGCACAAAGTCACAAAGAGCGAGGTCAAAGGACGACGCCTCGGCACAGTCTCCACACGACCTCTGACCTCCAGCCCAAAGCCGTGTGTCGCACTTAACCAGAGGAGGAGCGTTTACGTGCAGGGCAAAGAGCTGCACTGCAATAAACGAAACCTAGTCGAGTTAAGGTGACGTGAATTAAGAAAGTTTTACTGTGATTTGAGTAAATTTCACTATTTTAAGTCATTTTCTGATAGATTTAAGTGTTTATATCTTCAATCTTGGCTGAGCTTTCTTGCGGGGCATACAAAAAACGATATCTAGGCAAGTTAAAATACTTAAATTAGGAACATTTTACTTAATTTGAGTAGATTCAACTTGACAAGTCAAATTATGTCAGTAGAGTAAGACTTTTTGTGCTAAAAATGTTTAAATACATCTCGCTACACTTAAAATAAGAAAAACAACAACTTTCTTGCAAGAAATATAGTCAAATATTGCTTGAATTAAGAAAAAAACACTCCATCAAATAAATAAATTAAAATGTTCTTAATTTAAGTAATTTTAACTTAACTAGATATTGTTTTTTTCCAGTCAGGAAGTATGCCCTGTAAAAAAGCTTTCACTGGAAAAAAACAATATCTAGTTAAGTTAAAATGACTTAAATTAAGAACATTTTACTTTATTTGAGTAGATTCATCTTGACAAGTGAAATTATCTGCCAGTGGAATAAGTGTGTTTTTCTTAATTCAAGCAGGATTTGATTTAATTTATTTTAAGTTGTTGTTTTTTTTATTTTAAGTGCAGCAAGATGCATTTCCATATTTTAAGTGCAAAAAGTCTTATTCCACTGGCAGATAATTTTTACTTGTCAAGTGAAATTTACTCAAATCATAGTAAAACTTTCTTAATTCAAGTCATTTTAGCTTGATTAGGTTTTGTTTATTGCAGTGTGGCCAAAATGTAAGATATAGAAACACTTAAATCGGTCAGAAAATAACGTAAAAGTAGTGAAATTATCTGTCCATGCAGCAAGATCATTTTACTTGACAAGTTATCCTAAAATAAACGACCTCTAGACCAGAATGAAGCCGTCTCAGAACTCGTAAGCCGATAATACATCTGAAAACAAGATGAAGAACCTGGTTTAAGTTTGAAAATCTTGGCCAAATCAGAGACATTTGCAGTGTGGAAGGACTCGTGTATTAATGTTTTTTTTTTTTTTTGGAGAAAATGTTTATATTGTGACCTGAAAAATTACTATTATTGATGAACCAAAATACATGACATCTTTCACATTTAAACTATGTCCTTTCAGAGGAGGATCAGTTTCAGACCTGTTGATTCAGAAAACCAAAGCCAATGCACTCTGCAGTCTGTATTTGCTCCAGGGCTGGGTGATACGCTAAAATATATTATCATTTTCCCCCTCATATTGGTCGATCTCCAATTTCATTTTGATTTGAATAAATAATAAAAATGGTTTTCACTGATTTCATGAACATAAACAAAACAGGCTTTTATTCAGTGCCATTTAACACAAGAAATAGGCCAATTTCTCCCTTCAAATCTGAACTCTGCTCCAAACCACATCCTTTTACCGGCCGAGGGTTGGCTGGAGACTAGGGCTGGAGCTTTGAGTCTGACGATACGATACATATCATGATATGTGTGTCACAATTTAATATAGCACGATATATCCCGATACAAAGGCCCTGTTTACACGTACACGGATATTTTTTAAAACGGAGAAATTTCCCTTCGTTTGTACCCATCTTTTACAGCCAAACGGGGAATTCGCCTCTGAAAACGAATCTTTCTAAAAACTCAGGCTAAAGTGGAGATTTTGTTAAACTAGGGTTTGGCGTTTGTGTAAAGTGACATAAACGGCGTTTTAGGCAGTTGACGCCAAAGTGTGACCAGTGTTGACGTTTTTCTCTGGTGATGATCATGGAAGCGTCGTGTGTTTGCATTTGCACAGCTGATGTTTCATATCGATGAAGAGACGAATGAGGCTCGGAGCTCAGCAGTTTTCTCTCTTCTCCTTATGACTTGAAGACCCAGTCGCCGTCAGCGCCAACGTCGCTGTTTTTGGGTCTGACCTGGGCGGACCTCGTCTGTGGGGTCATTCTGAAAATGAAGTGGTCGTCCCGGAGGAGCAGAGTGAAAATTTGAGGATGGCGGGAACTTTTTTGAAAACGATGCTGTGTGCACAATGTTATTTCGGAAAACTGAGCGAGGGAAATATTCCTTTTTAAAAATATTTGTGTACATGTAAACAGGGCCTAAAACAATGGGTCATATATTGCAAATTATTAATAATCACTTCTTAAACATAATAATATAGTCAACTTCACCTTCACATGAATGAAACTGTATAAAATATAATTTATTATCTTTTTTCAATCATGAGAACAGTGACTGGAATTAATACATTTTAGTGAATTTTTTTATTTATTTATTTTTTTAAATCGATTCAGAAGCATTTTAAATCGATTCAAGAATTTTGCAATGAAGTATCGCGATATATCACTGAATCGATTTTTTCTTACACCCCTACTCTAGACCTCTTGTTTAAAGGTGCACTACGTAACTTTTCTGGTGGAGGGTCCGTCACCTGCTTGTCTCCATGGAGATGCTGTTGCTTTGCCTGGAATGTTCCATGATATGACATTAAACACATCTCGCACATCTATCACTTCATTCCTATTGCTCAATAACACAATACAATATAATAATAATTCTCTCTGTGAATAGGGTTGCATCTCCACAGATCTGACCTGTAATAGCCTATAGTTGTCTCCCTTGAGACGTTTAATCTGTTCCGTCTCGACTTGGGGTTTCCATCCTGTAGCTACTGTGGTGAGAATCTTTTACTTTGTTTTCTGTTGTGGTCTGTTTAAAGTAAAGGTATTTTATGGGTTTTGAAACTGTAAACTAACAACTGCTAAATCGTTTCTGTTTTCCTGCCACATGTGATGGTGTAATCTGCTGCTCTGGGGTATTTTAAGGCAGGTCACTCTGCTCTGTCTTTATCCAGTATTGTTAAAACAACAAACTGCTGCTTTGTTCATTCCCATCATTTACAACAGTGAAATTCTTGGGGGCAAATCTGCTCGATGTCCAGTTGGACCAGACGAGTCTCTGTTTGGAGGTTGTTTAGATTTACTGTAGTACGTTTTACCTCATGTTGATTTTGTGACGTTTGTCAACAGTATAAGAATTCTGTTTTTGTTATGCCCTTCAGATTAGGGAGACAGAAGGTTTTGTTTTCATTTTCTCTATAATTGTGTGGACAACAGCTTCAGTAAAACCAGACTCTCTGATTTAAGACAACTTTTCTCCAGTTTTTATTTTTCTCAGATTTAGAAATCCACAACACGACCAGCAGCTCGCCAAGAGATTTCTGAATTATACACACGGCAAAAAACAAAATCTAGTCAAGTTAAAATGACTTGAATTAAGAAAGTTTTACCATGAGTAAATTTCACTTGACAAGTAAAATGATCTGTTGGTGGAACTTTTGTACTTGAAAATACAACTTTCTACACTTAAAATAAGAATCAGACAAACTTTATTTATAGAGCGCACTTTATACAAAAAATGCAACACTAAGCGCTTTACAGTGATTAAAAAAGAACAAATTGACATTCCCAAAGCTCAGATAAACAGGTGAACCTTGAGATTACTCTGTGACATGGCTGACATCTTTTTTACTACTAACTAAAATTGCTCTGTGACAAACTGAGATTACTACAGATTACATATTATCTTTCATAACTCTCTCTATACAAACTATAATAACTATAACTCTCTCTATATGAACTATAATAACTATAACTAACCACAACTAGAAAAACAACCACTTTTTGCACTTAAAATAAGAAAAAAAATCTAATCTCTTGCTTGAATAAGACAAAAACATTTATTCCACTGTCAGATAATTTCACTTGTCAAGTTGAATCTACTCAAATAAAGTAAAATGTTCTTAATTTAAGTCATTTTAATTTATCTGGATATTGTTTTCTTCCAGTGGATATTATAAACTAATAACTCAAATTTGGTTAATTACCGATGTAAACTTGCACTGTTTTTGTAGTTTTGTAGTATTTATATTTCAATTGTCTTTGTAAATTTTGTTCATATATTTATTCACTTTATATTATTATTTCTATTTTTATTATTATTGTTTATCTTGATTGCGTCACACTTTTTTTTTTCCTTTTTTTCCGCTAAACTGTCCTGGAGCTACTGCGACTGTTGAATTTCTCCACAGCTTGTTTGGATTATTTCTTGAGCTAAATTGCATTAATAAAATAAAACCGAGATCTCACTGACAGTTTGACGTGACCTCAATCTGGATTAAAATTTGATTACCCCAAATTTGACTCGATCACACTTAAAAGTCCATTAACTGCGGAGCCAAAGCACATGAAACAGCGCGATTATGTCACAGCGCTCCAAAAACTCCTCAGAACTCATTATGTCATCTCCACACATGTCCAGTCAGGATATTAAAAAAAATCTAACGCGTCATAAAATTTCACTGTAAGTTAAACTGTGAACACAACGGGCAGCCAGGACGAGCTGACAAAATAAAATGTAATGAACTTTAAAGACTTGAGTCACAGCCAAGTCCTTCCAGGCAATACAGCTGTTTATGGGCGCTACCGTGGAGTTTTACATTCATGCATTCACATTTTGGGCTCGTTATGACTCTGTACAGAATGTCATTTTTAAAGGGTCCATATTACGCTATTTTCTGATCTGTTATACGATTATTGTTGTTTAAAGTAAAAAAAAAAATCAAAATAAAAGACAAAATGGTTTTAAACGGCACATTTCCAGGAGCCTGTGATCAATACGAGCGTTCGGGGTCCAGTTTAAGAGTCTGATTTTCAACAAAAAGGTGAGAGTGAAAACTTTTGGCTGATGCTGCAGCTTGTGACTGTAATTTTATATGCGAGGGGCTTACTGAAGAGCACAAATCATGTCACCTCTTACAGTTCCAGCTCTTGATGTTCACTTTGTGTTAAAATAAAGCTCAGAATAAGTCCAACTTGAGTAACAGAGCTGCTACACCGTAAAAAAGCTTGATATAAACACTTAAATCTACCAGAAAATGACTTAAAAGTAGTGAAATTATCTGTCCATGCAGCAAGATCATTTTACTTGATAAGTTATCTTAAAATAAACGACCTCTAGATTAGAATGAAGCGTCTCTGTGAGTGTTAATGGGCTGGAAATAAGTTTATGGACGCTAAATTTGAGATAAACATAATTAAAACCAGTTTATGATCCATGTTCATGGGCTGGAAATAAGTTCTCAGGTCTCAAATTCTAGATAAACGCTTTAAATTCTGCTAAATTCTAGATAAACACACTTAGAACAAGTTTATTATTAGTGTTCATGGGCTGATAATAAGTTCTCAGATGCCAAATTCTAGATAAAATGCTTTAAATTCTGCTGAATTCTAGATAAACACACTTAAAACAAGTTTATGATTAGTATGAATGACCAGATAATAAATTCAAAGATGCTAAATTCTAAATATAAGTACTTAAAATCAGTCTTACATGATAGTTGTTGGTCGCAAGGGGAAACTATGGTGAATGGATTGTAGCTTCTTCTTTTAAACATTTATTGCCTCAATTTAAGATTTTCTGTCTAGTTGAGTCATGGAAGAAATATATGTGACCAATTTTAAGATAAAAAAGGACTAGTAAGTAGATAATAAATCTAAAAAAAAGATGCAAGTTAAAGTCTCCTGCCTCTCTTTAAACTTTCGAGTCGCTTTATTCATTCGTCTACAACATGAACGTCAGATTAAACGTAATATATGACCCTGTTTCGCTCTTTTGTCTCGCAGCCTGCAGTAAAAACACCCGTGGGTTTCTTCCCATGTCGTTCACACAGACTCGGTTCCCACCGGAGTTCAGTGGGTCCCGGCTCTTACAAACCACAAAGAGTAAACAGCTGGTGCAGCGCGTTTGATGCACGGGAAACTCCTGCCGAGAATCAAAGAAGAGCGCTAAAAACAAGATAAGGGCGACCTCCACTGAGCTGTAATGGGACCTCACACAGAATTAAGGGAAAACTAACTCGAGCCAGACCCCAGTTTAGGCACACAGGAAACCAAGTGTGACCACTATCTAAATAAAGTAGGTCAAATGTGTTCAGATGTGCTCCAAAAACTATGAAAAAGTAATATCGCAGCACCAACTCAGCAACATAACAGATAAACAGAGGAAGCATGCAGAAATCAACATACTAATAATATTAAACTAGTACACAACAAAAAAGGATTTTCTAGCATAGTTAAACTGACTTGAATTAAGCAGACTCATCTTAAAAGACCAAGTTTAAGATTTTTTTTACTTAAAATGAGATTTTTTTTTACTTGTTTCAAGATATTCCATCCTGATTTAGCTTATCTACATATTACAACTTATTCTAAGCACTTTTTATATTAAATCGAGCCAGTTTAAGCCTCTTTAACTTCCTTCTCAAACCAATAAGGTGAAAAATCTTGATATAAATACTTGCAACTAGTGTTTTCTGCTTAGAATAAGATTCGTATTTCATTATGTTTTAAGAAAACTTGGTAAGTGAAAATTTCTTACTGCACTGGCAGATAATTTCACTTAAAATAGTGCATTTTTACCACAAAATTGGTATTTTTTTCTTATTTTTTGATAGGCCTTTTTTGCAGTGTACAGCCTTACTTCATTGATAATATTTCTTTGTATATTTAAGTTGTACTGTGTAACTTTTCTGGTGGAGGGTCTTGTATTTGTCTATGTTCCACAATAAAGGGCCCTTGTTATGCTGATTTGTGATCTACTGTATGTTATAATGTTGTTTCCTCATCCAAAACAAAGCTGGAGTTGTGTTTTGTTTCATTCGCTCATGTTTAACACACAAACTCTGCATATTTAGGCAGGGTGTGTGCTCCTCCCCAGCGGAAAACACTCTGTTCCACCTTGTGATGTCTCGAAACATTAGAAAACACTAGCAGTGAAGTCTTAAAACTGAAGAAAAAATACAAAATGGATTTAAACAGAACATTTTCAGGAGCCTGGCATAAATACGAGCGTTAATGGTCATGTTGATGTTGAACAAAAAAAAGGCAAAGATAAGAAACTATTTAATCTAAGTCAGCGAATATCGGCTCAAACGTCCCCCTGGCTTGAAAGTCCCATCTTGAGCGTCCCATTCTCTCAGCAGGAATGTCCCCCTGCACACGGCACACGGGCACCAGCGATGTCCGGGAAATGGGGGACGTTCTTGCTGAACTTTAGTCGACCACGTCAGGCACTGTGATGTATTGAGAAAATCAGCATTCTATACGACTAAGACGAAATGTGAATGTAGCGAGACCAAATGTGATATTCCCGAAGCATCACACATTGTTCCAGTTTGTAATATCAAAATAATCCTCATTTGCTGCCAGAAGATTACTATTTATATTAGGAGTGTAATGATATCCAAGTCTCATGATACGATATCATCACAGTATGAACCTTACGGTACGATATTTATTGCGATATCGTGGGAAAGCTCATGATATTACGATATTCTACATAATAACAAGACTGACATTATAAAACGCTTTGACCAGTCATTTGGTACAACATTTATTGTCATTAGAGATGTGACGATATCCAAATCTGTATGTACAATATTTTCACTATTTACATCTCATGGTACCATATTTATTGCAAAACTATGAATATGCTTCTTTTTCCTCTAAAAATGCCTTCACAAGACTGAATCCAAAGAATGAAGATGTAAAAGTGCTTAGAACAGTTATTTCTTCATGTCGTCTGCACTGAAACGGAGCAAAGGATCATGGTCTATGTAGTTCCCTCTGGTTTTTTTTAGCTATTTCTGCATCACAACTATTCATTTACGCAAAGAGACTTGTGATTCGATATATTGAGATGGTCCACGATATTATTGTGAGACCTTTGACGATACGATATCACCAGATTTTGGTTATTGTTACATCTTTAATGTATATGTATATTGATTAACTAACTTAGTTTCACAAAAGGTACAATTCAGGGGGGGACTTTCCAGCTCGATTAAGCTCAGATTAAAGTCTAACTTGAGCTTCAGACAGAGCCGTGCCTACAGTTAGCATCACACCCCCAGTGAATGTTGATGTCATCAGCTGCAAAATATGAAAAACTACTCAAATAAAATAATAAAAAAAACCCACAGAGGACCACAGAACTCAAGCGGTGTTAAAAATCCAAACATATTAGCGGCCCAAACGCAGACGTGCTAAATTTAACATTGTACACATGCTCCTGAGCGGCTCTGATAAACGACCAGTCCACCCATAACCCTGCATCACCCTGTTTTTGTTATCACTGAATGAAAACAGTGGAAGGAAGCACTCTGCTGGAAAAACCTCCCTCCCTCAGACTCAGGTCACGACTCACAGCCCCTCCTGTCTGCCGTCTCCAGTGCCGCTCTGACACTTTCATCTGAGACGTTTTAAAGGAACTGAAATGCTCAAACTTTACTCCTGTGAGCTTTAGGCATGTTAGAACGTTGTTACCTCACCAAAAACATGCCTGGAGTCGTGTTTTGTTCAGTCGATATGGTCAATTTCAGGGCTAAAATCAACCAAAGCTTTAGCCTAACAGCATAGTTGCCCGAGTCATATTTGAACGTTTTCGGAAAACAAGAAAAAACACACTTTTTTATATTATTGATCTATAGATACACACAGTTTAAACAGATGTGTGAGCAAGTTTCCAAAAAAGAAAGACACAACACTGATTGCAGGGTGAAGCAGCAGTGGTAGGAGAGTAAAGTTAAAGTTAGATATCACAATTTGGCCAAAAAATTACTTAGGAAATGATGCTATTAGACTAAAGAAATGATTCTAGTGAAGGTGTTTAGAGTTTAAAAACACAAGAGGAACCAAGTGTTTTCTTTTTAAGAGAAGAAATAAGAACTAAAAAGCCTAAATATGCAGGTTTATGCGTTAAATGTGTGTGTTAAACATGTGTGAATGAAACAAAACACAAATACAGGTATGTTTTTGATCAGGAAACAACATTAAAACTAAATGATCTGTTTGTAGCCTGTGCTTTTACAGTTTTAGAAACGTATTGCAATCAAAACTGAACCTGTGGTGCCTGGGGGTGTAAGAAAAAAATCAATTCAGTGATATATCGTGATACTTCATTTCACAATTCTTGAATCGATTCAAAATGCATCCAAATCGATTTTTTAAATAATATTTTTCAGTAAAATTCATTAGTTGCATTCACTGCTCTCATGATTTAAAAAAGGTAATACATTATATTTCATTAAATTTTGTTTTTGTGAAGGTTTTTTTTATTTTATTTGACCTTTATTTAACCAGGAAATATCCCATTGAGATAAAGAACCTGTTTTTCAAGGGAGTCCCGGCCAAGAGGCAGCAGCAAACACAAAACACAGTTACATATTGACACAGATAAGACATAAAAGTTTAAAGACATTATGAAAAACAAGTGCAGATTGTAGAATTGGTCTCAAAAGCTCTCAGTTTGGATTTGAAAGTGCTCAAGGAAATTAAATCAGTTAGTTTCTAGTCTTTCTGTAGCATATTCCATGCAAAAGGTGCAGAGTAAACAAATGCCTTTTTACCCAATTCTGTACGAGCACAAGGAACAGAAAGCAACAAATAGTCTTGTGAACGAAGAGAATACGATTCAGCAGAAGGTGTAGTTGACAATATTATTAGAAGTAATTATTGATAAATTGCAATATATCATCTGTTGTTTTAGTACTGGGAGATATCGTGATATATTAAATTGTAACATGCAGATTATGACGTGTATCGGATCGTCAGACTCAAGGCACTGCACAGGTCTACTGGTGCCAGTCTTAACCTGCAGATGGACGATACACGTTTGTCTCATTCTCAGTTATGGACAGGCCTCATGTGAAAGAACCTTCAGAATTCACTGTCTGAGCTGAAGAGGCTGCACTAGCACTGACTCATGACCAGCTGCAGGCGCTGGGGTTTAGGTAGTGACTGTTCAGTTCAAAGAGAGTCCTTTTAGCAGCTGGATCTCAGCACTGAAACTGGCAACTCAAATGAGAGACTCGTGTGAGGTCTGTGCCGCTGACTCGAGAAACAAAACATTTCACATAAACAGGTAAGCCATCATGCCCAATGTTTTTGTACCGTATTTTCCGGACTATAGAGCGCACCGGTATATAAGCCGCATCCCTCTATTTAAAAAAAAAAATTAAGAAAAAAGTTATACAAGCCGCAACCGGGCTATAAGCCGCTGATATCTATGTTGAAAAATGAGATATTTACTGCATATACAGAACGATTTTGTACTGTAAATGTACATTTATGTACCTGAACAGATTCTTTCTGAGCAGTGCCTTTTAACACGGCAGCAACTGTGCTGATTAAAACAGGTCAAAAACAGAAAAGAACCGGTAATTGATTTACCTTCATTTCTCCTGTGCAGTGAAACCACAAGTCACTTTAATCATCTCCGCTGAAACTGACGCCGAGCTTACAGCAGCAGCACGACAGAGGTCTGCGCCGGACGGAATTTTCAGTCCAGCTCCCGCATTCTTCAGTACCGCTCCCGTGTCGTGCGGTCGCGCTCCCGCAATAAGCTTTAAGAATGTTCTTTCAGATGCTCTTATTACATCCATGGTCCCGCGCCGCACTGTTTTGTGTTGGGTCCCACGGGTCCCGCAGGTGCAGGGCTCGACAGCGGTTTCCTTCCTGGAGCAAGATCGATGCTTTCAACTTAAAACTTACATCATGAAGGGGTGAGGATTTGAAAATAATTACCAGTTAGTAATTTGTCGTGCGTGTTATATCTGCTAAATAAAAAGTAGCATATTCTTCTTTGCATTAATTTTCCGTCTATCTTGTTTTTGAAATTCCGGTTAGAGCGCCCCTAGTGGTGGAAGAAAAGTCCGGCTTTTAGCCGCTCCGTTCTAAAAGCCGCATGGTTCAAAGCCTGGGGAAAAAGTAGTGGCTAATAGTCCGGAAAATACGGTAATTTAGAATAAATCAGCATTAGAATTGTTACCAGTGAGTTTTATTTTGGATTTGCATGTCTACATCATATCTGGAGACACGAGTAACACATATAATATTTAAGATCATTACATTTACATTTGATTTCTTTAAAAGCTCCTCTATGTAACTTTTCAGTTGTGCCTATAAGATAAGATAAGATAAGATGGGACTTTATTGATCTCGCAGTGGAGAAATTCAACAGTCACAGTAGCTCCAGGACAGTTTAGTGCAAAAAAAGGAAAAAAAAAGTGTGATGCAATGAAGATAAACAATAATAATAAAATGGATATTTCATTGCTCTGGTTGAATTACACAGCTCTACCTGACATTTATTAAGTTATAGGTGGTTTAATAACTCAAAAATACCTAGAAATAAACATATTCTTACTGGACAGGGTTGCCTCTCCACAGATCTGACCTGTAACTTCTAACATTTCTGTGGAGGAAAGTGTTTGACGGACCCTCCACCAGAAAAATTACACAGATGCTACAGGCAAAACTAATTTATTTTCAGTTTTTTGTTTTTAGCATACGTGTTTTCATCTGGAAACTACAAAACTGTCCACGCTGCACTGAGAGAAGTTCTGTGTTTTTGTGTTGGATTCTGTTCGAAGGGCAACACTGTAAACACGTCCACTTGAGAGACTGAAAAATAAACCAATAAAGTAATATAAGAATCAGATGCATTTCAGACACGATCACAGAGGTTTAAGATTCACAAAGTCTTTCCATAAAAAGACCAGATATTTTATTGTTTACAGTGGGCGTTCTACAACTGGTTTAGACCTGGTTAAGTCCTGGTTCAGTCCTGGGATCAGTCCTGGTTCAGTCCTGGTTTAGACCTGGTTTAGTCCTGGCTCAGTCCTGGTTTAGTCCTGGTATAGTCCTGGTTCAGTCCTGGTTCAGTCCTGGGATCAGTCCTGGTTCAGTCAGGTTCAGTTCTGGTTTAGACCTGGTACAGTTCTGGTTTAGACCTGGGTTAGTCCTGTTTTAGTCCTGGTTCAGTCCTCCTGGTTCAGTCCTGGGATCAGTCCTGGATCAGTCCTGGTTCGGTTTAGACCTTGTTTAGACCAGTACTGAACCAGGACTAAAACAGGAGGACTAAACCAGGACTAAACCAGGACTAATAAGTGACTAAAACCAGGACTTAACCATAGACCTGGTTAAGTCCTGGTTTTAGTCACTTATTAGTCCTGGTTTAGTCCTTTTTTAGTCCTGGTTTAGTCCTGGTCCAGTCCGTATGTTCAGTCCTGCATCTTGTTCGATGTCGTTTCCCCATCTGTGAATTCTTAACTCGTACTGAAGAAAGCGCAATCGTAAATTTTCATTTCATGATCGTAATTCTCGGTGTCATAACTTTTCACTTTCAGTTTCTGATGGATAAAACACACACAACACATTTTATCCGCGACTGGACTCATTCGAGAGTTTACTACAACCAAATATGCACAGATTTCTCAAATATGCTCATGAATATTTCTGAACGCTTTCGTGTGTTTAGAGTGTCTGAAAATGCTAAATGGATTTAAACAACACATTTTCAGGAGTCTGAGTGGTCAAGATCCGGTTTAGGTGTTTGTTTTTCAGCAAAAAAGTGAGAGGGACTAACTGAAAAACTGCTGGGTAACACTCGCTTTCTTGTGACTGTAATTTTATGTTCCGAGAGGCTAGTTTAAGCTCACAAATCTACTCACCTGTTCTATCTAAATCAGCTCTTTCTGGTCAGATTGTGTGAAAACGAAGCTCAGATTAAGGTCTAACTCGAGTAACGGAGCTTCAGACAGAGCAGTGCCTGCAGTTAGCGGCATACATTTTTCAGCCCTAGAATAAACCAGCCTCAGTCATTGCCAAAAGACTGATGTTTAAAGCAACTCCGTGGTCGACTATTGGAGAAAACTGACTGTGAGGGGTGAGAGGTTAAGTTTAGGAAATAGACAGTGACAGGTCTGTTCCGGGTGAGCGCACAGGGGCATTCTGGGTATTTGTGTATGTCTGTGTCTTTTGAGGGATTTGGCTCCACTCCGGTTCAGTGTGCGCGGACCGAGGGGCCGCGTGGATGCTCATGATTTGTGGTGAAGGTGAAAAGTTGGGAGCTGAAGACAGGAGACAGAGCCCAGACACAGAGGCAGGGTCACCGCAGTGTCCCCGTCTCCTCCAGACCAAAAAGCCTTATATGATCATGTGTGAAGGGGAAGAAGAGGCTGGTGTGGGGCGGAGGGGCAACACGCAAAGGGGCATTCTGGTTTCCATCACTCAACATAGACTTTTTGAGCTTTATGACCATGTTATAACCATGTTCCTTCACCAAAAACAGGTCTGAAAAGGTTTTACGTGTCATTCATTCATGTCTGAGTAACAGGGTGTAACGATATCCAAGTCTCGCAATACGATATCGTCACAGTATGAACCTCGCAGAACGATATTTATTGCGATATGGTGGGAAAGCTCACGATATTACGATATTCTACATAATAACAAGACTGACATTTATTGTCATTAGTGATGTGACGGACGATATCCAAATCTCTCTGTACGATATTTTCACCATAAACATCTCATGATACGATATTTATTGCAATATTTTGTGGAGGCAAAAGACAAAACTGTGAATCTGCTACTTTTTCCTCTAAAAATGCCAAAGAATGAAGATGTAAAAGTGCTTAGAACAGTTATTTCTTCATGTCGTCTGCACTGAAATGGAGCAAAGGATCATGGTCTATGTAGTTCACTCTGTTTTTCTTAGCTATTTCTGCATCATAACTATTAATTTAAGCAAAGTGACTTGTGATTCATTATATTGTGATGGTCCACGATATTATTGTGACACCTTTGACGATACGATATCACCATATTTCGATTATTGTTACATCCCTCCTGAGTAATCTAGCGATCTCTCCCTGTCTTTTCAAACCCTCCTTACATTTAGCTGTAACATTTAGCCCACAGGCCGACGTCACTCATGCTCCTGCATTGCAATTTTCCATAAAAATATAAAACCATGATTTAAAATTAAACTGATGTGACCTGATGCAGTAGTTTCATTGTGAACTGTGCTCATAAACTCATAGCAGTGAATAATTAGACTACATAGACTCAGAATGTGTTATGAAAGTGAGGAATATGCTTGGATCACTGCAAAGTGACATCCCACACTGATAATGTGTAGAACTCAATTCAATCTGGTGTGAGTCGGTTACCAAACCAGTAAAATTAACTACTGTTTTTCATGTTTTAAGATAATACATCATCTCTAAGGGAGCTGGAAGGCCCATCCTGCAGCCTCAGTATTCTCATCTGTTCAGTTTAGATTATTTCCCACAAAATACCTTCTCCGGAGTTTATAATCTTAAATTACTTATTGATTTGACAAACATTTACATCCATTGACCGAAACAACTGCGGTTAGATAGGGTGCACTTGTTGTTATTTTGTTCCAAATTGAGACCATTTTAGTCCTGGTATAGACTTGGTTTGCTCCTGCTCTAGTCCTGGTTTAGTCCTGCTCTAGCCCAGGTATAATTTTGGGTTTAGTCCTGGTTAGGGGTGGGCGATATCTCGATATTTAAAATATATCGAGATATTTTTGAAACTCGATATGAATTCTGACATATCGATATATCGCTATAATGCTTATGTTTACTTCTGGTTTCGCCGCTTCGCTTGTTTTGCCTTCTCTGGGCCTCCGCCTCCTGCTTTTGTCCCCCGAGCTTCTCCGCGGAGCCCGGAGCTGGCCGCGGACTAAACCAGGACTAGGACTAAACCAGGACTAAACACGGCCGCAGAGCCCGGGGCTCGGCCGCAGAGCCCGGGGCTCGGCCGCAGAGCCCGGGGCTCGGCCGCAGAGCCCGGGGCTCGGCCGCAGAGCCCGGGGCTCGGCCGCAGAGCCCGGGGCTCGGCCGCAGAGCCCGGGCTCGGCCCGCGGACTAAACCAAGACTAGGACCAGGGCTCTACAGTGCGCCCATTTCACTTGCATTTGCGAGCAAATATTTCGTCGTGCGAACATGGAAAACAAAACAGGCGCATCTGTGCGAGTGCTTCTGCAGCCACAATAAGGAGCTGCGCACAGACGTAACGTGATGATTTAAACTTTCTAAATGCACGTTTCCCAGCGCGAGTGCAACCACATGACACCTCCGACCGCGCACGACTCCAGCACACGAGCTCCGCGTGTGTGCAGATATCACTCATACGAACAAACTCCGCTTCAAAAGACACCCACGCCCCCTTAACCGAGGAGCGCCCCGCAGCAGGACCCACACCTGTCCCACCACTCACAGACACCCCCGTGCCGCTGGACAAAGCGAGAGCTTTGGCTTTTGTCTTGGTCTTGTCTCGGACTCGAGCGCATTTGGACTCGGTCTTGTCATGGACTCAAGGTCTGAATACTGAGTGCGGTCATTTTTCATTAAGGCCGCTGCTGTCGCCAATAAACTCATACCGGTGTGCGGGACCGCGCGGGGGCCTGCGGGGCTTCTCTCTGCAGCCTGTGCCAAATGCCAAATAAATCCGTTTGTCACAATGTGCGTTTGATTTGGTAAATGTGCAGAGGCTAAATACCACTGTAAAACAAGAGAATGTAACTCCAGTTTGGAATTTGAAAATACAGGTTTAAAAATCCTGCACACTTTATTCACTTTGAAGCAGTTTTGTGTCAGTGGAAGTTCTCTTAAAGAAGAGGTTCTTAAACTGTGGGTGAGGGTCCAAAAAGGGGTGCAGAGTGCAGTACTAAATGAATATTAATCAGATAAAATTAGTTTTTTTGTTTTTGCAGCAGTTTGGGGGGGGCTGTATTTTTTCCTGTAAAGATATCGAGATATATATCGTATATCGAGATATAGCAAAATATATCGAGATATATTTTTTGGTCCATATCGCCCAGCCCTAGTCCTGGTTTAGTCACACTTACGACATGTTAAATATGTGAACACCCTGAGTGATCTTATTTTAGAGAGCACTTCTTACCTTGCGATTGACCAAACTCATGTCTGTGTCCTCTGGCGATCTGCATGGCGAGTGCTACGACAAAGACAAAAGTGCAGGGCAGCCCGGTCCTCCACGCCATCTCCATGGTTACTGCAGAGGTCGCTATAGTGACAGAACTCAGTGCAGTGGTCCCGGCGCCTCTGTCCCAACATGTCTCCTGTCCTCTGGGACGTCTCCTACCAGAGGGACGCGCTGTGGAGGTCCATCTCTGCAGGAGGAGCGATGTTCACACAGACATGGCAACGTCAAGTGAGTCTGTGCTGGAGAAGAGTCCCTCTGCTGCCGCTGTCCTGCCTCTGTGTCCTGTGAGAGAGGGAGAGAAAGAGGGAAGGGGAAAGAGGGAGAGAGGGAGAGATTATAGGGATGCAACAATAACCGAAATATGGTGATATCGTCTCATCAAAAGTCTCACAATAATATTATGGACCATCACAATATATTGAATCCCAAGTCTCTTTGCTTAAATGAATAGTTCTGATGCAGAAATAGCTAAAAAAAAACAGAGGGAACTACATAGACCATGATCCTTTGCTCCGTTTCAGTGCAGACGACATGAAGAAATAACTGTTCTAAGCACTTTTACACCTTCATTCTTTGGATTAAGTCTTGTGAAGGCATTTTTAGAGGAAAAAGTAGCAGATTCACAGTGTTGTGAGCCTCCACAAAATATTGCAATAAATATTGCATCGATATGTATTGCGATATTGTGGGAAAGCTCATGATATTGCAATAAATAGCGCTTTGTGTTGCATTTTTGTATGAAAAGCGCTCTATAAATAAAGTTTGGCTGTTTAAAGGCTGTTTCAAACATGTGAATGAAACAAAACACAACTCTGGGTATGTTTATGGTGAGATAACAACATTCTAACATGGTTTAAAGCTCACAAGAGTTAATTTTGCGTAGTATATTTACCTTTAAATAAATTTCGCATTTTCTTTTGAATGTCATAATGAGTGGCCATGATCGGACCATCATAAACAAGGATGGTTGTCTCATTTGCTCGATTGTTAGTCTCAGACCCCTCTGCAGTCAAACAGAAAGGAGGAGGCCAAGTCTCCCATAGTCTAGAGCAAATCTTCTCATTCAGACACTTTCCTCAGGCCTTTGTCTTTCACTCTGACCGATTTTTCCAAATTATCTGAGTAGAATTCAGCACAAACTCATCCGCAACCCCATTTTACTACAAACTTCATAGTACTCTCTTTAGAAGTGTTCAAATAAAGCTTTATGCACATTTTTCATGCATAACCTCTTCAAACACAGAGAAATGCATTGATCTGGTGCAGAGCTGCAGTTTAAGCCCAAACCAAGGACCCAGAGTGGCTATTATGTCAGTGGTTATTATGTCACAGACTGTGGGGGTAAAATAGGCCAATTTAAGGAACCAGCAGGTCGTCATTAGAGATGAAAGAATTGAGAAAAATATATAGTTAGGACTTTTCTGGTAAGATTTACTATTGGACTTATGGCTTATATTTTAATACTAGGATTCTGTTCAAAGTTCACATTTTAAATATGTTCAGAAGAATCGACAAAGACTGAAATATGAACTGGCAAAGTGGAAAAAGACTGGGTTTCAGATGACATTATAACATTTTATAGTCCAATATTATTTAATAAAGAAAGCAATTAATGAGAAAAAGGTTGCACAGATCTAAACTACAGGGTTGGCGGAGGATTTTTTTTTGCAAAATAAAACAGAATATATAGAGAGTTTTTCCTGGAAATTAGGGTAGAGCTACAAGATTAATTACAATCGAATTAAAATCACAATTTGAAGGGAGGCAGACAGCAAATCGTAAAGGCTGCAATTTCTGAAGTAACACAATTTCCTTCACAAAAAGATAAAATATAATAATAATGATAATGCTAAAACTAATATAAGCCACTGACACAATCGAAGAGCAAATTTAAACCACAAAAACTATTTTAAGAGCAAATTTAAACCACAAAAACTATTTTAAGAGCAAATTTAAACCACAAAAACTATTTTAAGAGCAAATTTAAACCACAAAAACTATTTTAAGAGCAAATTTAAACCACAAAAACTATTTTAAGAGCAAATTTAAACCACAAAAACAATTTTAAGAGCAAATTTAAACCACAAAAACTATTTTAAGAGCAAATTTAAACCACAAAAACTATTTTAAGAGAAAATTTAAACCACAAAAACTATTTTAAGAGAAAATTTAAACCATAAAAACTACTTTAAGAGCAAATTTAAACCACAAAAACTATTTTGAGACCAAATTGGAACCACAAAAACTATTTTAAGAGCAAATTTAAACCACAAAAACAATTTTAAGATCAAATTTAAACCACAAAAAACTATTTCAAGAGCAGATTTAAACTACAAAAATGATTTTAAGAGCAAATTTAAACCACAAAAACTATTCTAGTGAAGCGGTTCCTTCAATTGGTCCATTTTTTCTCTAATACTAAAACTAATTTAAGCCACTGACAGAATCGACGAGCAGATTTAAACCAGAAAAACGATTCTAATCCAGTGACTAAACAGCAGAATGAAACACTTTTGTACTTTGTTTGCATCTGTAATGAGTCAGAAGTTATGTATTCAACCTTTTACCGCTTAAATCTTGTAAAAAAGCCAAAAAATAACCACAAATTTGCCAGTAGAGCAAAGGAAAAAGTGCACACGATGAACACTGGCCCCCCAAAAATATAGTTCCAGCTTTCATATATTAAACAATAAGTCGATATAGTGATTATGGCGACAGTGAGAATATGAGGAGAGTCTGTATGAACTGAAGCCTGTTTGGACACAGACAATGGGAGCGGTGGAAACAGCTGCTTCAGTTTGTCCTTCAAACACATAAACAGACACTTGGCAGCTCCAATTTTATAAGTGGTAATGTGACGATGGAAAGAGATTAGGACAAAATTATCATTTCATCAACCACTTTTTGTTCTGTTAATTTGTCTGGGCTAAAATTAAGATCGCGTTTGAGCTGAGTGCTGCAGCGAGTTTGCCCCGACAGAGTTTTAGCGGCTTCAGCAGGTGGAAGGTTTGGTTAGAATAAAATGTTTTTAACACTTTTACTACCACAGGGTTCACCGGTGACAGCACTATTTTAATTTACCGTAACTCCTCGATACTTCGTGCAATTTTTATCATTCTAACTGCCCCTGAAAGCTGCAAAACGGGGCTTGAAACGGGGCTTGAAAGTTGAAGAAAATTCAGTTCCTTTTTGGCCTTTTCTTCTTCTAAATCACAGTTTTAGGTATTTAATTACATAATAGTGGTAAATACTTGACACATAGGGCATTCTTTGACACAGTTATTGACAAAAATAGACTATTCAATTCAATCTTTATTAAGAACACATAATATTTGGTTCATAGTATGTAAAAAAGACCAGGCGTTTCAGTAAATATAGCTATTATTATGGTGCTAAATGGGTTAATAGGGATGCTCAGTGTATCATTGGTTTTGCAATATAAAACCAATAATAAGAAAAGGAAAAAACAACTCTTTTCTTAATTATTTGTCTCCAAAACCAAAGTGAAAAAAGGATAATGATTCATTTTTTTCAGTTTTTGATTTTGTGTTTAAATGAATAATGGAAAAAACGGATAAACAGGTCTAAACCAGGATTTGACCTGGACTCAGAGTTTCCCACAGAAAATTAGTTAGTCAAGGCGGAGACCGGGGAGGGAGGTTTAGTCCTGGTTCAGTCCTGGTTCAGTCCTAGTTTGGTCCTAGTTCAGTCCTAGTTCGGTCCTGGTTCAGTCCTGGTTCAGTCCTGGTTTAGTCCGGGTTCAGTCCTGGTTCAGTCCTGGATTAGTCCTGGATTAGTCCTCATTTAGTCCTGGTCCAGTCCGGGTTCAGTCCTGATTTAGTCCTGGTTTAGTCCTGGTTTAGTCCTGGTTTAGTCCTGGTTTAGTTGTGGTTCAGTCCTGGTTCAGTCCTGGTTCAGTCCTGGTTTAGACCCGGTTTAGACCGGGTTCCACGCTGGATATTAGGACCAGGAGTTTGGTTTGGAAAACAGGAAACCGTTTTTTCCATTATTCATTTAAACACAAAATTGAAAACTGAAAAAAAACCAAAAACGAATCGTTATCCTTTTTTCACTTTTGGTTTTGGAGACAAATAATGAAGAAAAGAGTTGTTTTTTCATGTTCTTATTTTTGGTTCTATATTGAAAAACAAATGAACGAATGATGCACGGATTAGGCTCAATGCAGCTTTTTCATTTCCAATACCGATACTACGGCTATAACACGGCTTTTATTCATTGCTGATACAACCGATACCAGTGCGGAAACTGAAAACAGCATTTATTTCCTGAAAGCAAAGACAAAACTGATCCAAATGCTTTACGGAACTGTTATTTACTCCTTGAAGTAACCACAGAGCAGCTTTGTGTAAATACAAGTTCAAACATTATGACACTTTCTGGGCCAAATCCGACGGGTAAATAGTCATATGATTTTAATTCATCTGCCAGAGCGATATTCAGAGGCCGATATCTGATCCAGGAAAAATCAGTGCTCTCTTTTACTACTTTATTTGTGTTTTCAGTGGATATGTCATTACTCTGCCTTACATTTATCATTTACAGGTGGTTTTACAGCTAAAAAATACCTACAAAAACAGACATTCTGACTGTGAGCGGGGTCGCCTCTCCACAGATCTGACCTGTAACATATGGTGGACACAGTGCACCTTTAAATTCAATCTCCCAAGTATGTCTCTGTCATCTTGGACGTGAAATATGCAGTTTTTATCAGTCCAAAACGTTGCGTTCATGTTCTGCAATGTCATAGTTTCAGATGGGAGGCAGGGTCCAGGGTAACTCTATGGGGGATTTACTGAATGAAATTGAATGAAATCTCCAAACGTATGATCCAAAAATTTTACCTCAAACAGCTCCAGCTCCATAAACCTGCCTTCATCTGACAACAATCACGTCTTTGGGGTTGAGTAACGGCACCATTGTCAAAAAATGATTTCACTTTTGTTTATTTACACCCACGGAGAAGATGTTGACCTTGTTTGAGAGGGGTTTCATTCTGGAGAGTCCCGGTGATTACAAAGACACAAACCAGGTCAACAAATCTGCAATCTGACAGCAAACAGTAAATTCTGACCTAAACCATCGGGATTTATTCTTTTAATGTGATGATACAGTATCGATATCGTGGGCCGCTGCTAAATTATTTTGTTACAGTGCTAAAGTTTTGTCGCTTGTTTAGTGAAAGGAAACTCGTACATATTGGGGTTGGGCTTTATCCAAATTTTGACACCGTTAAACCTTCTCAGCGTTTTACCGGGGTATACGGTATTACTGTGACTAATTACTGTAAGAATTTTGTAGCTTGCGCCTAAACCATTCAGAAACAGAAGAGCGGCTTTATATTTCAAGATGAGGCACAAATTCTAATGAAACCAAACTTTGCAGCGCGTTCGATCGCATCAGCATCAACGCACGAGTTGTTTTCATCAGCTCTTATACTGTATGCAAATGAGCCATGTGGTTTTAAGTTTCTGTAAAACATAAACAAATGTGCACAAAGCTGCATTAAAAACATTATTACTCAAAGTTTATAATGAGCGGAGCACCGGAAATGTAGAGTGGCGGTCGAGAGGACCAATCACAGCCTCGTCTACGCCGTTTTGACGCGTAGTTAGAAAGTTTCGACGCAAACACATTTTGATGCAGAACCATAAATTGGGTTTTACCGTCTCCTCTGTGAAAGTCTGACTTCGCCCTCAAGCGTTGAACTTTCTCCTCTTCAGCGCCTCGTCCCCTCTCGACTCTCGGCGTTCAATAAAATGTCTCCATTGCAAACTTTTCAGCTCAACATCACACACAAAGCGTCAGTCAGGTTATTTTCTTCTTCCTCGCTGCGTGTGGATGGAAATCTCCGAGCGTAACGACGTTTGAAGAGGAGACAGAGCGGAGGGGAGAAAGTCGTGGTTTTAGGTCCTTATCCAAATTTTTGAAATGACGGTAATGAAACTGACACTTTTTGATACAGTGGGATACTGTATTACCGTGTTACCGCCCAACCCTAGTGCATAGTTTTAGTATCACATCCATGATTTAGCCATTATTTTCATTATTTTAGTTTCGAATCAATTTGAAATATATCGTATTGATCTGAAACAGAGCTGTAGCAAGATATGTATTGTATCATGGCCTAGGTATCGAGTTATCTTATCGGCAACTTCTTAATGATCCCCAGACCTAGTTGTGACCTTGGCCTGTTGATAATTTGCAGCTCATGCCTTCAAAATTCGCTGGGAGTGTGAAGCTAACCATGGGAACTGCTCTGTCTGAAGCTGTTACTCGATTTAGACTCAATCTGAGCTTTATTTGAACACCATCAGTCACGAGCGAACTCGCATTTGCCAGTTGTGTAGTCACTCTCAGGCTTTTGTTAAAAATCATTTCCTCTGCAGCTCTAAACAAGAGATTATCTAAAAAGGAAGACTAAAAAGTGGATAAAATGCGCTCGAAATGAGTCAAAGCCACAAACTGAAGAGCTGAAGTACAACCACAGTCTGAGACAACGATTAACCCAAAATGAAGCTGTTAACTTGAAAACTGCAGCCTCATGACATCACAAGGTGGAACGGAGCATCGTGAGCTCTGTTCCAGATGTAGACGGACGAATAAACCAGGATTACTCAAACATGTGTGAATGAAACAAAACAACTCCGGGTCTGTTTTTGATGAGGTAACGTGGCTCAAAGCTCACCAGAGTCAGTTTTGCGAAATGTAGGACATTAAAGTTGCACGATGTCACTTTTTTGTGGGTCCTTTACCTTCTTTTTTCTATGGATACGCCATTACTCTGCCTGGAATGTCCCACAGTATGACATTAAACAGCTCTACCTTCCATTTATTAGATTACAGGTGGATTTTATAGCAAAAATACCTAGAAAAACATGCATTCTGACAGTGAGCGGGGCCGCTTCTCCACAGATCTGGCCTGTAGCTTGGTCTGGTGTGGTCTCCGTGAAGATAAAAAGACAAAGCAATACCGTGTCCATGGAGAAAAGCATTGGACGGACCCTCCACCAGCAAAGTTACGCAATGCACCTTCGACAAATACTCAACCGGCAAACGCTGCTCTCGCCAATACAGGAAGCAATATTTTCCTAATACATGCATACTTGACATTTGCACATTTTAAAGGCATGTCGAGACAGCTGTGAGTGAATGAACAATGAACACATGTTACTCCGCTCTCCCCGCGTAGACCTGGGATCCTGATTAAGCCCATAAGGTATTATAAAAACACTTTCTAACTTTCTCAAAAGCCATTTTCACCCGCTATAGAAACAAGGCGAAGCTGGTGCCCTTTTGTGTTGACTTGCCCCTTTCTTTTCCCAAACTCCGGAGTGCACCGTCAGCTAAAGGGGAGGCTGGAGCCCTGTGTCCCCACCTCCCCTGCCTCTCGACTGGGGAGGGCAGAGGGGGAGAGGCT
This sequence comes from Odontamblyopus lacepedii, assembly GCA_034769755.1. Taxonomy (NCBI): domain Eukaryota; kingdom Metazoa; phylum Chordata; class Actinopteri; order Gobiiformes; family Gobiidae; genus Odontamblyopus; species Odontamblyopus lacepedii. The sequence goes on from CM068350.1 coordinate 33,431,460, forward strand.
GGCCGCTAACCAACTCCAGCCAAAGGTAATCGGAAGCAGATGGGAAACCTTTTGGTGACGAAAGCAGAGGAGCCAGTTCCCCCTGACACACAGAGAAAAGCCTGAGTAGAGGGTTATAGAGTGAGGGGGAGTTTCTGAAGAGTTAATATGAGCAGGAATGGTACTTATTTACGCACATGCGATCCAAGAACGCAGCGACAGTGAGCTCTGTGTTTGACAAAGATCTTATGTGGTTTTGGTGAAGTTTTACATTCAAACCTGTATGTAGGGTTGTCTAAAGTATCGAAAATCTGACAATAATCAATGCTAAAACTAGTATTAAAGTGTTAGAATGTTGTTTCCTCATCAAAAACATACCTGGAGATGTGTTTAATCTCCACACACCTACACTAAAATCATTTGGACCATTTCAGCTCTGGAATCGGCAATCTCTACTGGAAGCTGTTAACTTGAAAATTACTGGAGATACAGACAAACAAGAAAAAAGAGCGACTTAAACATGTGTGAATGAAACAAAACACAACTCCAGATGTGTTTTTGATGAGAAAACAACATTCAAACATGGTTTAAAGCTCACAAGAGTCAAGTTTGTGCAATATAGGACAATTAAGATCCAACGCGTCTCAATATTAAAACACATTTCCCACACACTCTTCCACAACTGAAACTGGAGTAGTTTTAAACCCGACTTTGGACACTTTTAAAAGTCGCCTGGCAAAACCGTAACCTCACACACTCTCTGCTTTCATCGGCGAAATATCCGTTTGGAGTTGGACCGTGAAGCAACAATAATACAAACACTAGTGTGAGTGCACAATACGCTCATGCAAAAGGTGTCTGGACCTGAGCTTTGTTAAAAAAAAAAAAAAGTTAAAAAAAAAAGTGGGTTAAGCAATTGCCACCCAACCAAAAAGAAGCCAGATCACGCCAGAGAAAGTCTAGAGTTATGTTAGTTTAATCTTTACTTGAAGGAACACTGTACAGAGACATTAAAGCAGGCAGGTCCAAACTATGGCCACTTGTTTTGGCCCTCAGGCTTCCAGGTGAATTGGCCCATATTACCGCAAGTAGTACTTTTTACTGCATGTTTTTGAAACCTACCTTGAATTTAGTGTGTCCTTTTGAGGGTCTAAGCATGAACAAAGGTCTGGTGGGTCATTCAAACCTGTTATAAATGCAAATATTTGACTTATTAGCTCCAAAAAGTCCATTAGACGACGAAAGCCTCACCTACTTTACCTAGCCTCGCCTCCGCCAGTGTTTGCTGCTGTGGCTTTCTCCCTATGCGCTTGTAAATCTCAAACTCGTCTGGATGATTCTTTTGTAAGTGACGAATCAAACTGGTAGTGTTAAAGTGGCTCTGTTGGTTCCTCCAGGAGAAACTGTTTGTTTGCAGCGATTACATGTTTTGTTGTAGTGAAAAGTCCCACACAGAGGACATGGTGGCGTTTTGATTTATGACTGCGGTAAAGCGCATCAATGCCGCAAAAACATGTGAAACTGGATCAGTCCGATCACATGACTGAATCCAATACTGTCCGATACTCATAAAAGATCTGGAGCCGATACCGATACTGAATATCGGATCGGGACATTCCTAGTTGTTACCTCTTCAAACACATACCTACAGTTGTGTTTTGTTTCATTCACTCATATTTGAGTAGCTCTTTATTATTAGTCTGTCTTCATCTCCAAACTCCAGTGCTCCATTCCACCTTGAGAGATCATGAAGTGGTAGTTTTCACATTTTACAGCTCCTTTTACCTTTTGTTCAGTAGACATTGCAAACTCCAGGGCTAAAATGATTCAAATGATTCAAGTGAAGGTGTGTGGATCTTAAAAACACAGTGGAGCACTTCCTGTATTACCACATGACATGAAAAGTAGAACATACTCAGCCTAAACATGCACAGTTTGTGAGTTAAACACGTGTGAATGAAACAAAACACAACTCCAGGTCTGTTTTTGATGAGGAAACAACATTATAAGGATCAGAAAATAGCCCAATGGTCCAAGAAAACCTGCCTAACTAAACCAAACTAATCTCTCTAATCTCTATAATGGTTTTGTTGTGGTCTTTGTATTGTTGTACCACATCTAAACATGGACCCAGCTCGTGCCCAGGCCGCCCCCTCCCTCAGGCCGTCTCTCAGTAATTTCCGGCACCAGTCAAACCCCTCTGTTTCATTACTTCTGGTCCCTTGCTTGCAATTTATTGAGGGGTTATTAAACTTGCGGCTTGATATCGAGTGCTTTTTATGACGACTAACTCCCCTTTTGTTAGTTTTAACGAGAGAAGGAGGGAGTCCGCAGAGGTCCCCCTCTGAGCTTTTTAAGTTGAGCTGCTTGAAAACACTTGTGCACAACCTTCAAAAGATTCCCCCCTCCCGGCCACATGCAGGCGTTTTTCTGTTTCCTGGGAAATTATTGCTTATTCTCCACTAGGCCTGTTGTGATAATTACTATACTGACTTCAACAGATGATGGAGCACTAATGTTGGGGGGGCATGTGTACTTTTTCTGTGTAATAGTGAGGAATTATTGGTAATTTTTTCTGCAATAGGATGATTTGAGCTGTAAAGGGTTGAAATATGACTCATTATAAATACAAACTAATTACTTAAAGGGCCCATATTACACTATTTTCTCATCTACAATATGTTATAATGTTGTTTCCTCATCACAAACATACCTAGAGTTGTGTTTTGTTTCATTCACACATGTTGAACACATAAATCCTGCATATCTAGGCTGAATTCTTCTGTCAAACACTTTTTTAAACCCCATACATCTTCACTAAAACCATTTGGATAATTGGAGTCCTGGAATTGCCAATCCCTACTGAACAAAAAGCAAAAGGAGCTGTTAACCCATGTGTGTTGGCTGCTGCGTAGTGGAGCCCTGTTGTTGATTTGTCCTCATTTTCATGATGCAAATTTCATTTCCTTTTTCATTTCATCAAATTTCATGACACAATTTAATAAAGACTGAGAGTTTACCTTTTAAATGCAATTTATTTCATGTTTTTATGTGCTTCAGAAGCTGAGATATTAAGATTTTCATAAACTAAATCAAAATTCTTCAGAAGCCCTCAGGAGTTAAGGACCTTTACCCTGGAATAGCAGAGGTTTTTCGCAGGTGTTTTAGGCGTAAATATGTTGGAAACTCCCACTTCATGACATGAAGGTGGAACAGAGCATTTTGAGTTTACAGATTAATAAACCAGGATTACTCTAACATGTGCAAATGAAACAAAACTCCAGATATGTTTACGCAACAGTATTCTAACATGTCTTCATTTCACAAGAGTCAATTTGGCGAAATATACAACTTTTAAAGCGAATACAAATATACTAAATGTGCAAGTATCGTGATAAAATCTTCAAGAAAAATGGTGATATCATTATTATAGTGGCATTGGTTAAAATCTGTTTTGTTTATGTCCCGAAATTTAATATTAAGAACCATTTTTTATAGAACAAAATAGAGTTGTCTTATGGGCCAGGCCGATGTGGAGGTGATGCTGTCATAGATCTTTGTATTGTGCAAGCCTCCCTCTGGACCGTATAATAAAAAGCGTATGTTTGTCTACAGGCCAAGCAGTCGGAGCGTTCACGTTCACTCCGTAATTTCGTGTTTTCCTTGGAAAAGAACCTCGACAGCGCAGGACTATCAAGCCATGTTTTCAGCATTATTCCAAAGGTGCATTGTGTAACTTCTCTGGTGGAGGGGCCATCAAATGCTTTTATTTTTCTGGTGATGTTATTGCTTTGTCTGGAATGTTCCACAGTATGGCATTAAACCTTTTTTATCTTCATGGAGAACAAATCTGACAAAGTTACAGGGTCAGATCTGTGGAGAGGCGACCCCGCTCACAGTCAGAACGCCTGGTTTTCTAGGTATTTTTGAGCTATAAAACCACCTGTAAATGATGAAATGAAAAGTGCTGATGAAGAAGAAGAGCTGTTTAATGTCATACTGTGGAACATTCCAGGCAGAGCAGGGACGTATCCATAGAAACAAGAGTAAACAAGCAGTGACGAACGCCCAAGCAAAAAGTTACTTGCCTTTTACGTGATTTTACTCAATAGCAAGGGTTTTTATCAACCTAGAAACTTGTTTGCTGTCTATGTAGAGATAAATACATGTAATGCCATACTGCGGGATATTCCAGACAGTATCTCCATGGAGAGAAACAGGTGACCGACCCTCCCCCAGAAAGGTTATACCGTGAAAAAGCGTGGGCAAAATCTAAGATATAAGCACTTAAATGTATCAAAAAATAACTTAAAAGTGGTGAAATTATCTGTCCATGCAGCAAGATATTTTTTCTTTATTTTACTTTACTCTAAGTTATCTTAAAATAAACAACCTCTAGACTAGCATGAAGCAGCCTCAGAACTATTAAGTCGATAATAAACCTGAAAACAACATAAATAACCTGATATAAGTTTTAAAATCTTGCCCAGAGCAGAGAAATTTGCATTGTTCACAGTGCAAATTTACTGTTTCGTCCTTCCAGTTACTATGTTTGGTTAAAGTCATTCCGTGGAACATTCCAGACAAAGAAATAATGTTTCCACGGAGAGGTAGCGGACCCCCCACGGGAAAAGCTACAGCGCGCACTTTAAAGCTCAAATCACAAATCAGATATTGCGTCTTGGATTTTACTATTACAATTATTATTACTAGAGTCGTAGTTTTAACAAATACTTTTACTTCACCACTACTTTGTGCTTTTACTTGTGTAGTGTAGTTAAAAGTAATTGTATTGTAGTGGTTATTTATCTTGATGTGTTGACTAGCAGTTGGAGCGTTCATGTCGACTCTGTACTTTTGTATTTTCCTTGGACTAGTCCCTCGACAGCGCAGGAATATCCAGCCTATAGGCCGACCGAGATCACAGCCAAGCAAAGTCTGGGCTGCAGACAGGCCACACAATTGCAATCACAATCTGCGAAAGAGAAGAGGAAAGAGGAGAAGAAAGGTTTCATTGTGAGAAAACTTGGACAGCGCCGCATAATTAGGTGGGAATTTAAGTGCGAGCCAGGTTTGGATGTAATCAAGTCTGAGCCTGGACCCAGAAGCATTTGACACGTCATTTCTTCATATTGTCATCTCGTCTCGATTCGCGAACAAAAGCTTTTATGTGGTGCGAGGTGGTGGTCGTACTCGCGTTTACGCACTTACACTAAAGCTGCAGTGTGCAACTTTTCTGGCTTTTCTCCATGGAGATGTTATTGCTTTGCGTTGGGAATGTTTCACAGTGTGGTAAAAGCCCTTTCTATCTTCATGGAGACCAAACCAAGCCAATTTAAAGGTCACATCTGTGGAGAGGCGACCCCGCTCACGGTCAGAATGCCTGTTTTTCGAGGTATTTTTGAGCTGTAAAACCACTTGTAACTGAATACATGTAAGGTAAAGCTGTTTAAAGTCATACTGTGGGACATTTGGGATGTCATGGGGCAGTGATGACGTATCCACATAAACAAACAAGTGACGAACCTCCAGCCAAAACTTGTCTTGTCTTGTGGTGTCACCTGATCAATAGCAACGGTTTTATTGATCTAAAAACTCTCCTGATGTCTCTGTAGAGATAAATAAATGTAATGCCCTACTGTGGAACAATCCAAACAGTAACTCCATGGAGAGAAACAGGTGATAAACCCTCCCCCAGAAAAATAACAGAGTGCTCCTTTAACGTCTTGTCCTTCCAGTTACATTAACTACAAATTATAAATCAGATATTGCGTCCTGGTTCTTACTCTTACGGTTATTATCACTTGAGTGTTAGTTTTCGGTTTCATATATTTTTATTCATGTGTAAACAGTAGGGATGGGCATGATTAGTCAACTAATCGATAATTGATCATTAAGAATTTCGTTGATCACGTTCATTTTAATCAACAAACCGAATGTAGGTGTCTGTAACGTAGGCGTAATGTAGCATAAGGAGTCGAGGCTGCGTCTCACAACACAAACACTGGAGCTATGGCCCCACAGTCCCACGTCTCGGCTCTGGCTCCTTAGAGATCACTATATCCCTCAGAGTTTACCTGCACATCAGTATCTTTTTCTTTTTTTGAGTATTCCGGTTTCGCATGTATACGCAGCATCTCCAATGCGACAAATGCACAGAACAGACTCACCAGCCTCATCACATCCTCTGTCACAGAGAGAACATTCATATTCCACTGAGTCGTGTCCTTTAGTCCAACAGAAGCTGAACACATCAGTGCATGAGGAAAGAGCTGTTTTTTTTCACGTACGCAAATGAGCCATGCGGTTTTAAGCTTCGTTTCTGTAAGACGTAAACAAATGTCCCAAAGCTGCATTAAACACATTCTAATCTCACACTGATGTGGCTCTGTAATGTTTATGGTTTATATGTTTATTTGTTGTAAAGTTGAGTTTATATATATGCAGATTAGTAATAGTAATAATAGTGATGATAATTTTAATATAAAATGTTAATGATTAATTGAAAATTGATCGTTAGTTTTCCCTGACGATCGATTAAGAACATTTAATCGAATGCCCATCCCCAGTAAACAGACATGTCATTCAGACACATGTACACACACCTTTTTCATATTGATCCAGAGAAAACAAATTACAAAACTAACAAATGGATCAATCTAACAAAAACAAATCACCAAACCTTGAGGAAATATGAAGAAATACGAGTAGTGTCATAAAATACAATAATAATAGAATTACACAATAATAAATATACTACTACTATTATTAATGACAAATAAAAATATGTAAACAATAATTACGTAAATAATAATAATAATATAACAAAAAAGGGGGGGTTGGCTTAGAGTAGTAGTTTTACCACATACTTGAGTAATTTCTTGGCCCATTACTTTGTACTTTTACTGCAGTAGTGTCATTTTGAAGTAACTTTACACACTACTACTACTTTAGCTCATGTTTTGGCTGCGCTCCGCTCCTCTGACTGCAGCCCTTCTTTCGCAGGATAACTACGCTGTCCTTGTCTTTAACTGTTGCCAGGGCGAGTGGAGCTCGGCTCTAATCAGAGCCATATGAGCAGCTCAAGTCGGTACGGAGCTAACAGATGCTAAGTGTGCGTGGGTTCGCCCCCTCTGCTCCGCTCACGTACACACAAAACACACATGTATACACACAAAACACACACAAAACACACACGTATACACACAAAACACACATGTATACACACAAAACACACACGTATACACACAAAAACACACAAAACACACACGTATACACACATAACACACACGTATACACACAAAACACACACGTATACACACAAAACACACATGTATACACACAAAACACACACGTATACACACAAAACACACACGTATACACACAAAACACACACGTATACACACAAAACACACACAAAACACACACGTATACACACAAAACACACACGTATACACACAAAACACACATGTATACACACAAAACACACATGTATACACACAAAACACACACGTATACACACAAAACACACATGTATACACACAAAACACACATGTATACACACAAAACACACATGTATACACACAAAACACACACGTATACACACAAAATATACACACAAAACACACACGTATACACACAAAACACACATGTATACACACAAAACACACACGTATACACACAAAACACACGTATACACACAAAATATACACACAAAACACACACGTATACACACAAAACACACATGTATACACACAAAACACACACGTATACACACAAAACACACATGTATACACACAAAACACACATGTATACACACAAAACACACATGTATACACACAAAACACACACGTATACACACAAAATATACACACAAAACACACACGTATACACACAAAACACACATGTATACACACAAAACACACACGTATACACACAAAACACACACGTATACACACAAAATATACACACAAAACACACACGTATACACACAAAACACACATGTATACATACAAAACACACATGTATACACACAAAAACACACGTATACACACAAAACACACACGTATACACACACAAAACACACACGTATACACACATAACACACACGTATACACACAAAACACACACGTATACACACAAAACACACGTATACACACAAAAACACACAAAACACACACGTATACACACATAACACACACGTATACACACAAAACACACATGTATACACACAAAACAGACACTTATACACACAAAACACACACGTATACACACAAAACACACACGTATACACACAAAATATACACACAAAACACACACGTATACACACAAAACACACATGTATACACACAAAACACACATGTATACACACAAAACACACACGTATACACACAAAACACACATGTATACACACAAAACACACATGTATACACACAAAACACACATGTATACACACAAAACACACATGTATACACACAAAACACACACGTATACACACAAAATATACACACAAAACACACACGTATACACACAAAACACACATGTATACACACAAAACACACACGTATACACACAAAACACACACGTATACACACAAAATATACACACAAAACACACACGTATACACACAAAACACACATGTATACACACAAAACAGACACTTATACACACAAAACACACACGTATACACACAAAACACACACGTATACACACAAAATATACACACAAAACACACACGTATACACACAAAACACACATGTATACACACAAAACACACATGTATACACACAAAACACACACGTATACACACAAAACACACATGTATACACACAAAACACACATGTATACACACAAAACACACATGTATACACACAAAACACACATGTATACACACAAAACACACACGTATACACACAAAATATACACACAAAACACACACGTATACACACAAAACACACATGTATACACACAAAACACACACGTATACACACAAAACACACACGTATACACACAAAATATACACACAAAACACACATGTATACACACAAAACACACATGTATACACACAAAACACACATGTATACACACAAAAACACACGTATACACACAAAACACACACGTATACACACACAAAACACACACGTATACACACATAACACACACGTATACACAAAACACACACGTATACACACAAAACACACACGTATACACACAAAACACACACGTATACACACAAAACACACACGTATACACACAAAACACACACGTATACACACAAAACACACGTATACACACAAAACACACATGCATACACACAAAACACACACGTATACACACAAAACACACATGCATGCACACAAAACACACATGTATACACACAAAACACACGTATACACACAAAACACACACGTATACACACAAAACACACACGTATACACACAAAACACACACGTATACATACAAAACACACACGTATACATACAAAACACACACGTATACACACAAAACACACACGTATGCACACATAACACACACGTATACACACAAAACACACACGTATACACACAAAACACACACGTATACACACAAAACACACACGTATACACACAAAACACACACGTATACACACAAAACACACATATACACACAGAACACACACGTATACACACAAAACACACACGTATACACACAAAACACACACGTATACACACAAAACACACATGCATACACACAAAACACACACGTATACACACATGCATGCACACAAAACACACATGTATACACACAAAACACACACGTATACACACAAAACACACAAAACACACGTATACACACAAAACACACATATACACACAGAACACACATGTATACACACAAAACACACACGTATACACACAAAACACACACAGAACCACGCATACAAACACACTCGCATACGGATGCACCCGCACACATACACGTACACACACACACACACCTATACACACACAGACACACACACACACACACACACACTCACACACAGCTTTGATGAATCAGCTTTAGGTCAGGTTTATTTCATTGAGCTGCTGCTTCGGCTTCACCTTCAACCAGACCAGAAGATCAGATCATGTGGACCAGAAGAGAGAGGGAGAGGGAAGGAGGGAGGGAGACGGAAGGAGAGAGGGAAGGAGAGAAGGAGGGAGAAAGAGGGAGACGGAAGGAGGGAGAGGGAAGGAGAGAGAGAGGGAGAGAAGGAGGGAGAGACAAAGAAATGGGGGAGACAGGAAGAGAAAGAGGGTGGTACGAAGGTGAGTGAAGGAGAAACACAAAGAGAAAAGTAAGGGTGGGATCTAGAGAGAGAAATAGAGAAAGGAAAAGGGGGAGAGAGAGAGGGAACAAGAGAGAGATGGAGAGAAAGAGGTGGGGCGGAGAGAGAGAGAGAGAGAGAGAAAGAGACATGTAGGGGGAGAGAGATGAAAGAGAGAGAGGGTGAGAGAAAAGTAAGGGGGGGGAGAGGAAGGAAGGGAAAGAGTGAGATTGAGAGAGAAAAGAGGAGGGGAAGAGAGAGACAAAGTTAGGGGAGGGACATGGAGAGATAGGGGTGAGAGAAAGAGGAGGAATCAAAGGCGGAGCAAGAGAGAGGAGAGACAGGAGAGACCGACATGTAGGGGATGGAGAGAGAGAAAGGGGGAAAAGGAAGAGTGAAAGAGAGAGAGGGTGAAACAGAGAGAAAAGTAAGGGGGGAGAGAGGAAGAGAGAGAAAAGAGGGAGGGGAAGAGACAGACAAAGTAAGGGGAGAGAGGTGCAAGGAGAGGAAGGAAGATACAAAGAGAGAAAGTTAGAGATGGGAGGGAGAGAGAAAGAGAGAAAGGGAAAGAGAGAGAGAGAGAGAAAAAGAGAGGGAAAGAGACAGAGAAAGAGTGCAGGAGAGTGTGTGTTGTTCTTCCGGATAAAGTGAGTTAAAGCGCTGAGTCAGGTCCATCTCTGACCGACTCTGATCTACAACAAAGCGTCTCTGATCCTCCGTCTCATTCTGGCCCCGTCAGAAACACAATAATCTGAACTCGTCGATAGGAAATCAGTTCTCGAAGTTTTCTAGACGAGTAATAACAATAATCAGCCTCTGTTATTCATTCTCTCTCCGTTCCCTCGTGTAGCCACAGCTGCCCCTGAAGAGAGGCCGCCGATCTGCCCCATCGGACCATCACCCCCCTCACACAACCACATAACAGTCCAGAACTAAACCCAGACTTGAACAGGTCCAAAACAGACTAAACATGGTAAAAAATCATATTAAACCACAGATGAGGTAGTTGTAAATAGAGATTATTAATAGTGTAAAAGGTTCACTGTCACTTTTTTGGGGGGGTTTGTTACCTAGGGAGTAGGAGACAAGAGGTAGGAAATATGGGGTAGGAGACATGGGGTAGGAGGTAGGAGACAGGAGGTAAGAGACAGGAGGTAGGAGACAGGAGGTAGGAGACAGGAGGTAGGAGACAGGAGGTAAGAGACAGGAGGTAAGAGACAGGAGGTAAGAGACAGGAGGTAAGAGACAGGAGGTAAGAGACAGGAGGTAGGAGACAATAAATGTTCAGTATCGACTCACAGTCAGTGCACTTATCAAGGACCAGGGTTTTCAAGACAATGACTGGGGACAGAACAGTCACATAACGGGTGAAATAATGTGCTGTGACCTGAGGTAGTTCTCATGACTGAGGGACGTACAGTGATCTCCTGTTAGTCTGTGTTTGTCGCCCCAAATCCTGCTGTACCCGGGGCACTCGCGCTGGGACTTTCGGGCCGTGTTGTGCTCGGGCGCGGTTGCCTGGAGTTCTGTGTTCGCACCTGTCGGGTTGCAGTCAGGGCGTCGTCGCACGGCGCTGTTTGGGGGTCCCACGGTGGAGCTGCGGTTTTGGCACAGAGGGTGGGTCCAGCGGCAGGGGGTGTGTGTTGTGTGATGGGGCGGGTGTGGGTTCTGCTGTGATGCTCCTCCGTGTGTTTGTGGATGTGGTGGTGGCGTGGCGAAAAGATTTTTCAAAATAAAAGATTGTTCAGACTCAGATAATAAATACAAAAAAAATAATTAATTACTTCGTGGGCGGCCAGCGGCCCGGTACCAATTGATCCACAGACCAGTACCAGTCCCCGGCCCGGGGGTTGGGGACCACTGGTTTATAGCTCAAAAATACCTAGAAAAACAAACATTCTGATTGTGAGTGAGGTCGCCTTTCCACAGATCTGACCTGTAACTTGGTCTGGTTTGGTCTCCATGATGATAGAAAGGTTTAATACCAAACTGTGCAAAGCATTGGACAGACCCTCCACCAGAAAAGTTACACAATGCACCTTTAAAGGTCCTATAATATATATAACTAAAGTGAGTTTTTCGCTATGCTCGAATACTGTTACCTCCTAAAAACACATACCTGGACTTGTGTTTTATTTCATTCACACAAGTTTGAATAATCCTTTATTAGTCGTCTATTTGCATGTCCAAAGCTCAGGATGCTTTGTTCCACCTTGTGATGTCATGAAGTGGTAGTTTTAATGTCAACAGCTACATTAATTTTTTTTTAAATTCGTAGAAACTCGCAATTCAAGGGTTGAAATCATCCACATGATTCTAGTGAAGGTGGAACAGCGCATTTTCTGTTTGAAAGAAAAACGCCTAAATAACTTGGCAAAAATTTAAGACATAAACACTTAAATCGATTAGAAAATGACTTAAAAGTAGTGAAATTATCTGTCCATGCAGCAAGAGAATTTTACTTGACCACTTATCTTAAAATAAACGACCTCTAAACTAAAATTAAATCTGAAAACAAGATGAATAACCTGATATACGTCTTAAAATCTTGCCCAGATCAGAGAAATTTGCAGTGTATCATTTGTGTGAATGAAACAAAACAAAACTCCAGGTATGTTTTTGCTGAGGAAACATAACATGGATCTGAAATAGTAGTAGTACGGGCCCTTTAAAACACAATCTGAACTATTGAGATCAATGGCAAAGAAACCGCTGCGAGTGAGCCATGTTTAATCCTCAGTTGTTTGCTTTTTGTGGCGGCGCAGCGAGCGATATCTGCTTACATCATTACTACTTTAACTTAACCAGATAAAACCCATTAAGACCAACCAGCTCTTTTAAATCAGGACCAGTCGCTGTCTCCTGGCTTCACCTCCGTCCACAGGTGATATAAATAACAGCGGGCGGGGCTTCACTCCAGACTAAACTCCTAAGCGAAAGAGGCAGGCATTCCTCTCCGCGTTTGCCCAAACAAACAGCGCGCAGATGAAAAGTGGGAATTTAAGCTCCGATCTGCTCTCCCCTCGCCTCCCAAATCTGAAACAATATTTAGTGAGAGAGCGCTGACTCAACACGACTGCAGCAGCTGGTCCTCTGCGCTCCACACTTGTGCGTCGGCCCAATTTCTATCAGTCTGCCGGGACCTGCGGGCTCGTTTATATTACATAACACGATTATTACTGCAGACGGAGGTGAGTCAGGACTTTTGGCCGGGCCTCCGTCAGTTCTTATGCGCTGGGTTTCTTTAAGTTGTCCCGTATAAAAGTCGCAAGTGTAGCGTACAGTACTTTTCCGAGGGATCCGTGGGCAGGGGCGGTGCCGGCGTGAGGGCCTGAGATGGACAACGTACCCCCACAGCTTGTTACCTACTTTTATAGCTAAAAATGTTCAAATGGCAGCCACAAAATGAGGAAAAAAATAAAAATATAAAATCTATATTAGGTTTTATATTCATCACTACATTTAAAGTTGCACGGCTTGTCTCCATGGAGCGGTTATTGTTTCTAAAATGTTCCACAGAAGAGCATTAAACTCATCTGTCTCCATGAAGATGAGCAGAAACTAAATTATGCCAAGATACAGGTCAGATCTATGGCGAGGCGTCTCAGTGTATCGTAACAAGGCCTGTTTTTCATGGTATATTTAAGCAATAAAACAGCTGTAATTGAATAAATGTAAAATAGACAAGTTTAAAAAGTACTGTGGAACATTTCAGGGCAACAATAGCATCACTGTGGAGACAAGCAGATGGTGAACAATCTTTTTCTACCAAAAAACGTTGAAGACATTAGAACAGGCAATTATTTTTTCCATGGGGCCACATGAGAAACAGAAAATATTGTGTCACTTAACTCAGTTCTGCATAATATTAATTGTATTTCTTTATAAAAAGCAGTAAATACCATTGTTTTGATGCGCTGGTGAGAATTTTAAGAGTTTATGTTATGACTAAGCAATGAAAAAGTGAGTTTGCCTTACAAAAAATGTCATTAAAAACACCTCTAAAAGAAAAGCGATGCAGCTTTAGTCCATGCGTGAGGTAAAAATAATAAAATATGTGTATTTTGTAATTCAAAATTAGCTTAAACAGGCCAAACAGACTCAACCCCTTTAGCTCCTCCAATCAAATGTCTAATTTCAGAATGATGAGAAATTAAGATCACTGCCATAGTGATTAACAAATTAAAACTAAATATTGTGTCTTTTGAATGTTGAAATGTCCTCAAAATCAAATTTTTAAAGGGAAAGCTGAAATCCGTGAATCCATGCTTTGATTTAAGATGTTATAGGGCTACAAGATTAATCCAAATCAAATCAAATGTAACATGAGATGGCAAATTATCTAACTGTAAATGCTACAATTATTTAGATATATCATATAAAGTCCTTTCTCTTTATAGAAACATCTTGTACTTGTAGTTACAGACACATTCTGAATTTATTAGTTCATACTTCAGTCTTCTTTTAAGAATGTTTCTAGAGATGTTTACAATGTGCACTCTAAAATCACAAATTAAACCACAATCGCGCTACTATAACCGTAATATTATAAATACTTGTAAGAAAAACATGCAATTAAATTTTTTCCCCCACATTGTGCAGCCTTAACCCACACTGGACAAAGTCGTGTTGTGTTTTTCCAGCGTTAAACTTGCCTCTGCCACTAGATGGAGTCAGGAGCAAAAGTAAATAAACTAAACATAAGTGGCAGGTGCAGTGTGTAAATGCGCCGGCTTCAGAGCTGTGAAATCCAGTTTAGTGAATGTCTCTCCCGCTTCTTCACTCCCATCAGGTTACTTTTAGTTTAGATTAGAACTGACTTACAATGTTAAAAAAAAGTATTAAAGGTGCACTACGTAACTTTTCTGCTCTTACTGTTTTGCTTGGAATGTTCCACAGTATTGTTTTGCACATCTTTGCATTTGCTGCTCAAAAATACCAATTCCAAAACACGCATTGTTCACAGTGAATGGGGTCGTCTCTCCACTAGGGCTATCCAAGTGTCACGATACGATATCATCACGGTCTGAACCTCACGGTACGATATTTATTATGATATCGTGGGAAAGTTCACGATATTACGATATTCTACATAATAACAGGACTGACATTATAAAATGCTTTGACCAGTCATTTGGTACAACGTTTATTGTCATTAGGGATGGAATGATATCCAAAATCTCTCTGTACCATATTTTCACCATAAACATCTCACGGTACGATATTTATTACAATATCAAACTGTGAATCTGTTCCTTTTTCCTCTAAAAATGCCTTCACAAGACTTAATCCAAAGAATGAAGATGTAAAAGTGCTTAGAACAGTTATTTCTTCATGTCGTCTGCACTGAAACGGAGCAAAGGATCATGGTCTATGTAGTTCCCTCTGTTTTTTAACTATTTCTGCATCAGAACTATTCATTTAAGCAAAGAGACTTGTGAATCGATACATTGTGATGCTCCACGATATTATTATGAGACCTTTGACGACACAATATCACCATATTTCGGTTATTGTTACATCCCTACTCTCTGCAGATTGGTCAGAGCTATAACTTGGGTTGGTTTGTTGGTGTCACAAGCCTCGTGGAGATCGATAAGTTTAATGTCGAACTGGGGAACATTTCAAACAAAGCTCGATCAAGTCCGGGGGGTCGAGCAGGTGTCAGATCCTTACTCACATTTTTGAGATGTCTTAGAAAATATTTCGAAACAGTGACACAGCTGTTCATTTCTAAATTGCAACACACTAAAATTTCGCACCAAATTTCCAAACATTTTAGAATAAATTTCAGTTTTGTCGATAAATTCACTGCCCCGTTCCAAGTCGAATAGGTTGCAGGAGTGTAATTTATAACGTAATGTATTGGTTCATCATTTGCAGGTAATTACTAGAAGGAGGTACTGAGAAATATACTATTCTTACTCCAGTTACATAATCTGCTGTAAAGCATTACTTCATTTAAATCTGCGAGGACCACTGCTCCCCCTAGAGGCCGAAACCACAACACAGCTCCTCTGTCTGGGTCAATACCTGATCTCTGCAGACGGCCACATCATCCTTTTACACAGACACAGACACAAATCAAATCCACTTCCCCTGAACCAGCTCCAAAAGTTAAAAATGCAACTAATTAATCCCGTGCAAATCCTAAATCTAACAGTGAAATGGTTTGCGTTTTCTTAAATGAATGCAAACCAATGCAAAAGTTTGGTAATGAGCTAAAGCCAAGCAGAAAGCACTGGTTGTAGCTGCAGCCTGTTGCATTGCCAGCATCATGTCAGGACCGTTTCCTTCCCAGGCGCGATGCATGGAAAAAAGGCGCAGACTTTGGCGGGACATGGCGCTTACCTTCCCCCGAGCTCCCTCCAGAAGTTTCCCCGCACAGAGAGTGTCCTGTGCCCGCTGTCCCGAGTCCTCTGTCCCGCTGTGTCCCGGAGCAGCGAGGAGGCGGTGCGGGCAGCGGAGGAGACGCTACGCTTCTCCACAGCTCCAGCGGCAGCCACGGCGCGCACCGTCAGGACGCACACGTGCAGCGGCACTACTTCCGGTCTGGATTTTCCAAATAAAGGCTGGATGTGCTTTGGGGAGGTTTCACTGAACATTTATAGATTGTGTTTCAGATTTGTGATGTTTATCTGTTCTTTATGTTTCCAGGGTAGCCGCGGGGTCTTAAAGGCCTTAAAAAGTCTTAAATTATGTTTTACAGGTCTTATTTTTTCACAAAGGACTTAAATTTCTTAGCCTATTTTTTAGTATACTGAACCGGGCTGCAGTGCAATGTGAGACAAGACAATGTGAAAGATTAGTTTGTCTTGTTAGAATGTTATAAATGATTTTTTTGTTAAGTAAAGAATATGACTAATATAAATGAGTTCTGAATGAGATTTTATAATAAAAGTATTTTTTGTTATTTAAAGCAGTGAGTAATGGTCATTATTAGAATTGGATCTGGTGTTTTTCGCCTGCATAATGGGTGCGATGATGGTCTTAATTTTCATTTAAGTCGTCTTAAAAAGGTCTTTAAAAAGTCTTACATTTGGGATTGTCCAACCTGGCGATACCCTGGTTTCAGATGTGTGCTGTTCATCTGTTCTTCATGTTTCAGATTTGTGCTGTTCATCTGTTCGTCATGTTTCAGATTTGTGCTGTTCATCTGTTCTTCATGTTTCAGATTTGTGCTGTTCATCTGTTCTTCATGTTTCAGATTTGTGCTGTTCATCTGTTCTTCATGTTTCAGATTTGTGCTGTTCATCTGTTCTTCATGTTTCAGATTTGTGCTGTTCATCTGTTGTTCATGTTTCAGATTTGTGCTGTTCATCTGTTCTTCATGTTTCAGATTTGTGCTGTTCATCTGTTCTTCATGTTTCAGATTTGTGCTGTTCATCTGTTCTTCATGTTTCAGATTTGTGCAGTTCATCTGTTCTTCATGTTTCAGATTTGTGCTGTTCATCTGTTCTTCATGTTTCAGATTTGTGCTGTTCATCTGTTCTTCATGTTTCAGATTTGTGCAGTTCATCTGTTCTTCATGTTTCAGATTTGTGCTGTTCATCTGTTCTTCATGTTTCAGATTTGTGCTGTTCATCTGTTCATGTTTCAGATTTGTGCTGTTCATCTGTTCGTCATGTTTCAGATTTGTGCTGTTCATCTGTTCTTCATGTTTCAGATTTGTGCTGTTCATCTGTTCTTCATGTTTCAGATTTGTGCTGTTCATCTGTTCGTCATGTTTCAGATTTGTGCTGTTCATCTGTTCTTCATGTTTCAGATTTGTGCTGTTCATCAGTTCTTCATGTTTCAGATTTGTGCTGTTCATCTGTTCTTCATGTTTCAGATTTGTGCTGTTCATCTGTTCATGTTTCAGATTTGTGCTGTTCATCTGTTCTTCATGTTTCAGATTTGTGCTGTTCATCTGTTCATGTTTCAGATTTGTGCTGTTCATCTGTTCTTCATGTTTCAGATTTGTGCTGTTCATCTGTTCTTCATGTTTCAGATTTGTGCTGTTCATCTGTTCTTCATGTTTCAGATTTGTGCTGTTCATCTGTTCTTCATGTTTCAGATTTGTGCTGTTCATCTGTTCTTCATGTTTCAGATTTGTGCTGTTCATCTGTTGTTCATGTTTCAGATTTGTGCTGTTCATCTGTTCTTCATGTTTCAGATTTGTGCTGTTCATCTGTTCTTCATGTTTCAGATTTGTGCTGTTCATCTGTTCTTCATGTTTCAGATTTGTGCAGTTCATCTGTTCTTCATGTTTCAGATTTGTGCTGTTCATCTGTTCTTCATGTTTCAGATTTGTGCTGTTCATCTGTTCTTCATGTTTCAGATTTGTGCAGTTCATCTGTTCTTCATGTTTCAGATTTGTGCTGTTCATCTGTTCTTCATGTTTCAGATTTGTATTTGTGCTGTTCATCTGTTCTTCATGTTTCAGATTTGTGCTGTTCATCTGTTCTTCATGTTTCAGATTTGTATTTGTGCTGTTCATCTGTTCTTCATGTTTCAGATTTGTGCTGTTCATCTGTTCTTCATGTTTCAGATTTGTATTTGTGCTGTTCATCTGTTCTTCATGTTTCAGATTTGTGCTGTTCATCTGTTCTTCATGTTTCAGATTTGTGCAGTTCATCTGTTCTTCATGTTTCAGATTTGTGCTGTTCATCTGTTCTTCATGTTTCAGATTTGTGCAGTTCATCTGTTCTTCATGTTTCAGATTTGTGCTGTTCATCTGTTCTTCATGTTTCAGATTTGTATTTGTGCTGTTCATCTGTTCTTCATGTTTCAGATTTGTGCTGTTCATCTGTTCTTCATGTTTCAGATTTGTATTTGTGCTGTTCATCTGTTCTTCATGTTTCAGATTTGTGCTGTTCATCTGTTCTTCATGTTTCAGATTTGTGCTGTTCATCTGTTCTTCATGTTTCAGATTTGTGCTGTTCATCTGTTCTTCATGTTTCAGATTTGTGCTGTTCATCTGTTCGTCATGTTTCAGATTTGTGCTGTTCATCTGTCTGAGCTCTGGCTGTTTTTTTCCCAAATCTACACAGGAAGAGTTGGAAATAAACAATGGTGGAAGAAGAACTAATTTTTGTTACTTTAACATAGACTGTGCGATTTTTGTCCCTTTTGATCTGATTTTAAACTCGTGCGACTGGTTTTGGGATCAGGCAGTGTGTCATGCTTCATGTTGTGTAAATGAATCGATTAATACCTCACAACCAGCTCCCGATCGGAAATCGTAGGTCACAAGAATATCAAACCTGTTTGAATCCAGTCGCCTCTCGTGAGGGTTTCACTGTTGAAGTCGTTCGTACAGCGTAAGAACATGAATCGTGAGCTGTGAACTTTTAAACCCTGAGATTTGGACGTACAGTTTGAGTGACATGATCGAAAATATTGCACAGTGTACACCCGGCATAAGTAAAAATACAGATACCAGAGCAAAAAACAAAACAAAAAATATAGTAAAAGTAAATCTACTTTAGTAAAAGTGTTAAAACATCTGTGTAAATTATATTCTTAAAGTTTAGTTTTAGTTTAGTTTATTATTTATTTGTCAGGGACCATGTACAAACACATTAATCTTTGAAAAGAGGAGATGTTTTGCACCAGATTTAGCAAAAAAGCTATTTTCCATCCGCAGTCCCTGGGCAGGTGCGCACTAAAAGTAACATGCTACAAATAGTACAACATTCTATAAAACAATTTAAAATCCTACAAACATATTATAAAAAAACAAAAAAACAAAAACAAAACATTAAAATATTTACAAACGCTCTAACAATAACACTGTAAACCACAGAATAACAAAGAGTAAAAAGTAAAATTGTTTCATGCAGATTTGTAAGGTTTCAAATGTAGTGATTTTGATACAGATTTTGGCTGAATTTTGTTTTGTTTTTTTGTTTTCTGCACTGCAAATTTCTCTGATCTGGCCAAGATTTTAAAACTTATATCAGGTTATTTATCTTGTTTTCAGATTTATTATCAACTTACTTGTTCTGAAACTGATTATTTCTAGTCTAGAGGTCGTTTATTTTAAGATAACGTGTCAAGTAAAATATTCTGTCCATGGAGCAAGATGATGTCACTACTTTTAAGTCATTTTCTGATACATTTAAGTGTTTATACCTTAAGCTTTTTGCAGTGTAGCTGTTTTCATTTGTACATCTTTGTTTGCTCAAATTACAAATGTGTTAAATAAATTAAAAAAAATAAAAAAAACCTCAGCCTTTACAGCAGATCTCAAGCTAAAATAAAAATGTACTTTTATTTTTCAGTCCTGTTTAAAAATGCAGTGGCGAAAGTACAGAAACCTGTGCTCAAATGAAGTGAAGTAAAATTATCCACTTTAAAACACACTTAAGTAAAGTACACATACCTAAAATGTTTACTTAAGTACTTTACTACTTTGACTTTGTTACCTTCCACCACTGGGAATAAATGCAAACAGCACAAACTCTGCATGTTTTAAATTTTAGGAGATTAGGCGACTCGTTTTACATCTAAAAATCTTCCAGCAGGCTTATGTGAAGAAAAAAAAAACAGCTCCTGGTTTTATTTTGAAAGAGTGCGCACTGTTTTCCTGTGCTGAGCTGACTTAAATGCAGCTTGACAGATTGGAGCTGTGATTGGCTGCAGCTCAGTGAAGCAGCTGCAGACAGAGGAGGGGGAGCGGTGAACCCGTTTACACAGTGCACTCCACTTACAAAAACTGCTTTCAATTGTGAGTACAGTGCACATCTGAATGCAGAGGGATTTGCCAAGGAGTAAAATAACAACTAATAGTCCCGTAATAGCTCTTTTAAAATAATATGCCTCCATTGTTTTTCTTTTAGTTTGTGCATGAGGCTTTTTCTGCTGTGACTGTGCAGTGCTGTGGCGAGGGCGGTTTGTGTGTGCAGATCTGCTCCTCTGACACCGATGCAAGAATCACACACAATGACTTGACTAAAACTATTGCAACGGAGAGCTGGTGTTTTGAAGTCATTGAAGAGTCCAATATACAACTGATTTAACAATTAAAACTAAATAAAATGCTTCAAACTGAGCTGCAGAACAGGCCAGAAAATTATAGTGAAATTTGCTCGTATTATACTATTTTCTGATCTATGTTATAAAGTTTCCTGATCATAAACATACCTGGAGTTGTGTTTTGTTTGTCACACATGTTTAACACCGGCTGAGTTCCTCTTGATGTCATGTGGTAATACAGGAAGTGCTCCACTGTGTTTTTAAACTCCACACACCTTCACTAGAGCAAAGGAGAGAGTTCAATTTGTCAACTGGACAAGAGTTTATTTGGATAATTTCAGATCTGGAACTGCCCGTGTCTCCTGAACTAAAGGTAAAAAGTTGAAAAGTTAAAAACTATACGACTATATGACAATATGACATCACAAGGTGGAGTAAAGCATTTACAGCTTCCAGATGTAGAGTAACTAATAGTGCAGGATTACACAAACATGTGTGAATGAAACAAAACACAACTCTGTTTTTGATGTGGTACATCGTAACATGGCTCAGACTGCAGATTTGTTGACCTGGTTTATCTCTGTCATTACTGGGCCCGTCCACATGAAACAGAAACTAGTGCAAGTTTCAGTGTTGTCACTGTCGGCATAAAACAAACAAGCAAACAAAGCAAGAGTGAAATTATGAAATTGTCTTTTCACAGTAGCTTCAGAAAGTGGGGCCATTATTTAGCACAGGTGATTACTGTCGGTTTAAAGGAAAGATATAAGACAAATAAAGATATATAAGTTCTATATTTGTTGAACATAAATTTGGATATTTCTTTTAAAAACTCTACATTTCCCACAGAGTTACACAGGCCTCTTACCTCCGTCTGAAATAATGACTTTATCAGATTGTAGAACATGAATGCAACCTGTTCATGGGTTTCAGTTTCCTGTTACATGGTGCCATTTTGAGGACTGTTTTATATTGTTAATCGCCATGGCAGTGTTTCTAATTTCTCATCCTCCTGAATCCCCTGGATTATAATTCTTCTTAGGAGGTCAGAGAGTTTGAGTAGCAGCTGATCTTACATCCTGCTAACATTGGACGAGCCCCATGTAAAACTAGTAAAAAAAAATAATAAAAAAAAGCACAGCCAAATTTGTGAGACGTAGCTCGACTTTAAAAACGTGTCAGATTCACAGTTTGGTTTGAACATTAGTGGATTTGATGGATCTATTTGGATTTCTTTCAAAAACAACTTCATTTGTTTCAGTTTCCTGTGATACGGCGCCATTGCCAACTATTTGAATCTGATTGTTGAAGCGTCACAACAGCAGAACAAGACGAAAAATCTTTAGTTGAATCCAGTTGAGAGAAAAGCACAGACCTCTTCCTTGTCCAGAAATGCACAAAACACTCGCCTATTTCCTTTTATCGCAAATAAAATAAGCAAGTAAAGTACAGATACCTCAAATGTTTACTTGAGTGCAGTACTTTACTACTTTTACTTTGTTACCTTCCACCACTAGGAATAAATGCAAACAGCACAAACCCTGCATGTTTTAAATTTTAAATGTTCTCAGGCTTAGTTTTATCTTATGATTAGATTAGGCGACAAGTTTTACGTCTAAAAATCTTCCTGCAGGCTCATGTGAAGAAAAAAACAGATCCTGACTTTATTTTGAAAGAGTACGCGCTGTTTTCCTGTGTTGAGTTTACTTAAATCCTTATATCCTTATACTTAAATCATCTTCCCTGTCCACAAATGCACAAAGCGTTCGCCTATTTTATTTTATCGCCAATAAAATAGTCTGTATTGACGTTAAAATAGGCTGAAATATGTCTGTTGATGTCCCCATGTTTGTTTTGGTTCGTTTGGGAGCTTTGCCTTTGGATTCAACTCTGCAATGTGACGTTGCTGCTCAAGTTTAGTCATTTTGAGGCCTTTTTTCCATTCAAAAGACGCAATATTTTGTTTTCACTTGTTCATCTCTTGTTGAATTCTTATGTGTTAATGGCAACGGCCCTGATTTCTCATGTAATGTTTCGTTTTAAGAGGTCAGCGAGTTTAAGAGTAGCAGCTCATATTATTACATCCTGCAGAGATCGGACAAGCCCTGTGTAAAAGTTGTGTAAAAAAAGCAGAGCCAAATTTGCGAAGGAGACATAGTTTGACTTTAAAAATGTGTAAAATTCACAGTTTGGTCTGTAGAATAATCCTGTTTGTGTTCGTGGTGGGAGGTTGAATCGAGCATGTGTTTGAGAATCCCCAGATATACCACGGTTTTGTTTCCACAGCTGTGCGCGAGCTTAGAGCGAGGAAGAATAAAAAGTATGTACACGCCACTCGCTAGCTTATACGAGTTGACTTTGCATGTACCAGAGTATAAATAACTGCTTTCATTGTGCCTGGGAATAGAACTGTATGGAGGTTTAACACGCCCCTATGCTTCTATGTAAATCTTTATCACTTAGAGAAATTATAACCTGTGTTTTAGGCGACATATCTGCATGAACCCGGCCGCAGCCAAGCCCTGCAGTCCTGGAATAGAAAAATTGTAGGTTTTTGCGCAAATTCTGGTGTTTTTCAGGCAAACACGTCAGCTATAAATAATGCAAATAACAATGGACAAGCACTATTTTCCAAACAGTGTGGAAGGATGCAACGACAGGGCGCCATGTACAGTAACTCAAGTGGCAATTAAGTCTATTTTTAACACCTCAAAATAATAGACTTTGAGGCGCGTTTTAGGGAGCATTTTGCAGAAATGATAGTTTACAAGAAAATACTGTAAAATAGCACCTTGCAGTTGCGCAAAAGTTTGAAAAGGGAAGAAAAGAATTAAGAGACGTTTACAAAATATATCTACATTAAGATAATATTAAGTTGTTTTGAAGATGCCGTAACATTAAAATATTGTGTATATTGTCTAGAACGGGGTAAACAAAGCTGTGAAACATAGTACGCTAATATTAAAGGGGAACTCCGGCACGTTTGAAGCTAAAGTCCATTGCTAGAGGTGGTCGAATATTGTCAGAAGCCAAAAAACAGCACAGATCAAGGTCTTAACTTCGACATAAAGCGGCAATTTGCTTCACTTTCTAACCCATCTTACAACAGCCACGAGTCTAACAAACAAAACGCTCTGCCTGGTTCACTCATTAGTGTCTGGAAACATTATAAAACAACTTTATAATCAGCCTTAGCCTTACCTTTGTTGATTTCCCACTGTGCATGTGAAAGCCCAAAAGACTTGACTCTTAAAATATTGTTTAAAAAAATCATGAGCTGCAATAAATAAACAGCAGAAAAACCACTTAGTACTTAGTTTGCAGCTGTAATGAGTCATAGCCAGGACTAAACCAGGACTAAACCAGGACTAATGCAGGACTGAACCAGAAATAGACCAGGACTCAACCAGGACTAAAGCAGGACTGAACCCAGGACTAAACTATGAATGTAACAGTGCTAAAACAGGGCTAAACCAGGCCAAAACAGGACTAAAACAGGACTAAACCAGGCTTAAACAGGACTAAAACAGGACTAAACCAGGCTTAAACAGGACTAAACCAGAACTAAACCAGGCCTAATGCAGGACTGAACCAGAAATAGACCAGGACTCAACCAGGACTAATGCAGGACTGAACCCAGGACTAAACTATGAATGCAACAGTGCTAAAACAGGGCTAAACCAGGCCAAAACAGGACTAAAACAGGACTAAACCAGGCTTAAACAGGACTAAACCAGGCCTAAACAGGACTAAAGCAGGACTGAGCCATGAAAAATCCAAGACTAAAGCGAGATTAGACCAGGACTAAATCAGAATTAAACCAGGATTAAACAAGGACTGAACCAAGACTGAACCAGGACTGAACCAGGGCTGGACCAGGACTGAACCAGAGCTGGACCAGGACTGAAACAGAGCTAAACATGGACTAAACCAGGAAAAAAACAGGACATTTTTGGGCGTTTTTATAATTTCTTTGTTTGTTTGTTTATCTTTTGTTAGTCATGTATTCAGCTTTTTACATCTTAAATCTTATCATATAGCCCAAAAATATCAAAAAAATTCCCAGTCGTGCAAAGAAAAAGTACACAAGATAAATATTTCCCCCCAAAAATATACTTCCAGCTTTCATATAGTGAACCATGAGTCGATATAGTAATTATAGTGCCTGGCCTATAGCAGGGTATAATGTCACAGATATCTGCTTTTGGAGGGTACGTTGGTAAACCAATCGAAATCTAGGACGGCTGCAGAAAACCAGGAAGTGTGCTGTGTTAAGCTGGTTTGTTTTTCGTAGCTTTTGAGGTCAACTCTTTCCACTCGTGCAGATAATTGATTTATTTTGGAGCCCTAATTATATCTGCTATGTGCACTGTAATCAGAGGTGGGCTCCCAGATGAACTCACTCCAGTGCTGTTGATAAAACTGTGCTTTTTAGAGTCGTTTTCAGACACTTTTACTCCTACTTGAGTGATATAAGTGAGTAAGTCTGTAACTGACTTAAGTTTTATGTTGACAATATTAAAGGGCCCATGTTATGCTATTTTCTGATCCGTTATGTTGTTTCCTCATGACAAACAAACCCGGAGTTTTATTTTGTTTCATTCACATGTTTAAAACACAATAGAGGTCTCCATACACTTTCACCACACTGGAAAAAACAATATCTAGGTAAGTTAAAATAACATTAAAAGAACATTTTACTTTATTTGAGTAGATTCATCTTGACAAGTGAAATTATCTGACAGAGGAATAGGTGTTTTATTCTTAATTCAAGCAACATTTGATTTCATTTCTTATTTTAAGTGTAGCAAAGATGTATTTTCATATTTTAAGTACAAAAATCTTACTGCACTGGGAGATAATTTTACTTGTCAAGTGAAATTTACTCAAATCATGGTAAAACTTTCTTAATCCAAGTCATTTTAGCTTGACTAGATTTTGTGTAGAATCATTTGGATAATTTCAGCCCTGGAATTTCCAATCTCTACTGAACTTATTTTATTTATTTATTTGTAAAGGGACAGCACATATAACGAACATTTAATTAGCCAACGTGGCAAATTTCCATCTTCATTCCCTCAGCAGGTTGATGTCAAATAATCTACAAGACAGAGAAAAGTACAGCAACAATCACACAAAAGTACATAACACCAGCACACGCACAAATCACGCAAATTAAAATCACAATACAACTACACATGGGGACACGTTTGGTTTGACCATAACCAATTTTTCATTTGAGCTTTAAAAGAGCTTTGACCAAATGTGATGTTGTGAGTTCTTATTCTTTCCTAATTGTATAGTAAGTGTATGTATATGTATCTTGTATTATATTGTATAAGTATTGTGTGTTCTGTGCTCCCTTAATTTTTCTTTTTTTTTCCTTTTTCTTCTTCTTCTTTCCTCTTGTATAGATGTATTTTATTGCCTTTTTATATCATGGCCAGGGGACTACGGATGAAAACTCGCCTTCTGGCTAATTCTGGCTTTTTAACCGTGTGTAATCATGTGTTTTATGAAATTGCACCGTCCCCTTTCAAATAAACTAAAACAAAAAAAACAAAAACTGCACATAGGACGCTCTCTCAGTGTTTGTGGAAGAATATTCCACATACTCCCACCTTGGACGGATAAAACATTCTGACCAAAGGAGTCAAATTGGAGCTGTGGGGTTTGACCTCTGGTGGTGGCTCACGTGGTCCTTTCTCACTTGTCTTTGCGTTTGATGTACTTAATTTAACAGTGGTGCTGCGAGGGACTGAAGGATAAATTAGACAAACCTTTTAAGGATCAGCCTGTGCTTTTTCAGAATATGGCAGTGGGGGTGGGAAATGGGCTTTTTATTAAGTATTTTGAGACTTCTTTTTTAGAGGTTTTAAGTGTTGTGGGGCAGGCAAGAGACCAAGCGGTAAAACAATAATGTATGTGAGAAATAATCACGGAGTAGAAATACGTTTTTGCAGCATTCGTGGTTAAGTTGTTCCTGATGTTCCTAAAGTCAAAAGGAAGCTGTGTAACTAGTAAGAAGTGGAACAGAGCATTTTGAGCTTTGGAGATGTAGACAAACTAATAATTAAAGGTTACTCAAACATGTGTGAATGAAACAAAACACAACTCCATGATGTTTTTGAGGGGGGAACAACATTCTGACAGGGCTTAAATCCCACAAGAGTCAATTTTGTGTAATATGAGACGATTTAAATTATTTGAACATTTGTGTTTCTTGCTCGGCTCCTTTGGATATCCTTTAGTTGTTCTCATTTTTGTGGTTTATCCTTTGAAAATACCAGATTTCCAGATACATCAACTTCACATTTTAAATCAAATGTTACGCTAGAGTCTTACAATTACAATCCTTCCTACATTTTTTTCCCAAATTTACCGTTTTACTCGTACTTTCTGGGACCAATACTTTGTACTTCTACTTGAGTAATACTATTTAATTATTAACGTAATTATTTAACTTACTCATTGTGTAACTTTTCTGGTGGAGGGTCCGTCAAAACGCTTTTCTCCATGGAGATGTTATTGCTTTTTTTGTCTGAAATGTTTCACAGTATGGCATTTCTATCTCCACAGAGACCAAACCGGACCAAGTTCCGGGTCAGATCTGTGGAGAGGCGACTGCGCTCACAGTCAGAATGTTTGTTTTTCGAGGTATTTTTGAGCAATGAAACCACCTGTAATGGAATAAATGTAAAGTAGAGCCGGTTTAATGTCACACTGTGGGACATTCCAGGCAGAGCAATGACGTATCCATAGAAACAAGCAGGTGACCGAACCAAAAAGTTACACAGTGCATCTTTAAGTACTCATCTGGATATAATGCGTACGAGGAAGCGGTGAAGAATACACGATGACAGTTTTTCATTGGAAACGTTCTGGTGTCTGTTTAGGGGAAAGCTCAAAGTTGTGGTGTAACATCGCGATAGCTCGGCCCAAATAATCGTCTGCTTAAGAGTTTGTGTGCGGCGGTAATAACAGGAATGTAGTCGATTTAATTGGAAGCGTGTAATTTACAAAAACACAGCTTGGATTATTTAAACCCATAGGACGGAGCGCGCACAGACGGAAAAAGAGGGCCAAAAGTGTCACTCACGTCCATGTTTTGAACGGAGGGCCTCACGGTGCATGTAAACACATTATCCCCACCGGCACAATGGTCAAATGGAGCGTAATTGGGTTTTTAAACACTGAAATTAAACTCAAATGCAAAGAAAATTTTAAGGCAGTATGTAAGAAGTCCACCACTTTGTCTTGATTTGCCTGGAATGTCCCACAGTTCGACATTAAACTTATTTGTCTTTACTGAGACGAGCGGGTGATGCCACAGGGTCAAGTTACAGGTCAGATCTGCGGAAAGGAGACTTCGCTCACACGTTTTCATATTATTGCAGTAAAAAGAAATACAACTGAATGCAAGATTAAAAATTAAGTTTATTCATCTGGACAAAGTAGCGTAAAATAACACAAAAAGGGAAAGGAAAATGTCAAAATGTACATGTATGTATATGCCCGTATAATGTGTGTGTAAGTGCACTTTGTGGGAAAAAAAAGTGTGTATACATATATATAAATTGACGAATAAAAAAAGAAAACGATATAAGGGAAAAGAAAATATGTAAATACACATGCAGTGTATTGGGAAACTCTGTACTACATCCCATCCCTTGTTTTTCTTTCTTTTTTTTGTGTTTTTTTATTGTGTTGGTTATAAGTTTTGTCGTGTTTTATGTTTGCTTTGTTGTTGCAGAAAATTACAAAAATTTATATTATTAAAAAAAAATAGAAGTTTAATGCCACACTGTGAAACATTTAGGGCGAACAAACATCTCCATAGATAAGCTCACCCCATACTATAAAAGTTACAGAGTGTTTCTTTAAATGAAAGAAATGGACTCTTGCAAAGACTCACTTCCGTTCAAGACTCACTGACCCAAACCTGGAAAAGCAGCTTCGAGCAGCATCATCATCACTGCCAAAACATCGAACTCCTCGCCAAAGAGAAACTATTTCAGCCTTTGCATGAGGCGAGTCTGACATGCACAGACACTAGTGCTGTCAAATGATTCATTTTTTAGATCAGATTAATCACACTTTAGAATTTTGATTAATCATGATTAATTGCAGTTAATTATTCTTCAAAAAAAGACCAAAATATTTTGACAAAAATGCTATTTATGATCAAAAAGTTATATTATTGACTTTTTCCACCGCTGGTAGTTTTGTTGACAACATTGCCGTTGTTTGTCGTGCTCGGCTTGTTGTTGGTATAAGTAGCGTCGTTGCTGCCGTTGAATCAAACACGTGTTTTGCTTTAAGACGATATTTTAAATTTGTTGTGCTTCTGTAGAAAGAGAGTTCATCGCTGCGATATCTGCAAACTACCTTAGTGTTTTAAAAAGTCACGTATGGACAGACCTGATCACTGACCTAATAACCTGCACCGCCTTTCAGGACCATCGCGCTTTCCATAGAGGAGCGTTCAAAATAAACTGTGTGATTAATCTGCGTTAAAAAGAAATATTAGCGCGATATTTTATTGATTAATTGCATGCGTTAATGTGTTGACAGCCCTAACAGAAACACACTGGTTACAGACTTTTTTTTTTGCACCCCTAGGTATGTGTTCATAGTCTGACCCTCGGAGAACTTTATAAAAACTGAACTGGCCCTTCATGTGAAAAAGGTTCCCCACCCCTGATTTAAATGAAAGAAAACTTAGAGGTAAATTAATACTGTGAATTTATTCATGGGATTTAAACGTCTCAGTACCGTCTCAGTAATATAATTTTATATTTAGTGCACATACAATGCTTAACAAATTTATTAGAGCACCATCATGAAAACATAAATAACTTTATAGTAAATCAAAAACTTGTTTCAAATTCATTAAGAAAATGACCAATTGGAATAACAAACTAGTCCCTGTTGACAAATAATAACCAAAAATGTGAATATTTTGTGTGCACAGATAACAGCTGCATTCTTGCTGTTTTTATGTCGTTTTACAAAGTCTCTTTTGTTACTGAGTCCAAATAGTTTCTCGCTGTTCCCAGATGCTTTGGATGAGACTTTGGTGTCATTTTTGGGAAACAATAAAATTGAAAATTTATGGGTAGTAACAATAGTTATATTTTAGCATTAAAGATGTTGTTTTGATAAAAAAGATCTTGCATATACTGGCAGATAAACCATTATAGAAACACAAAAAGATATTTTGGTGAAACAGAAATACTGTTAAATTACCTATTGGCAAACTAATACATTTGTTAAACACTGTATAAAACATAATAATACTACAGATGTCAGTTCGAGTCCATTTAAGTCACTTATTTACCGACTGTTGTAGCTCTTTTCACCTGTTGACAAAAAATATACGAGTTGTGAAATCTATTATAGAAAATGAATTGTAAATAGACTTATTATTATAAAAGTACTTAATGCCCGTACATCTGGTCGAGAAGATTAAAGTCCACTATGTGCCAACTGTTGTACTTCTAACATACTTGGAATTGTGAAATCAAGCCTATTATAAATGTGGGTGGTAAATATAAAAGCACTTGACGCCTGCACCTTTGGGTGAGAGTTCTCCTCTCCCGCTCTGACTCATACAGGCTTGTTTTCTCAGGTTAAAATGCCACGGTTCCTCTGCGGGTGCAAACTCAGCATGCAGCCGGTTCTATTTAAGTGTGTGCTCATTAAAAAGGCTCAAATCTATAAAGATATTACAGAATATTGTGATATGGGAGACTTGACTGGGACTAAACAAATGTAGATCAGACCACGACAAGTTTGAATGCACCTTAAAACTGAATTGTTACAGATAGTTCCTGGTTTTCAACAGCTGTAATAAGAGCATTTTCGACCTAATATGAAAAAGGACATAAACATATTCTGACGTGACGATCTGCTCCAGTTCTGTTTAGTCCTGGATTTAGTCGTGGTCAGTTTCATTTGTGACGCGGTGTTTGTGTAAGTGTGAAAGTTTCTCATGGGTCTCATCTCTCCCTGGGCCCTGAGTCGGGTCCCGGGGCTGTGGGCGTCTCTGCTCCAGGCACAGATGGCTCCTTCATGACTCTTCTTCAGTTCATTTGTCTGTACTCAGCCTCATTTATGTGCACCCAGTCATAAGTATTTTACTGTGAGTGTGTGGTTTGTTTGTTTGTGTGGGGTCGGGTGATTGGGTTATATTTTTGTATGACAAGTGTTTTACGAATAAAGTTTGATTTGATTTGAACAATCTGATTGTAAACCATACAAGTCTGTGGAATTAATCATATTTTTAATCAAGCTGATATTCGAAGGTTGCAGAATTTTGGAAAATAATGCAATTGTGAATTCTCTAACAGGTATTACAATTGTGAGTAGAATTCAGTTTAGATTAGAAATATTTTGTACACATTTTAAAGGTGCATTATGTAACTTTTTTGGTTGGGGGTACATCTTCTGCTTGTTTCTGTGGATTTGTCATTGCTCTGACTGGAATGTTCCACAGCGTGACACTAAACAGCTTTACCGTATATTTGGTAAAGTACAGGTGGTTTTATAGCTCCAAAAAAACCTAATAAAATAGGCATTCTGACTTTACGCGGGGTTACCTCTCCGCAGATCTGACCTGTAACTTGGTCTGGTCCACAGCAAAAACTGAAGAGTTAAAATTTCAGGGTAAAATATTTCAGTTGTTTGTTTTAACACAAAAAGTGTTATTTTAACTATTTGAAAGTTAAATGCGGGTTTGAGTTTGGGTTATTTGTCAGAGTTGATGAAGTTAATTCAACTTCCTCTGGTGTTCATTCAGCTTACACTAATGTTAATTCAACTATTCTTAGTGTTAATTTGGCACCTCCACCCACCACTTCAAACTCCCGCAAGAGAAGACCAGTTTGAACCAGTTTTGTACATAATTTCATCTTAAATTAACTAAAATAAAGTGTAAAAATAAAACATCTCTGTGTTGTTCAGCTAAATCAGGATAACCCTACAAAGTGTTTTCCATTTACTCTCAAGACGTTAATATAACTCTTGATTTCGGGCTTAAACAGGAACTTTGGTCCAGTGTTACTTAATTAACATTTCCAAAAATGTTAAATTGACTGGAGAACAGATTGGACGCATATAAACCCTGAGAAAATGTTCAAACTGATTGCTGTCTATGATCTCCATGAAGATAAAAAGGTTTAATGTCTGTACTGTGAAACATTCCAGACAAAGCAACCAGAAAAGTTACACAATTCACCTTTAAATTTCACTTAACAAATCACAGACATGCTTCTTCCGTCTTGTGCACTGACCGCATGACCCACTTTGCTTGTTTCACCTGTGAGCTTCAGTCCCTCACACCTTTTGTACCTGCAGCAGATCTGTTTGATGTGGCGCTCTGGGCTCAGACCACAGCGCAGTCTTGTGGTCAGTCTGGGTGTTGCTCTTTTTGTCCACTGTGGATGTGGTCAAGGCACAAGTCAAACCAGGAAGCTGTGGTTTACGCGCTGTCTCCCTCAGCTCGGTCTTTCCTGAGGCGTTCCTGCTGAGAAATGTGAAAATAATAAAAGTTGTATAAACTTAAACCTGTTATAACCTGAAATTACATAATAGCATTACATAATCTCACAGTATTCTTCATTTTAACATGATAAAAGCTGATTTTTTAAAAGTACATAATGTTTCTGGTTTTTTGTTTGTCTCTATAGAGATGTTATTGTTTTACCACAGCTTTTTCCACAGTCTGGCATTAAAGGGCTTAGATTATGCTCTGATATATGTTATAATGCTGTTTCCTCACCACAAACAAGCCTGGAGTTGTGTTTTCTTTCATTCACACGTTTAACACACAAAAACCCTGCATATCGAGGCAGTGTTCTTCTCTCAGACAAAATACACTCCACTTTTTGATGCCATGTGGTGATACAGGAAGTGCTCAACTGTGCTTTTAAGCGCAACAATCATTGGATGATTTCAGGCCTGGAAATGACCATATGTACTGAAAAAAGGTAAAAGGAGCTGTGAACTTAAACTACAGCTTCATGACAAGGTGGAGCAGAGTATTAAACCCCGACAAACCTAAAAAACATGCGCCAGGGACGACAGGCAGGAAGGTTAAAGGGACAGTTCAGAATTTTGGACATAGGGCCTCATTTCCTCGTGAGCCAGAGTGTTGGAGACGTTTGGAGACACTTTTTTAAATCTTCCATCCAGTCCTTGTATTTGCAGAGGTTGTTGGTGCTAGGCTAGTGCATGTCAATGGCCATAGTCGTCCTGCCACTAAAAACAGTCTTACCCACTCCACAGTGACCTGAGGCAAAACTATTATAACTCCAGACTGTCCATGTGAATGTCTGTGTCGATAAAATAATTTAAGAAGTAAAACCAACGTTGCATTTGAAGGATTTATGTCTGAGCATCAGTGAGTTGTACTTCCTGATAGAAGCTCGGCAGCGGCGGACTGATATATGAGAAAATAGTCCCTCAACATGTGGCGATTCATGCGACGCAAGGTTAGTTTTATTTCAAACATTATACCAGCAACCTCTGCAAATACAAGGACTGGATGGAATATTTTAAAAAGTGTCTCCACACATCTCCAACACTCCGGCTCATGAGGAAATGAGGCCCTATGCCCAAAATTCTGAACTGTCCCTTTAATGTATATTAAAGGGACAGTTCAGAATTTGTACTGTTACACTGTTACTGTCTCATAAATAAACTAAATAAATACATTTTAAATAATATTTTGAGCTTTGGAGATGTAGATAGACCAATTTGAAGAGGTAACAACATTATAACATAAAACACAAACCCCACAAGAGTCAATTTTGTGATCTGTGGAGTACGAATCCATGTTTTTCAAGTTGTTTTTCAGCAATAAAAAGAACTGAGCAGACGGGAAACATGTTTAATGACACTGGAACATCCCAGGAAAAGCAAAAACATCTCCATGGAGAGGTGGTAGACCCTCCTCCAGAAAAGTTACACAGTGCACCTTTAATTACGCATGTGTTAGCTTGACATAACAATAACAATAAAAAACAACAAAAAAACCCAAAATGAGTTGGATTAACTGACAACTTTCCAAAACAGTGTCAAACATGTGACTTTATCTGATCACACAGTTTCCACCTTCACTCTCTTCCAATATCTCACATTTACATTTACTAACAAAAATCCCCTCTGAATACCACAGGCCAAATAAGAGTTTTGCATTTATTTTTTATACTTTACACTGTATGGAGTTACATTTTCTTTTGCTTTTTCATTTGGTTTAGGTTCAATTTTAGCAATAAATCACAGTGTGTAACCTTTTAAGCCAAATAAAATAGACTTAAGTGTTTTTTTTAACTATTATTATTATTTTTGGTAGCATTTATTGCACTGAAAACCTAGAAAAACTGTTCCTTCTGGTTTCTATTGAATTGTTGTGCCTTTGGTTAGAATATTCCACGATATGGCTTAAAACACCACGGAGAAAGTCGTCCTACTTCCAGAAAGTTACGTACTGTACCCCACAAATGTGAAAGCAATAATCTTTAATAATCTAAAAAACAAAAAATTAAACACACAAATAAACAGTACTTCCACCTCTCTTCTCTCTCCCTAGTTTTGCATTTCAAGGTACAGTTTTTGCTTTAACATTTTGCTAATATTTAATTAAAGTGCATTGTTGCTGCATATTGAAGTACAAAGAAAGATCTGGAAGCGTGCACCTGCTGCTCAGAGGAGCCGTGGAGAAGAAGCTGTGAGGGCGGAGTGCAGCTTCCTGTTGTGGCTTTGTCTCTCGGCCTCTTTTGCAAAACTTTCAGACTTTTAACACAAACTCAAAGCGCGGGCCCCATGGTGATGTCGTCTGCTCCGGCTCTCCTGATCTGAAAAACAGAGGTGAGGCCGTTCGTGCAGGATAGTAACTTGTAGTTTTAAATGATTTTGTGTCCTCTAACGATATTTACACACGTCAGTAATAATAATACGTACGTTTTTATTGCGCTTTTCAAAAAGGAAATCAACGGCGCTTTACGTAGGCAAGAAAAAGACACTAAACTACTGCTGAATAAATGAAAAATAACAGGAACATTACTGCAGATTGTGTGAAACAAGTGAGTTTTTAACCATTTTTTGAAAGATTATAGTGAGTCTGAGTTTCTGATTTGAAGTGAAGAGAGGCTCAGTCCCATAAGATCCAGTGCTATTTTCAAAAACAGTTCATTTCGTATGTTTTATGATTTCCCGTTTAACCAAAGATTTGTTTTATGTGAGTCGGAATAATTACAACATCGCCTTATCGTTCCTTCCTTATAGATGGAACGATTGCATTTCTTTTCTTTTGAGCCTTCTGTTGTTTTTCTGTAAAATTTGGGCTGTAGAGGAATGAATAAATAACTTTTAGGATGCGTTATTTGTTTATTTCTTGCAGCTCATGTTCATTAACAATACTGTACGATTGTTGTGAGGTGTCAGTGGCATAGTGGCGTTCAATATTACTGTGTATGTCTATATTTCCTCAGCAATACTTCAAAATTAGTTATGGGCCAGATGAAAATATGACTTTAATGAATGCACTTGTAGAGATCGACAACATGATGGTGCAAGGAGCTCATCTGTACTATTGGGCCTGATATTTGGGATACATTTTTGTTTTAATGGAACTAGAGAAGAATTTCAACTAAATAGGTGAATGTATGTTTGCACATTTTATCTCAGACTAATTTTTTTTAAGCCTTTAAAGTCTGAATATAATCTGAATTGGATTAGTCTCTATTTTTTCATTTGTTTATTTGCATTCTGCTGTATTCACGTTGTTTATAAGTCCATTACACATAGTTAGAATTGCATGGAAAAAGTTCAATCTTTTAGACAAAAAGTTAAATATTTTAGATACAAAGAGTATTTCATTCAAGAGTTTGTTTCTTGAATTTTTATGATGTGGCTCATAGATTAGACCAAAAATTAGAGTGTCTCAGAAAATATGACTTCACAAGTCAATAAAAAATTATATGATGAACAGAAATGTCAGGATTCTGAAAAGAACGTTCATTTCTCTTCTACTTGGTTGAGCATGGAGGAAATCAACGTGTTGCACTGCCCAGGTCGCTTTGATAGCGGCTTTCAGGGCATCTGCATTGCTGGATCTGGTGTTTTTCATCTTCCTCTTGACAATATCCCGGAGATTCTCTGTGGGGTGCAGGTCAGTCGGTTTGCAGGTCAATCAAACACAGTAACACCACGGACACTGAGCCATCGTTTGGTACCTTTGGCTGTGTGGGCAGGTTCCAAGTCCTGATGGAAAATAAAATCAGCACCTCCAGCTTCAGCACAAGAATGAAGTGCTCTAAATGTCCTGGTCTATGGATGCGCTGACTGTGGACTTCAGAAAACACAGTGGACCAACACCGGCAGAAGACACAGCAGCCCAAATCATCACTGACATCGCCTCACATCCCATAAACATAGGGTCTGTGCGTCGTGGCTCTCGACTCCAGCCTCAGCCCACTTTTCTCCACTCGTGTTTTATGAATATACTTACATACAAGACTCTGAACAACCCCGCTTCATTAACACTGACCTTTTGTGGCTTACCCTCCGTGTGGTGGTCAGTGTTTGTCTGCTAGACATCTGTTCAGTCAGCAGCTTTTCCCCTGACTGTGTAGCCCACTGACCCAGACTGAGAGACCATTTAAAGGCTCAGGAAACCTCTGCAGATGTTTTCAGTTTATTTCCGGTATCTAATTTTTCCATTATCTGCAAGTCACAATCATTAAAATTCAAGAAATAAACTCTTGACATGCGCTGTATGTGTCATGGGTTTGACTTGAAATGAGAGACAGACTATTTCTCACTTTCTCATGATATTCTAATTATTTGTGATGGACTTGTATATATGTTTGAGAACTATCTTGCTGACCCTGAGAAAATGGCATGTTTTTTATTTATTATTATAAGAGAAAAACTATACTCATGTAGAGGAACTTAAAGTGCAACATCTGATTTATAATTTGTGGATGTGAAGTGAATGAAATTGGAAGGACAAAACATTAAATAATGCACATATCAGGGGAAAAAATGAGAAAAAACTAAATATGGAATGGTGAAAAAACACACCATAAGTAGCTTTGGTCACATGTATACTTGCTCATAGTAGACAGAGTAACCAAAACTTTTACAGAAGTAAGAGTAGAGTGACTTCAGTAAATATGACTCAAGTAGGAGTAAAAATCTGCTGTTGGAAACTCAACAAACGTAATTCTTTGTGTTTGTAGTTCTGATCCCCTCCGCTGGCACCATGTCTATCGACCCGGCGGCAGAGCTTCCGTTCTTCTACGGCTGCATCAGTCGCTATGATGCAGAGCAGTACCTCAAGTTGGCGGGGATGGATGACGGGCTGTTCCTCCTCCGTCAGTGTCTGCGCAGTCTGGGGGGCTACGTCCTGTCTCTGGTGTGGAACCTGAACTTCCACCACTACCCCATCGAGAAACAGCTCAACGGGACCTACAGCATTGTGGGAGGTGAGACTTAGGGTAAACTAAAAGACTTTGACATTTTGGACAAACTTTACTGATCCACAACGGAAAATATTCAAACATAGTAGCTTACACATCGCAATATATTATAATGTGGTGATAAAAATCTGTGACAATTTGATATTTTAGTAAAAAGGTCAGATTTCTTTTGCTATTTTTTTCCTTCCTCCTCTATAGAAGGAAATACATCATCCCCACCCACACCTCCTATTCCAACTAAGTCCAACTAAGTCAGTTCTGATGAAAAATACGGCCTTAGTTAGAACTGCAACAGGCTTATTTGTGACGCTTTATGTCCAAAACTCTGCAACTCGACTTTTAACAGGAACCAAAAGACGAGAGCGCCTGACCCAAACCCTTCCTGTTCATTTTAGAATTGATTTTAAGAGTTTATTGTTTGTTTTTTTAAGCTTTTAATGGACTGGCCCCACAATAAATCTCGGACCTCCTCCAGATTTACACTCCTGCGCGTGCTCTGAGGTCCAAGGGCCAGCCCCAGCTCATGGTGCCTTAAAACCAGACTACAGGACCTTTTCTGTGGACAGACCCAAACTCTGAAACGCTCTGCCCCCCGCATGTCTGAACAGCCCCCACAGTGCAGTGTTTTGAGCCTCCTCTTAAGACCCACTTTTATTCTCTGGTTTTTAACACTGCGTGAGTTGTGTGGTCCTCTGTGTCTTTTATTTATCTTATTGGTTTGATTTATTTATTGGTATTTTGTGGTTTTGCTCTTATTTTATTTTACTGGTTTTATTGTTTTAAGACTAGAAGGATTAAATCTGAGCGTATTATTATTATTGTTGTTATTAGTGTGTATTTGTGCAGCTCTTTGGAAACTGTTTATTTATGAAATGCGCTATAGAAATAAAGTGGATTGGCCTGAATGCCCAACTCAAGTAACATACCATAAAATACCAAATCAGAGCCGATAAACGTCAGGTACAGGTGTATTTTTTGATAAATAACCGCCGGTTCCATATAAACTGAGTCTACTGGATGAGCTGGAAGACAGAGGTCGAGCTGCAACAACAGTGCACAAAACTGATGCTTGCGTCGTCTCTACAGGAACCAAATTTAAAACCACTTGGCTCATTTGCATAAACGCTTTCAAATGTGGGAAACTCCCCGTGCCGTAGATATTTAGTTTCAAATTATTTCAAATTAACTCGCCTACTTCTGTATGGAAAGTCGCCTAAATTACACTCATGCTGGTTAAAAGAATTTGAGATTTTCCCAGTTTGGCAGGAAGGAATTAATCGCCCCAAATTGCCGCCTGGTCTCACATAAACGCCTCGTCGTCTGTTATGAGACTGAAACAAACGCCTCGGCTCTTTTATTTTATTTTACAGTTTGCAATAATACAGTTAAAAGCTAGCTCGCATTAGCCAACAGTTTTCCAGTTAGTCACTCTCACTTTTTTGTTGAAACTTGAACAACTCAACAGGGCCGCTTGCATTGATCATAAGCTCCTGAAAATGTGTTGCTTTCAAGTTTCACGTTTGCAATCTACTGTTAAGAGAATCAAATAAAAGCGCAGATGAGGTTTAAAGCCACAGTGGGCGTTTGCCGGAGAAAACGGGGGTTGTTCGGAAAATGAAAATTACTCAAACATGCACGAATAACCCCAAATTCAACTTCAAGAGGGGAAATGAGAAGGGAAAACAAACATGCTTAAAATTCCTCTTTAAAGGCATTGTGGGCATGATATTCTAATTCATTTTGTTAATCTAAAGAAAACATTGATTTAGTGAACTTTTAACGCCAGTATATCTTTGTCTATTGTGCAGCACTTTGGAAACGGTTTTGTTTATGAAATGTGCTATAGAAATAAAGTGGATACGCAGTGTTGGGACAGGTAGATACAGATACTCTTGGTGATTTGTATTCAGAATATAGTTACTTTTCTAAAATCAAAGCAATACATTAAGGTATTTGACCGTGTAATTTAGGCTTCAAACTGCACAGAATCAATGAGAAAAATAGAAACCGCTGCTCTTGTGGTGAGCCGGGTGTGATTTTGTCATAGGAAATGCTTTAAAAATGGTTAAACACAAAGCTTTTTTAATGCTATTCTATATCTTTATACCAGTTTAAATGGAACTCAGTGTAAAAGTACTGATTCATGTAACAGAATACATTACAAAATACATGTAAATGCAGGTATAAATGTATTTCTATTGCTAGTTTGACAATGGTGCATTGATGGATTTTTCAAAAACAATTGTGAGTTCAAATTGAAATAGAAAAGCAATTACTAAATAAACTAAAGAGTTACTGTATGTTTACAAAACAATAACCCAGATTTCTAGGGTGGAAAGTTCAGCAGTTACCATAGTGATACAACACACACTTTAGCAAATAAAGTTATAAGATCTAAGTGTAAAAACTCAAAACTACAGAATGGATTTAAACAGCACATTTTCAGCAGCCTGTGATCAATACGAGCGTTCATGGTCCTGTTTAGGTGTTTGATTTGCAACAGAAGATGAGGGTCTGGATCTTTACTAAAAAACTGGATAAGCCCCTCCCCCCGTCCCGGCTCGAGACCAGTCCAGACTAGTGGCCGCTCCAGGTACTGCAGCTCCGACCCAGAAAGAATTCTCCCATAGAAGCACGACACATTTTTGGGGGAATTCAATCTGCCTGTGTGTGGCTGACAGGGCATCAAGAGCTTTCACGAAGGTCAGACTTTGTAGGGATTCTTTTCTATTTTCACAACATCCTAAAAGTGACTAAAATTTAGCTTTGTAAGACTTAGCCCAGCCCTGCTCTGAGCCCACTCTAGCAGCTCTCACTCTGATTGGTCAAAACCCTCCAGGCCGTGCACATTACAGATGTCACACAGGTGGGATGAGCTCGCCTGTACTGAGAAAGTAAATGTGGAAGACAAAATGATTTTTGGGCCCCTGTGCCAATGAGCACAGGCCAGTGAAAACAACACGCCACCATCTTGGGTTCACCTTCAGATTTTATCATAGGTCTATAGGTGAGAGTGACTAAAAATATATATATATATTTGGAAGAAACTAGAGAGAGTTTAACAGCACAAATCAGCTCGCCTGTTGTAGTTTCAGCTAAGTCAGTTCTTTATGGTCAGATTATGTCTTATTTGAGTAACAGAGCTTCAGACAGAGCAGTGCCATCAGTTAGCGTCACACCCCCAGAGAATGCTGATGACAGTATGAATACCCAGTCCTAAATAATCACAGCGGTGTTATTCTTTGGCCCGTAGGTAAGGCTCACTGTGGTCCTGCAGAGCTGTGTGAGTTTTACAGTAAAGATCCGGACGGTCTGGTGTGCACCCTGAAGAAGCCCTGCCTGCGCCCGCCCGAGAGCCCCATTAAACTGGGCGTGTTCGACAGCCTCCGCGACAACATGCTCCGGGAGTACGTGAGGCAGACCTGGAACCTCGAGGTAACTTCACCGCATAAAGTTACACAATGCAGCTTTAATGGTACCTGATTTTTGCTGACTTAAAAAAGTAAAAAAGAAAAACTATTCATTTAAAAAAGTGTTCCAAAGTGGATTGTAGTAGCTCAGTTGGTAGGGCGTTTGATTCCAGCTCCCACCGATGAATGAATGAAGTATTTAGGGTATAGTATAGTTAAGTTTTTGTATTTCTGCAGTTTGGTATGTAAAGAATCTGCTTTACTTTACTCTTACTTTAATCAAATAATTCCACCATAACCACAGACTTGAGTCAATTTGAATTTCGGGTCAAACTCAAGTCAGGGACGAGTTAAATTCCTTTAGACACAAAAAAAAACTTGAGCTAATATGCCTCATTCTTTATGCTTGGGACCAGAGGTGGGAAAAGTACTGAAAAATTGTAATTAAACAAAAGTGTCTTTACTTTCCTTAATTCCTATTCAAGTAAAAGTAAAATTAAGAATTTACAGATCTACTCAAGCAAAAGTACTTAATTTAAAATGTAATTTGAGTAAAAGTTACTTAGTTACTTTCAATTATTTGACATAGAAAAGGATGAGTCATAAATCTAATCCAGTACAAGTTGTCTTAATCAACTTTTATGTGACACATGCAAACTTTGTGCACTTTAAAGACAGCTGAACACTTACGAACACTGAGCTCTTTCTTCTTTTCATAGAACTTTATAGAATTTTTAACTTTAGTTGCATAACAAATTAAACAAATTAAATATTTAACAAATTCTGAATTATATGGTCCAACTGACAACAGCATTAGGATTCGTTTGCTCGACAGTGGTCAGGGGCTTTTTTGATTTAACCAATCGCTGCTGTTTGGTGGTAACGTCTGTAATGCACCAGAACGCTCAGTGTGTCCAAGTAACTGCGGCACAATGGCAAACAAAGCAGAGTGAACATGTCTGTCAGTGAGCATTATCGTTTCTGTGGTGAACTTGTGAAATAAAGGTGCAATAAAAAAATGCAAAGTTATTATTTGACAAAGGAAGTCCAAATGAGGATAGTGTCTGCAGTCTGCTATCGCAACTCGGGTTGGTTCTGGCCAAAACACCGCTTCACTGATTGGCCGGTGCACCCACTACAACTTCTGGGGTTCTTGTAAAGTGCCTAGTGTGTTCTGATTCCTGACTAGACGCTGGAGAGAAATGAAATTGCTATATACCGACAGAGAAGACACTGACCTTTGTGCCAGTTTTTCTTACATGGATAAGTCTATCATTATTACAAAGTTATGAACCATAAACCAGATCAAACAAATCTGCAATCACAGAAATCTGACCAATTCTGACCAGTCGTGTAGCTCAGTTTAAACTATAGGGATTCTACAATGTTGTGATGTTTACTGTTTAAATTACTAACTTACTATTGGTTAAATCAGCAGTTTTGTTAAGCCCTGTGAGGTGACGACTGTCGTGACTTTGAACTGTACAAAAATAAATTGAATAAAACAGAAAATCAGAACAAACACAGCCTATTTTTTCACATAACGCTGATACCGTTTGTGTCTTGTGTGTCAGGGCGAGGAGATGGAGCAGGCCGTTATCAGCCAGGCCCCAAACCTGGAGAGACTGATCGCCACCACGGCCCATGAGTGGATGTCCTGGTACCACGAGAAGATCTCCAGACAGGAGGGGGAGAGGAGGCTGTACTGCGGAGCGCAGCCAGATGGGAAGTTTCTGTGAGTAACATGACAAATCTTCAGTACAGCCTGTGTTTGGATGTATTATGCTTTTATCAGGTACTTAGAAATTACCTATAACGTACACAGATCATTATTTTACATTTTTGTAACTGTAAACTGCAATATTTATTTAACATGGCTCAAAACCCACCTCTTTGTAGTGACATTTAACCACAGAAAGTAGTGGATTTTCAACTACATATTTTATTGTTGAAAGAGTTCCTATGCAACATTTTGAGCCCTGTGTGCATGACTGATATTAAAGGTGATATAAAGGTGCTTGGTGATTTCATGCATGTTTGAGCAATCCTGTAAATAAACACAATAAATGAAAAGAATAATTTGCCCTTTTAAACAGGAAATCAATGAACCAAAATCATTTTTACTATATACAATTTAAAAAATCCCATCAACCTAAAACATGCCCGCACCCCTATGAACTAACATCAAGGACCATGTTGTTCACCCTCCTGTGGGCTCACCACCTGCAGAGGGGTTCATAGGGGGGGGTCAGGTGCTATGAGTATTGGGCAGTAAGCTGCCCCCGCGACCCAGCCGGATTAAGCGGGAGAAGATGGATGGATGGATGGATGGACAATTTAAAAAAAGATCTACATGAATGAAAGGCGGTATTACACTTCAATGGGGTATTAATTGCTAACATGTTCATTGTTTTGGAAATGCTATGTTCGCCATAA
The DNA here is from genome assembly GCA_034769755.1 of Odontamblyopus lacepedii. Taxonomy (NCBI): domain Eukaryota; kingdom Metazoa; phylum Chordata; class Actinopteri; order Gobiiformes; family Gobiidae; genus Odontamblyopus; species Odontamblyopus lacepedii. The sequence continues at coordinate 33,475,019 of CM068350.1, forward strand.
ACAACTTATTAAAATGTGTAATAAGCTTCAGTTTCATTATGACGCTCTGGCTCCTCGTTCCCCTTGCACACTGCACTAAGCCACTCCCCCTTCAGAGCACTTTCACAACACAATCAGTGTGCGTCCCACTAATGAAACTACTGCACATTGCATCAGGTTTGAGAAGTTGGAGTGTTGTATTTTGTATATTTATGGAGAATTGTTGTACGAGAGCATGGATGACGTAGACTTAGGCTACGTTCAGAAGCCTTTTTAATGACACTCTGAACGACACAGATCCGATTTTTTCGAATGTGACCCGGAGCACTTGGATATGTGCTCCTTAAACTGATACATATCGGATCTTTTGCCATGCGACTACAGCCTGAACGGCCAGGTTGCATTCATCCAACCTACATCCGACCTGCCACTCCTTTCTATGTTGCTGCCGCTGCTCCTCAAAACACCACAGCCAAAAACTTCGTCCTTCTCCTTTAAAATAAATAAGATGTGCTTGTTCTGGCTCTGGTAAAACAGCTACTTTAAAATCACCAGGTGCCCAATGCGTCCATGTTTAGGCGACTTCTGTAAACACTGAACACGCTTGCTGCTGTGATGTTGTCGTGTCCTCCAGTGCTCATGTGGGACACTTTTGGGGCAAGTAAAGTTCACACTGGAGATCACAGACAAGTTGCATTTAATTGGAAATGTGAACGATCTCGCAAAAAAAATCCCAACTGAGCATTAAGCCCTGCAGTCTGAACGTGGCCATACAGGCTGAGCACTGGACAGAATCTTACCGCTAACTGTAAGGAGGGTCTGGGAGAGATCGCTAGATTACTCAAACATGCATGGATGACATATAAAGCCTCTTCTGGTATGTTTTTGATGAAGGAATGGTAGAGTAGAAAGCTCAAAAACATGGATTTTGCATAATACCCCCTCTTTAACTACCAGAAAAAAACACAATATGTAACCTTTAAAACTAATAATAATAATAATAAATTATAAAACTAAAACTAATATAGTCTTTTTTTTTTTCTCAGGATAAGAAACAGGGAAGAGGCCGGGACATATGCACTTTCGATGATATATGGAAAAACTGTGTACCACTATCAGATAAATCAGGATAAATCTGGGAAGTACTCAATGCCAGAGGGAACCAAGTTTGACACCATCTGGCAGGTACGAGAAACAACTTGACTTTGATACTACGGAAAAGACTCGATACTCAATACCAATTCAAAATCAGAATCAGAATCAGAATTACTTTTATTCATCCCCGAGGGGAAATTTTCTTCATTACAGATGCAACCGACCAAGAGCATGTACATCGAACAAGTTACAAAATAAGCTAAATACAATAAGATAAAATAATCTTGCAGCCCTAAAATATATATCCAATATCATAATGAAAATTGCTTTTAATGAAAATTAAAAGCAATCTTTTTTAGACAATATAATGTGATTTTAATCACTGAATCTTAGTACTTTCTTTTATATTCCCATGTGGGCTTACATCTGTGTAATCCCTCAGTGGTCCAGGTAGGTTCCACAGTGGTCCATGGGCGTATACTAGTCTATGTGCTCCTATACTTGTACTGATACAGCTCAAGATCTTTCTAAAACTATTCAGGAAAGGTTCATTTCTGTTCTGTGAATGTGACTTTTTTTAGTATTGATGTTTTAAGTATCTAGTTTCCAAAGTACTTTTAGTATCGATTAGTATCTGATAGGGCTGGGCGATATGGACCAAAAAATATATCTCGATATATTTTGCTATATCTCGATATACGATATATATCTCGATATCTTTACAGGAAAAAATACAGCCCCCACAAACTACTGCAAAAACAAAAAAACAAATTTTATCTGATTAATATTCATTTAGTTCTGCACTTAAACACTCTGCACCCCTTTTTGGACCCTCACCCACAGTTTAAGAACCTCTTCTTTAAGAGGACTTCCACTGACACAAAACTGCTTCAAAGTGAATAAAGTGTGTAGGATTTTTAAACCTCTATTTTCAAATTCCAAACTGGAGTTACATTCTCTTGTTTTAAAGTGGTATTTAGTCTCTGCACATTTACCAAATCAAACGCACAGTGTGACAAACGGATTTATTTGGCATTTGGCACAGGCTGCAGAGAGAAGCCCGCACGCTCCCGCTCCGCGCACTCCCTGCACGCTCCCGCGCACTCCCGCACACCGGGATGAGTTTATTGGCAACAGCAGCGGCATTAATGAAAAATGACCGCACTCAGTATTCAGACCTTGAGTCCATGACAAGACTGAGTCAAAATGCGCTCGAGTCCGAGACAAGACCAAGACAAAAGCCAAAGCTCTCGCTTTGTCCAGCGGCACGCGGTGTCTGTGAGGGTGGGGCAGGTGTGGGTCCTGCTGCGGGGCTCCTCGTTTAAGGGGCGTGGGTGTGTTTTGAAGCGGAGTTTGTTCGTGATATCTGCACACACGTGGAGCTCGTGCGCTGGGCTCGTCGTGGTCAGAGGTGTCATGTGGTTGCGCCGCTGGAAAGCGTGCATTTAGAAAGTTTAACTCGTCACGTTGTGTCTGTGCGCAGCTCCTTATTGTAGCTGCAGAAACACTCACACAGATGCGCCTGTTTGGTTTTCCACGTTCGCCGCGACGAATATTTGCTCGCAAATGCGAGTGAAATGGGCGCACTGCAGAGCCCTGGTCCTAGTCCTGGTTTAGTCCGCGGCCGAGCCCCGGGCTTTGCGGCCGCGTTTAGTCCTGGTTTAGTCCTAGTCCTGGTTTAGTCCGTGGCCAGCTCCGGGCTCCGCGGAGGAGCTCAGGGGACAAAAGCAGGAGGCGGAGGCGAGCGCGGCACAGAGAAGGCGAAACAAGCGAAGCGGCGAAACCAGAAGTAAACATAAGCATTATAGCGATATATCGATATGTCAGAATTCATATCGAGTTTCAAAAATATCTCGATATATTTTAAATATCGAGATATCGCCCACCCCTAGTATCTGATTTTCAATACTTTTGACAACCCGAGCCTACACATTACAAGTGTTTAGTTTACCTTTTTGACTATTTTAATACGTTTGAATATATCCCCTAATCCTATGCTCTTAATCAGTAGTAGCATTAATAATTTTGATACTATAAAACTTTCACAACGGTATTCATTTCATTATTGCTTTTCAAGATATATTTTAGGGCTGCAAGATTAACCAGGCAAATCGTAAAAAAAATAAAGTACTATAATTTCCTCTACAAACAACAAAATATCTTATCTCATTCTTCATAAAAAAGACTAACCATGCAGTTTAGATCTGTAAAAACATGTTCAGAAATGTGATTCTTGTATTTATTCCAGCAGTTTTGTGTTGATAAAAACGTGCTATTTAAATAAAGTTTGGATCTGAACTGTTGTGCTAATACAGAACGTGGCCTGTGGCAGTGATATCCAAATGTAAAATATTAACTGAAGCCCAGGGATTTCTAAAAACAGCTGGGATTCATCCGTGTTTTTTTTTTTGAAAGATTATTATAAGTCATATTTTATTAAAGATGCACTATGTAACATTTCTGGTAGATGGTACAGAGTTCCTACGGGTTTTCTTCAAGTTAATACCTTTTTTAAGAGCATTTATATAAAAACTTGAAGGGACAGTTTGGGTTGTTTGAGATGAATCTGTATGTCCCTGTCAACACGGACTTGCCTCCCGACAGCCGTTTGTGCTTGTTTACAGCTGCAGCCGTAGATCCATGTGCGCAACATTGACATTATTTTCTTTTTACGGACGATCATCTTGAGTCTGGATTAAAAGGACAGTTCTTAGTGCAGATTTGTGATCTGCGAGGAGCATGTGTGAAGCTGAGTGTTGGAAATGTGTTGATTTTGAAGCTCGTTTCGGTTCTTTCTAATTAGTTAGCATTAGCAATAGCATTAGCATTAGCATTAGCTGCTATAGCTCCCACACATAAACAGGCTGTTTTCTCTTCTATTAGCGACTGTAAAGTGACTATAGTGGCAGTATATATGTTACTGGACACGCATTTATATGTCAATGAGGTGTGAATATAAGTGTGAATTCTCAACATTTAGCATATTATTAATTACAGCAGTGCACACAGCTAACAGTAGTAGTTTACAGTACTTTCTTTACTGGCTACATTGTCACACAAAAATCCCATTCTGCCGACCTACTGTCTTTAAATATGGCGTAAAGAATAACCATAAATATAACCTAAATAAACCCAATATACATATCACTGTAGCTCTCACGTTAGCTCTCTTGCGTCGCGACGTCAACGGTCTGAGCACGTACACTGAAAAAAGTGTTGGATTCGTGCGCGGCGTCACCTGGCAGCAGCGCGGAGTAATATGACCTAAGAGAAATTAGTACCAAGCGATTACGAGCTCTGACTTTTTCGTGTTTTTTGTGACGTTTTGTGACGCAAATGTATCACACTTTTCAACACATAATGTTTTGAGAAGAAAAACGCTTTATTTTCATGACCCCAGCCAACTTGCCGGACTACTTTCGTCGGCACCGAAATCGGGCGACTCACCGGACGCCATCGGGAGATAAGTCAGTGTTGACGGGATGCCATACAAATTCATGTCAAAAAACCCAAACTATCCTTTTAATACTTATTTCACAGCCTATTTCTTAGACTTACCGGCAAAGAAAAACAAAATTCTTTAATTTGTGCTCGTTTATTTCTCAAACAAGGGAATATGGAGAGTAGAGCAACTCTTCCCCATAACCACAGCGTGAAATGGTTCGGTAGGTTAGGTAAAACCAACGTTAAAAAAACAACATAACAGCGTTAATCAAACTTTGTGTTCTGCTGAGATTTTCTTTTATTTTACACGGTTCTGCTCGGCTTGTTGCTTGTCTGTATCATGTAATCTTAAGTGACATGTTTGGAATATTTTGATCCAGGCCTGCATTTTGTTTATTATTTAACCAAATAATGATGGCTGAGAAATGTGATACAGTAGGGTGACCAGACGTCCCTATTTACTCGGGACAGTCCCAGTTTTGAGCCCTGTGTCCTCTGTCCCAGCAGATTTATCTAAAACCAGTGATTTCTCCCAGTTTTATACAAGAAATGTCCCTGGTGTCCCTATTTTTGACCAATTTGATCCCTGCCAACAGTAAAGAGAGATATAATTTGTAATTTGTTTAGGTAAAATACAGAAAAGTTGCTTAAAAATAAATAAAACACAAAGAAAATGTGACTGTACTGACTCACATGTTAGTCATGAATGGTCTTTGCATAATTTTCCTTAATTACACACTCGTTTAACAATTTTATTATTATGAACCACTAAAAAAACAGGAAATCTGGTCACCCTATGATACAGAGAAGTTAGTACTGCTCAAAATGTAAGACCCAGATATAAAAATTCAAGTCTTTTTAAGGTATTATTTCCACATTCATAAATTCAATACTTTTAAGACACTGCAGGAACCCAGGGTACAGTGCCTGTGTTTGTTCTCAGGCATACACATGTAATTGCTTTGCCTGGAAGGTTCCAATATATGGCATTAAATGTATCTATCTCCATAGAGACAAGCAAGTGGCACCAGCTGGCCAAGTTACAGGTCAGATCTGTGGAGAGGTGACCATTCTTATTGTAAAAATACATGGTTTTTGATAGATTCTTTCGTCAGTTTAAACACTGGTAATAAAATAAATGCTGGATATAAGTTTAATGCCATACAGCGGAACACTCAAACCAAAAACATCTCCCTGGAGACAAGCAGGCGGCAAACAATCTATTAGAAAAGTTCAAGTTGTGCATCTTTAAATATATTATTTTGTGTTTCTTAAAGTTTGTTAGCAAATTTATATTTCTCTTCTCAATTAGATGACCTCAAAAACGACATAACTGTTTTTAAATATAGAAAGTTGAGTGTCCCTGTTTTATTTACTTTCTAACAAACCTTTTTTATGTTTTATGCTCATTAGCTGGTTGAATATTTGAAGCTGAAACCTGATGGTCTGGTCAGTTGTTTGGGAGAGGCTTGTTCCAATGGAAAATCTGATACAAGTGAGTTTACATATTTTATTTTATTTTATTTTGACCAGTATATTAATAATGATCTGTTATTTGTTGTAACTTTCCAGACACACCAAGTCTTCCCTCAACAGTAAGTCAAATATTCATTGTCTAAAACTCACTGGGTTTGTGCAGCTTGTGTTCCTGTGCTCAACTTTCTCTATATATTTGTTTCAGAGGAGCAGAGCGGTTCCAAATGCGTACATACCGTCACCTGCAGGTCAGTCACCACATGTACAGTTCATTTATAGTTCATAACATCAGAAAAAGTACATTATAAGTTATAGTGATGAATGGTAATAAAAGCATTACATATTCAAAAAGGAAGACACTTATTTAGAGGTACAGTGTGTAACTTTCTGAATGTGATTTGTCTCCTGCAGGATTTCACAGATTTAGAAAGTTAAAACCAAATTCTGAAACATTCTCCATTGATGTAGAAGAATTTTAGTGTGAAATATTATAAAATATTCTCCTCTTGGCTAAACTTTTTGGTACAAATTTAAGTTTATATTTGGTGCTAAAAAGCAGAGATGGAAAAGTACTGAAAAATTGTAAAAGTAAAAGCATCTTTACTTTGCGTAATTCCTACTCAAGTAAAAGTAACCATCTAAAAATCTACTCAAGTAAAAGTAAAATTTTAAATGTAATTTGAGTAAAAGTTATTTAGTTACTTTCAGTAATTTGATGTAAAAAAGGATGAGTCGTAAATCTAACCCAGCACAAGTTGTTTGAATGAACTTTTAGGTGCTTTCGCTGTATCACGTGATGTGGAGGTTTTGAACACTGACAGTTCTGTCCAGCGGGGCACATTTTGCATTGCATTATGTTATTCCCTATTTTGTGTATGAGTGAAAATAGCTTTCTCAGGTTTGGCCAAGGGTTTCCTTCATCTCCCTCTCGAGAATTATTCAATGCACCTTGTCCATGACAACCTCGATCTCTGGCTCAGCACCATGTTGAGTTGTTGATCCAAGTTGATCCAAGACAGACTGACGGTTCTGCACAATGACACAACTGCACATTCTATAGTGAAAATGGCGCATGTGCAAACCCGCACAATTTCCTTTCATTTCCGGCAGATTGCTTTTTTTCACATTTCATTTTTTTCTCTATCAATCAGATTTTACTCAGTAATGAGGGTGGATCCTAATGTAATGACATCAAAAAACCTGGGGTCAAAATATACTTGAGAAAAAGTTAAATTACCTATTTCAAAAAATTAGAAATTACTCATAAAAACTACTCAGTAATGTGAGTTAAATTAATCTCGCAAAAAGTTACATACTATGGCTTTAATCCTACCCCTACTTTACTATATTTCATTTATATGATATATTTTCAAGGAAACACCAGCCCTCATGATGCAACTAAGTCCCACATTCCAGTGTCCCACTGCAGTAGAGAAAAAGACACCAATGGCACATATTAGCAGTAATCACAGTTTTGTTTTGCTAGTGACATAAAATAATTAGTGAAAAACAATTTTGACTTTGCACTCTTTTCTTCTTATGACCTTTTGTATATAGCTTAGATATAGTACCATATTTCTATATTTCTGTTTTTTACTTAATTAATTATGCATTATTTGACACCAGTTTCTTGTTATTTTTGCTACTTTATTTGAATTTATTATTACCATTTATATTTATGCACTTTGTTATTATAATATATTGTGATGTGTGAGCCACTGTGTCTAAATAATTTCCCTTCCCAATAAATTGTCCAAGTTGTCGTCCTAGTCTATGTTGAATTATATTACTGCTTATCTGACGTGTATTGTGGATTTGTGTAGAACGGGACCCTCTGCCCATGGACGACAGCACGTACCACAACCCCCACGAGCTCAAGAAGTTCAACATCAAGAGGTCCAAACTGGTCCTGGACGAGGTGGAGCTGGGGTCCGGAAACTTTGGCTGCGTCAAGAAAGGAGTCCTCAAAACAGACAAGTAAGAATTAATGGATTACTGTATGTTGCTCACTTGACATCATTGCTTCTGAGCAGCTGATGAATTCCCTGGAGGGGTGATGCTAACCGTAGGCTCTGCTTGGTCTGAGGATTTGTTAGACTTTATTCTGAGCTTTATTTTAACACAACCTGACCAGAAAGAGCTGATTTAGTTGGAACTACAACAGATGAGCTCATAAACAAGACTCTCACACATCCAAATACAGTCGCGAGCTATGGTGACAAAATGCACACATTAGCAAGATTGTTTGATGTATTAGTTTTAAACACATTTTCAGGAGTCTGTGATCAATAAGCGTGTTTATGGTCCTGTTTAGTAATTTGATTTTCAACAAAAAAGGTCAGAGTTACTAAAAAACTGTTGGCTAAAGGCCGAATCATAGTTCTGTGTCGACTCACACTGCCGCCATCGCCTTGTTGCTGTCGTTTTTGGTTTATGGATCAGCGTGGAGGTCTATGCGCCATGAAGTAATTCACTGCCACGGAGGCTGGGATTTAAACCTGCCGTTTGTGTATACCAGGTATCATGAACCAAACAGAAAAGGCAAAAAGACAAGGTATAAAATGAAGTTTAAATGTAATAATATGAAGACTGCAGATCATTTTTTTTACCTGTCTGCTCTGTATAAAAGACTATAGTGTGTTGCATTTATGAAATCAATGAAATGTTAGAGAGAATATATGTCCATTCATATGTATATATATACGGTCTACGCTACTGCAGACGTATAATCTCTGAAAAGTTTAACATGAACCATCTCCAATGTGATATACGCACAGAACAGTCTCACCATCAGCAGAACATCCCTCTGACACAGAGAGAACACTCATATTCCACTGAGTCGTGTCCTAATATGAGCTTGTGTCTGTAATTTTGTGTGTGAGACAAATCATCTCACTTGTTGTAGTTCCAACTAAATTAGCTCTTTCTGGTCATATTATGGTCAAATAAAACTCAGATTAGGTCTAATTTGAGTAACAGAGCTTCAGAGAGAGCAGTGGAATCAGCTGCAAAGTACCAACAGAAGTAAAATACTCCCTCTTTAAACACAGAAATGTGAGTGTCTCCATGTTATCCACCTTCTAAACCTAAAGTGCTTTGTATTATTGTCAGGGGTCAGATCGACGTGGCCATCAAAGTGCTGAAGAATGACAATGACAAACTGGTGAAGAATGAAATGATGCGAGAGGCAGAGATCATGTACCAGCTGAGTAACCCCTACATCGTCCGCATGTTGGGCCTGTGCGAAGCCGAAAGCCTCATGTTAGTGATGGAAATGGCCTCCGCTGGACCCCTCAACAAATACCTCTCAAGTAAAAGGTCTGTATAAGCTTTTACGTACCACTTTATAGGTACGACACCTAGGCTTTTCAAGATAGTTATTACTGTATTTTTTGAACTATAAGGCGCACTTAAAAGCCTTTGATTTCTCAAAAATCTGCAGTACACTTTATAATCCGGTGAGACTTATGTATTAATTCTGGTTGTGCTTACTGACATTGAACTGATTTTCTGTGGTGCACGGTGCTCAAAAATGTTTTAGTACGACTTTAGTAAGCTACGAAGCTTGATGGATTGTCTTTACGACTACTGTAGTCAGGAGCCTCGTGGAGTAATCTGTACTTCACAAATGTACTACATTTGTGGAGTAATCTGTACTTCACAAATGTACTACATTTGTGGAGTAATCTGTACTTCACAAATGTACTACATTTGTTATGTTGACCATACCGGCTTGTCAAAGCCTGATCCCGTCAGATCTCAGAAGCCCAGCAGGGCCGGGCCTGGTTAATACTTGGATGGGAGACCACTGGGAATTCCGGGTGCCCCTCCCAGGTCGTCGTTGAAAATGAGAATTGGTTCTCAACCGACCTACCTGGTAAAATAAAGCTTAAATAAATAAAAATATATAAATGTTGTGTGTATAAGAGAAAACAGGGACAAGTATAGTATCTACACGCACCACAGGGAACGAGAAGTCTTCCACTGTAGTTCTCAGTTTCTAGGCTATTGTCCAGAAATTACCACCCATGGCCATTTTCAGGAGGAAGACTTTGCCAAAAGAAAAGTTTCCGGCCAACGTTATAACCATAGACCGTATATATGAGTGGACTATGTGAGTGTGACGTCACCCGTAGTGTTTAGCGCCGCTCAAATGAGGCTTGTGATGCTCAAGGTCACAGGAGCAAATCTGGAGCCAGGCTCTATGTTATGAAAAGGATATATTTGATAGATAAAATAGCGATAAAAAATTCAGGATCATGTAAAGCAGTTTAATACGTATTCTTCGTTTGCAACTGACGTCATCACTAATTAATATGCATAAACAAAACCGGAAGTCGGCCATCTTGGTTGGTAGCCGGGTCACCCACTTCATACAATAACATTGAATAATAGCGTATTTTAAGTCTCGATAGCTCAATTGTTTTATGTAATTATGCCAATTTCTTGCGCAGTGCATGGTTGTAGTCATAATGCCCAACGTGAGAAAGGGAAATATAGCTTTTTTAGGATTCCTAAAGTCATTGAAAGTCAAGGAGAACAAACGCGAAAACTTAGCGAGGAGCGTCGAGTTTATATTGTCAAATAATACTTTATATTTACTAAAAAAAATAAGACAGACTGCATTCATACTTGGCATGATGCCCTAATGAACATAGTTCAAGAACTATTTAAAATTCTGTGCAGATTTTCACACTGAATCAATTTCAAAACTATAAATGAATAGCCAAAACATTAGTTTTATTAGATCTGAACAATATTTACATGTTGTTAATTTTAAAATCAATTGCAAAATCTAACCTTTCACATACTATATGAAATGTATTTAAATGTATGTAAAGTAACTGTAAATGGAATTTTACATGACCAATGTATACTTTAATACTATGTGAATTGTAACTTACAAAAATTTCCTTGTATGTGAAATGTTGAATCAATCAAATCAATTAACACTAAATTTTTACTATTTACAATGTAGTTCAGGTGAGGATACAAACAATAAATCCATAAGCCTCTAATGACACTAGCGATAAACACGAAACAGTGTTGATGAAATTATTACTTCATAACTATTATCAAAATAAAAGTAATATAAATTGCACTATCGAGTGTTACAAGCACTTTAACAGATTTATTGTTTTGGCCATGTTCATAATAATATTGTTACTGTTTGATGAGTTGTAAATGTTTGATTGTACAAATTGAATCTCTACTTGATGGATTAATTATTGTTCACATTTACATTGCTATGATTTCATTTGCAGCCTATTCCTGCAAAAAGGTAGTATAGTTTATTTAAGTGTTTAATTATTACATGACTTTTGAACTAACAGAAATGAAAAAAATATTTTATTTCTATTAGATGAATAGTCATGTAATAAGTAAACAATTTAAAATACAAACCTTTGGAAATAGCTGCAAATAAAATCATAGCAATATTAAGTGTAAAACAATAATGAATCCACAAATCATTTAATTATTTTCCAAAACAGTACTAGTAAAACAATGAAAACATTAAAGTTTGCATAAATTACACAGTGATATTGTTTTTAGTTCATGGATTAGAGTACAATCACTAAAAAGTGTAACGGCATAAATAGCAGTAAATAGTGTTATCTTATTATGAAATGTAGTGCTATTTACAACTAAATTGTCATAACTATTGCACATACATTTAGTGCTTGTACTTTGATGTTTGCACTCTTACATCTTACTAATTAGGCACATCAATCAGAGAATAATAAAAAAAAGTTACTTGTAACAATCAGCACATAACCACTGTCCTTCTGGTGCACTGGTTAAATGAGTGCATTTAAGGTGGAACCACTTGATTTTGCACTGTTGATTATCACACTTGACCAATTCACTTTCCTCGATGAAGTTGTGCTGTAGGAGGCAACTGCCTTGTTGTTCTTGGCGTTATGTCTTTCTCAACCAACAGTTGCTTCTTTTCCTTGCAGAAGCAAAGTCCATTTCAGCAACTGGTAGGTAGGGAATATCTTTGATATATGCTGGGAGAAGCCATCTATTTGCAACGCCTGTACATGTAAGAGTACCACGAATTCTGAAGATGTCCATGTAGCCCACAACATGGCACCAACATGTGAACAACACTCATCAAGGCCAGCCATGCAATCACAGTGTGCTGTGATAACTGTACCTCCAGATTCTGATAAAACCAGGTTTTCAATGGAGTTTCATGAGATCTCAAGTAGTGATTTACCTAGAAGTAAAACAAATAACTAAATCAATTGAAATAATAATAATAATAATAAATTTTACACATTTTTTATTACAGTAAAGCAGTCAGAATTGTTTTTATAACGTTTAAGCAAGATTAAACTTGTGAGGTTGTGTATCAAATAATACATTAAGATCAAAATAACATGAGTTTGAAAATTAACTGAACTAGCTTTCTTTATTTAGTGTAGAAAATATCTATCAAGATATTCGAATTCTTGGTAGCTGAGTCTGAGTTATATTCACTGTGTGCTACATTACAAAGCCCTCACGAAATAATGCTGGCAATGGTTTATTTTTCAGAAAAAAATTACATCAAGTTATATTGACAATAAAAGTGAAATCGGCAAATGTATATTTTCAATAGAAACTTGTCCTCAATCAACATAGGTAAGGGAAAACAAACCCAGCTGTTGTAGGGAAAACTATATGGAATGTTCCACAAGAGAATGTCAGTTTAATAGACTTGTTATTAACGCTAAAACTTACCCCTATGTAGACCAGAACTCTGTTATTGGGAACTTTCTTGAACTGCAGTGTGCCAACTCAACCAGAGGTAAAGAAATTGTAATGACTCCATCGCTTTCCAATTGCTAAATTGCTCTCCCGTTGCTCCAAGATGTCCGAAACACGCAGGTAGTTGACTATGTCTGGGTAGTCAACACTGCAATGAATCAAATTTTCAAAAATTGATTTTTTTAGCGAATATGGATCAAAACCAATCTCTTCTATCTTTTTTTTAAAAGACCTACCAACCAAGATGGCGCCGACCGATGACGTGACCAATTTTGGTCACGTGGTTGCAAACGAAGAATTGGGGTCATATGCGCTATTTGTAATATTGTGTCCAGTGGCTCTGGCTGTATCCTGTTCACAGCACCACATATAGGTGTGGCATATGTATTACATCATTTTCACTTAGTTGTCGTCTGGACGTGAATATTTATTGATCCGACATGTGTGGATGCAGTTTTTTTTCAACCCGCAACCCCCTGGTTTAGACATCCACTTTCTCAAGGACAGGCTACAATATCAGATTGTAGTTTGTCCTTGATTCAGCAGTGTAGCGCTGCAAGATTCATGGCAATTGAATCAGTCAGATATGAGGTGGACAGGTTCAAATCAAATATAGGCTTTACTGATAACAATCTAATGACTGATGTCGCCTTCTTAAGTTAAAATTAAATTTATTGTCATTTATTATAATTTATCAAATCTTAAGGCCATTAGAATGTTGTTACCTCCTCAAAAACAGACTGGTAGAAGTGTAAACACTACAGTACTGTATATCTAAGTCTCACGATACGATATAGTCACGGTACAATATTTATTGCGATATCGTGGGAAAGCTCACGATATGGTGTGAGGCTCACGATATTACGATATTCTACATAATAACAAGACTGACATTATAAAATGCTTTGACCAGTCATTTGCTACAATATTTATTGTCATTAGGGATGTAACGATATCCAAATCTGTGTGTACAATATTTTCACTGTTTACATCTCATGGTACCATATTTATTGCAAAACTATGAATCTGCTTCTTTTTCCTCTAAAAATGCCTTCACAAGACTTAATCCAAAGAATGAAGATGTAAAAGTGCTTAGAACAGTTATTTCTTCATGTCGTCTGCACTGAAACAGAGCAAAGGATCATGGTCTATGTAGTTCCCTCTGTTTTTTTTTAGCTATTTCTGCATCAGAACTGTTCATTTAAGCAAAGAGACTTGGGATTCGATATATTGTGATGGTCCACGATATTATTGTGAGACCTTTGACAATATGATATCACCAGATTTTGGTTATTGTTACATCCCTAATTCTTGGAGTTTATTTCATTCACACATATCGGAGTAACTCAGCTACATTTTACCTTTTGTTCAGTAGAGATTAGAAATTCCAGGGCTGTAAATATTCAAACAATCCTAGTGAAGGTGTATGGAGTTCAAAATTACAGTGGAGCTCTTCCTGTGTTACCACATGACATGACACGGTGGAACAGAGGGAGTTTCCGCTTGACAGTAAAACTAAATTTGCAGGGTTTGTGTGTCCAAACGTTTGACGGGGCTGTTTGTTTCTCCTGCAGAGACAGTGTGACAGTGGAGAACATTGTAAACCTGATGCACCAGGTGTCTGTGGGGATGAAGTATCTGGAGGAGAAGAACTTTGTGCACAGAGACCTGGCGGCGCGAAACGTCCTGCTGGTCAAACCCCACTACGCCAAGATCAGCGACTTCGGCCTGTCCAAGGCTCTGAACGCAGACGAGAGCTACTACAAGGTAACACAGAAAAACACAAACAGAATGGAGATAGCTACAAGTGATTAAAAATACTCACAGTACTGTCACTGAGAAGATTTTTAAACCCGTATTTGTACTTGCACTTCATTAAATCATGTAAAATCATAAAAATGCAACACTAGTACAGCACAAGACCAACCGTCCCAACCTATGGTTCTCACTTTTGTCTCTTCAAATCAACAAACCAACAAACCCACATAACAGCTCTGCATCGCCTGCTTTGATTGGCCAGAGCTCAAAGAATACACAGATTGCAGTTTAAAACAACTTAACACAGCTTTAAATTGTTTATCGTATCAGGCTAAGTAACAAAAATAAAATGTGTACCTATTTTGACCTACTCACATTGTAGCTTAACACAAATTATGGAGAAAAAACACAAAGGCATAAAAGGACTCTTGTGAAGTCCATAGACTGTTGAAAGTAGAAAGTTAGAATATTGTTACCTCCTCAAAAACATAGCCAGAGTTGTGTTTTGTTTCATTCACACATCTTTGAATAATCTTGTATTATTCGTCTGTCTACATCTCCAAAGCTCAAAATGCTCTGTTCCACCTTGTGATGTCATGTAGTGGTAGTTAAACAGCTTCTTTTACCTGTAAAGATGGGAAATTCCAGAGCTGAAATGGTACAAATGATTCTAGTGAAGGTGTGTGGAGTTTAAAAACACAGTGGAGTCCTTCCTGTATCACCACATGACATCACAATGTGGAACAGAGTTTTTGAGAGAAAAACACAGCCTAAACATGGAGGATTTGCGTGTTAAACATGTGTGAATGAAACAAAACACGACTACAGATCCAGAGCCCAGTATAAGGTGTTTGCTGCTGCCATAATTTAACAATATTTCTGTTTATCACAATATCTTTTTATGTCTCTATTATGTTTAATTTGCCAGTATACGCAAGAACTTTTTTATCAAGACAATATCTTTAATGCTAAAATATAACTACTGTTGCTATCCATACATTTTTAAGTTTAATATTTTCCAAAAATGACGCGAAAGTCTCATCCAAAGAAAGTCTCTGGGAACAGCTGAAACTATTTGGACTCGATAACAAAAGAGACTTTATAAAACTACATAAAAAGAATGACATTTTTAGTTATTATTTGTAAGGTAAGGTAAGGTTTATTTATATAGTGCTTTACACAGACACATGTCCCCAAAGCGCTTTACACAGCAATTTACAGAGCATTATTCATTCACTCCATACCTGGTGGTTGTAAGCTACTGTTGTAGCCACAGTTGCCCTGGGGCAGACTGACGGAGGCCCGGCTGCCAGGCCAAGCGGCGCCAATGGTCCCTCCGACCACCACCATCACTCACACAACTTTCACACCTACAGTGCATGTTTTGGGTTGATGGGGGAACCCGGAGTGCCCGGAGGAAACCCATCCAGACACGGGGAGAACATGCAAACTCCACACAGAAAGGCCCGGGCGACCCGGGGATCGAACCCGCAACCTTCTTGCTGTGAGGCATGAGTGCTGCCACTCAGCCACCGTTGTCAACAAGGGCTATTTTGTTATTCCAATTGGTAATTTTCTTAATGAACTTGAAACAATACTATGAAGTTATTTATGTTTTCCTGTTTTCATGTCAGGTGGTCACTGTAATAACATAGATCAGAATATATTTAGGATGACACGTTCTGTATAAAGTTATGTGATTGTTGTTGTTTGTGCTTTGTAGTCTCGCAGTGCAGGAAAATGGCCGCTGAAGTGGTACGCCCCCGAGTGCATAAGCCATCGCAAGTTCTCCAGTAAAAGTGACGTGTGGAGCTTTGCCGTCACCATGTGGGAGGCCTTTTCTTACGGAGGAAAACCATATAAGGTAGTGCTCAGTGGGGCTCAGATGAATATGAATTTAATTGAGTATGAAAAGACTGAGGTGACTAGTGTTGTGATTTTATGTTATGAAACATTCTAGACAAAAATAGTAACACCTCCACTGAAACCACCAGACAATAGTGCAACTTTTAAGAGACTTTGCAATGCTTTATTGTTATTGTATTGTTGGGTTTCAGATCACAATATTCCATCGATACTTTGCAGCTGATATCATCTACATTCCCTGAAACTGAAACTGAAAGCACTGCTATGTCTGAAGCTCTGTTGCACATCCATCCATCCATCTTCTCCCGCTCTGTTGCACAAATTATATTTTAATCTGAGCCCTTTTTAAAAAAAACAATCTGACCAGAAAGAGCTGACTTGGTTGGAACTACAACAGGGGAGATGATTTCAGAGCTTCAACAAGTGTCGACGAATCACTTTAACATGTTTGGAAATGTTAATTAAGTAACACTGAACCAAAGTTCCTGTTTAACCCCGAAAGCAAGAGTTATATTAAAGTTTTGAGAGTAAACGGATAACACTTTGTAGGGTTATCCTGATTTAGCTGAACAACACACAGAAGTGGTTTATTTTTAGACTTTGTTTTAGTTTTTTTTAAGATTTTGGGGATGTACACACCGTGAAGTGTAAATTAAGGTACACTGTTAAAACACATTCATTGCATGTAAAGACTTTATTTTCTTTAAAATACTGTAAAAGATGAAGTTATGAACAAAAGTGGTTCAAACTGTTCTTCTCTGGTGGGAGTTTAAAGTGGTGAGTCAGAAGTGCCAAAGTGACGTCAAGGGAAGTTGAATGAACACTGGAGGAAGTTAAATTAACTTCAACCATATCAATCCTAACTTTAACTTTCAAACAGTTAAAATAATACTTTCATGTTAAAACAACTCTGAAATATTTTACCCTGAAATTTTCACCCTCCAGTTTTTTGCTGTGAAGTTATAGGTCAGATCTGTGGAGAGGCGACCCCAT
The DNA here is from genome assembly GCA_034769755.1 of Odontamblyopus lacepedii. Taxonomy (NCBI): domain Eukaryota; kingdom Metazoa; phylum Chordata; class Actinopteri; order Gobiiformes; family Gobiidae; genus Odontamblyopus; species Odontamblyopus lacepedii. Next base: position 33,492,386 of record CM068350.1, read on the forward strand.
TCAACAGTCAGAATGTGTATTTTTCTAGGTATTTTTGAGCTATAAAACCACCTGTAACTGAGTGAATGTAAAGTAGAAGCTGTTTAATGTCATATTATGGAACATTTCAGGCAGAGCAATGACATGTCCATAGAAACAAGCAGGTGACGGACCTCTAGCCAAAACGTTACACAACGGATCTTTAAATCTTTTCTAAAATGTCTTTATTTGTGTTGTACCAGAAACTGAAAGGCCAGGAGGTGCTGGACTTCGTTAAGAGCGGTCAGAGGCTGGAGTGTCCGGCCAAGTGTCCTGAGAAAATGTACTCGCTGATGATGGAGTGCTGGACCATTGAGTAAGAAACCACGGCCTTTGAACACAGATACTAGAGCTGTAGTCATGATAATTACTATATCGACTTATATTAATATCATGAAAAAGTGCAGTAGCTCAGTGGTCAATACTCTATATAATTTATGGGTTTGACTTTATGAAATATGTGACAAATCGATCTTTTTTTTTATATTATTCTAGTATTTTTAGATAGAACAATATATTTTTGGGGTCAGTATTTATCGTGTGTTTATTTTCTTTGCACTACTGGGAAATGTTTGGTTATTTTTTGGTGGTATACGATGAGATTTAACCCGTAAAAGGTTGAATTAATAACTTCTATGAGGCAAGTGTTTTTTTTTCCTGCTGTTTTTCATTGCAGCTCATGTTTTTTTCACAATATTGTAGATTTAGAATAGTTTTTGTGGTTTAAATCTGTGTCCGTGGCATAAATTAGTTTCAACATTATCGTCTATCGTGTATATTTACTTCAGCATACATACACTGTACATTGTAGTTGGGTCAAATGGGCATGAAGCAAACTAAACCTGCCCATGCATGTGATCCAAAAACATGGATACGAAACGATATTAAGTTTTCACATGGAGAAGTACTAGTAAAAAAAAGAACCTCTGACTATAGTAGGGTGCCCTCTAGTGGTGAAATATTAGACGTGCTCCTCTATGACCTACTGGCTCTAAGTCTGTAGTGTTTAAATTCTGGAAATTAATATTGAAAGACATTTTACTTGGTTTGAATGCAGACACTATGCAACGGAACAGAAAACTGTGATCAATAAGAAAAAAAAATTGTGACTAATTCATATCACTCAACCATACAACATGATTACATTATTTTATCTACCTATCTATCCATTTATATCTCTATCTGTCTGTCTGTCTATTTATATATCTGTCTATCTATCTATTTATCTATCTATCCATTTATATATCTATCTATCTGTCTGTCTATCTATTTATATATCTGTCTATCTATCTGTCTATCTATCTGTCTATCTATCTATCTATCTATCTATCCATTTATATATCTCTTTATCTATCTTTCTATCTGTCTGTCTATCTATCTGTCCATCTATCTATCCTATCTATCTATCTATCTATCTATCCATCCATTTATATATCTCTTTATCTATCTATCTTTCTATCTATCTGTCTGTCTATCTATCTGTCTATCTATCTATCTATCTATCTATCTATCTATCTATCTATCTGTCTGTCTGTCTATCTATTTATATATCTGTCTATCTGTCTATCTATCTATCTATCTATCTATCTATCTATCTATCTATCTATCTATCTATCTATCTATCTATCTATCCATTTATATATCTCTTTATCTATCTATCTTTCTATCTATCTGTCTATCTATCTATCTATCTATCTATCCATCCATCCATTTATATATCTCTTTATCTATCTGTCTTTCTATCTATCTGTCTGTCTATTTATCTATCTATCTATCTATCTATCTATCTATCTATCTATCTATCTATCTATCTATCTATCTATCTATCTATCTATCTATCTATCTATCTATCTATCTATCTATCTGTCTGTCTGTCTGTCTGTCTGTCTGTCTGTCTGTCTATCTATCTATCTATCTATCTATCTATATCTCTCTTTATCTAGCTATATCTATTTTCTTTCTATCTATCTATCTGTCTCTCTATTATATGTGTGTATACCTATAGATATGCTTAGGCCATTTTTTGTTATTTTTGTAAATAGATTTTCTGACATCTTGTATTGTATTTTATTCTGTTTGTTATGTGGGTTAAAATAAGTGTTAAACTTCAGCCTTAACCCTTTACATCTGTAGAGTCATTACAATATGATTCATAATGAAGTCAATTGGCTGAAAACTTCCTGTATATATCACTCTCTATCTCTCTGTCTGTATCTCTCTGTCTCTCTTGTCTGTAATACCAGCTAACCCTCTTCTCTCCCCTCTTTTCTGCCTTCAGGCTCGACAAACGCCCTGATTTCAAGAAGGTGGAGGAGAGCATGAGATCTTTTCACTTCTCCATCTCGAAGCAGCCTCAGAATGGAGAAGCTGCAGCGACAAGCGTCAACTAGGCCCAGAAGACAAAGCACACACTGTCCCCGATCCACAAAGAGCCTTTTAAACAGCGATTAACCAGCTACAACAAAGAACTACTATGAGAGAGGCGCACGCAGCACAATCTGACACAGTTCAAAAGCATAAGACTCCACGGCACTGGACTCAATGTGATAGAGATATGTCTGACTGTCTGAGTGTCTGTGTGTCTGTGAGGCAGATCTATGAAGAAAAGGGTCATTGGTCAGAATATTTAAAGTTGTTTACTGTGTTTTATTTTTGTCATGAGCAGAGATGGACGCTGAGACCAAAATTGTTGTCAAGCACTGTTCCCTCAGCTGATTTTGTTAATTATGTTTTTTTATTTTCTCCTTTCAATTACATTTATTTTAAAACAGATCACAGATTACATTATTCTTCAACTTCTACTTGTTCAGCCCACAACACAACTTTAAGCCTCAGTACTTTACACTTTTGAGCCAAAAAAATTCACTTAAAAATGTATAACCCCACAAATATTCTCTTCATGGAAATGTTCCCTTGGCTTCAATATCCCACAGTATAGCATAAAACAATCTAATTTTAACTTTCTATTTCCATGGAATCGTACAGATGTGCCACTTCCAGTGAGTTACATGCTGTACCTATTAATAATGCAAAAAATTGGCATTTTAATAAAAAAAAATGACTAAACTAAATAATATCTGAAAAAGCGGTGCACACACAATATTGTCAACATAAAGATTAGATTAGATTCAACTTTATTGTCATTACACATGTATAAATACAAGACTATGAAATGTAGAGTACACTGGAAAATATATCACTTAAGTTGAAGTCTGATGTCTGAAAACTCAGAGTACAATTTTATTAAAAAAGTTACTTAAGTAAATAGTAGGGATGCAACGATATCCAAATTTCACAATATGATGTGTATGTGTGTGGGTTGATGTCTCTGAAACTTATATGGGTTTTCCCTTACTCTAATTTGATCATAAAACTGTTTAAATAGGTTCTATCTAAAGGCATGTTGTGAAGTGGTTTGTAAAAGTTTGAATTTAAAATCCATTTTATGTGAACTAGTCAGCTTGAACTAGACTTGACAGACTAGTCTAGTAATAACAACATCATAGGCATCACTGGCAACCAAATAAAATGCAAACAACCCAGCAATCAAAACAGATAGTTGGGTTAGCCGTGGAAACTCCTAGAAAGTAATTGGTGGCGACAACCCGGCCTTCATGTGATTCATCTTTAAAAAAAAAAAAAAAAAAATTGCATTTACATAGATAGGTCCCATATGACTTGAGTAAATTGAAGGTTTGTCAGTAGATTTTATATAATTATAACCATGTAAGTAAGTAACACCCTGCGACTTTGCGTCAGATCAAAGCAACTTCAGAAATAACAAAAACAAACCTTACCGGGAAATGGCGAGACGCTTTCACAATAAAAGCATGCGCGTAAAGAAATACAGACGCAACATGGCGACAGAACGTATTAAAAACATTATTTTGAAAAATTACAGGAAGTTAGCGTTAGCGCGTTTAACTTGGTGTAGTGGTGTAGTTTTCTTTCTGGGTAGGGAGGAGTCATTTCAGATAGTTTAATAGTGACATCGATTTAATCACTATACGTTTTGGCAATATGTATTCCTCTGTAACACCATAATGTAGCTTTCTTTAACGTTATCGTGAAGGTTTAATGATCAGATAGTGTATTTTTTCGGTTGCAACTGCAAGGAGTCTGACCAACAGGAAGGCGGAACAAGTAAGTTCAGAAAGTAGCTTTGAACTAAACCGTTTCATCACCTTTTTATGGTTTATGGTAAATATTAAATGTGTACGTGACCCTAAGTGTACATAGAGAGTAAATAATGCGCAATTAAATCAAGAAGTATGGGTTTTTTATCGTTAAAATCAGCAACAAGTCCAGTGCTAGCGTCAAGAATAAACTCCGTCATGTGGCTTCGCTGTTTAATCTCCTGCCGCTTTGGGAACGCGTTGGAACGACGCAAAATGTGCTGATAATAATAAAGTGAGCGTTTGTGTTGTGATGGTGGATTTAATGGTTTTTGCTGACTCGAGTTTTACAGCTAAATAACGTTGCCTTGTGAGGTTTTATTGTCATTCCGGAGATAGTTGGTTTTAAGGCGGAATTAGTCTTGTAATAGGAAATGAGTCACGTCTGCGTCAGGGCGCGTTGGTAACTTTTGGTGTTGGGTTTGCACATATAAGACAACCCGAGGCCATAGGGAGACAGCAGGCGTTGTCACTGTGGATTAGTCGATGCTTTAGGGTAGATATGTTACGAAACTTGCAAAATTACCTGTTTTCTATCGCCACTTCTCGCGTGTGAAACAACATGGCTATCAAAAAAACGCATATCTGCATCTCCATCTGTGCGTAAAGCTACATTACGGTGCTATTACATTCTTTATTGCCATGGAAACGTCCCTTCCTATGTTGTTTTGTCGTTGGTTTTCATCCTTGGTGGTCATAGGATTATCATGTATCCATATACTGTAGCTTTGAACTGGATACTGAGATGGACATGTAAAAGATTACACTTAATCCTGGATGAAAAATGTATATGATAAACAATAATTTCAGTCAAATTCCTCCAACCAGGAGAGACTAATGTGGGATTACCTGCAAAATACAGGCCTGTGCTGTTCTGAAAATGCAAAAAGTTTAAATATGTAATGGCCTACTGCAATTTCATCACTTCTAACTCACTTTTATACATTTTTAGAGGGATGTTTAACCCCACAAGTCTTGTCTCCAGGAAATGTTAGTCCCTTGGCTGCAATATTCCACAGTATGGCATAAAACATATCTATCTCCATGGAGAATGTTCCCATGTATGCTTTTAACTTTCTATTTCCATGGACTCCAGAAAGATACATACTGTACCTTTTAAATAATGCTAAAAAATTGGGATTTGATTTTTTTTTAAATGACAAAACTTAATAATATTTGATGAAGTGGTGCACACACAATGTTGTCAACACAAAGTAGAAAAAATATACATGACAAACAATAATTTCAGTCAAATTCCTCCGACCAGGAGAGACTAATGTGGGGTTACCTTTAAAATAGGCCTACAGGCATGTGCTGTTCTTAAAATGCAAGAAAAATGTTTAAATATGCAATAACCTACTGCAATTTCATCACTTGTAACTTCTATAAATTTTAGAGGGATGTTTTGGTGAATTTTGTTTAATAGTGGAACTCAATTATTCATGGATTAAGTTGCCTGGACACTGGACAAAATTATATCAATAACAAAATAAGATACAGGAACCTTTTATTTGTCCTCCAGTGGGGAAATTCTAGGTTTGCAATGGAATAGTAATGATATATTTTGCAGTTTAGGGAACTAAGGCTAATCATTGTAACATTAATTATGAGATTGAGTTACAATAGTTTTAAAAGTAGATATTCAGAAATGTTCCATCTTACATTACCAGTCAAAAGTTTGGACACACGTTAGGCCTACATGTTTCATATTTATTTCCTTGACTACTTACAGTGTAGATTCTCTATGCTATGAATGGACAAATAAGGAATGTAAGGAAGCATACAAAAAATGAGATTTTAGATGTTTGAAATAGCCACCCTTTTTTGTTTTTGTCACTGCTTTTGACACTAGGCTCTATTTACACTTACGTCACAAACCAGGAAGATGCGATTACAGCTTCCAGCAGGCTCTGTTCGCAGTAGTAAGTCTGACAAAATCTAGAAAAAATCAGAAAATGGCCCAGTTTTCTTCATCTACATGTCGTTGTCGTGTTCCACTATGTTCGGCTAATCAACGATTCCAACCATATCTCAGTTTTCATCATTTCCCCACTGACGCACAACTCTGAGCGCACTGGGTACATGCGATTAGAAAAGACAAGAGCGCCAAATTCAAGATGATTTCAGACAGCACATGCATATGCAGTCTTTATTTTACCAACAATCACATTTACTTCAGTGGGGTTGATCACAGTCGGTCGGAGAGCCCAGTGTCGGGAACTACACAGAAAGTTGTCACCGCATCTTTCCAAACGTCTTCCTGGTTTGCGACGTAACATGAATAGAGCAAATAGAGTGAAGTGAAAACCATTTCAAGAGACTTCATCATTGAGAGAAGGTCAAGAGTTTGCAGCACTTTGAGCATTTGAATATAAAATACAAAAAAGATTTAGTCAACTTTTAGTCAACACACAATTCCACATAAGTTTCATATATTTAATACCGTCTGTATGTGTCTAAAATAAGAGAGTAAAGAAAGTAGTAAAGAATAAAACACTGAATGAGAAGTGTGTATTTGCTGCTTCTGAAAATAGCAGTCACATTGTCACGTACGGCCACCTGACGCTCTCTGCTCTATTTTCTTCTTGCAGAATCAGCCCACGTGTTTCTGGAAATACCTGAAGACAGTCCTTGGTCCAAATCCCGGTTGTTTAGTCTACACTTTGTCTCCCTCATCTTCTCCAGTCAGTCACTCACTGCAGACGCCCACACCTCCGAACACCCACACCTCCACTCTCCTCCATCACAATGTCCCTGGCTTTGAAACAGGTCTTCAACAAAGACCGGACATTTCGACCAAAGCGTAAGTTTGAACCGGGCACCCAGCGCTTTGAGCTCCATAAAAAAGCCCAGGCCTCTCTGAACGCCGGGCTGGATCTGAAGCAGGCGGTGCAGCTCCCCCACGGCGAGGATCTCAATGACTGGGTGGCTGTTCACGTGGTGGACTTCTTCAACCGGATCAACCTCATCTACGGCACCATCAGCGACTCGTGCACGGATCAGACCTGTCCCGTGATGTCCGGAGGGCCAAAATACGAGTACCGCTGGCAGGATGAGCATAAATACAAGAAGCCCACTGCTCTGCCCGCGCCGAAGTACATGAGTCTGCTGATGGATTGGATCGAGGTACAGATCAACAATGAGAACATCTTCCCCACAAATGTCGGTAAGTATGTAAATAAGCGGTAGGATGTTTCTTTGTTGGAATAGATTAAACGTACACGTGGAGAATATGTGGGCACATCGCATTTCTATTTCCTCGCTTCCTTCTCCTTGATTCCTCTCCTCGATCCTCCATTTTTCAGCTGTCAATCATATTATATTAAGTGGTATCCCAAAGCTCAGAAGAGACAAGGGCAGGAAAGCGGTAGACGTCAATTAAAGTAAATGTCTCACAGTGGAGTTTGTATTGACACAACTAGACACAAATAGAGACAGCAGCAAAGCATGGTTCACGTGTTGCATAATCCTGAATTTGATATTAAAACTAATAAAAATATAGGTTAAAACACATTTATGTTAAATTAAAAACGTTGGTTTGACTTTGATTTTAAAGTCCTGAAATAATTATGTAAAATAATCCTCAGTATAGTCTTCATTATAGGGTCATTTTGGTCAGAACCAACCTTTCTCCTCCTCACCCTCTCTCCTGTCCCTCTTTTTCCTCTTCTCCTCCTTTCCTCACTCCTGTCCTTCTCTTTCCTCTGCTTCTTTCTCCTCCTCGCTCCTCTCCTCTTTCCTCTGCTCCTCTCTCCTCCTCTCCTTGCTACTGTCCTTCTCTTTGCTCTGCTCCTTTCTCCTCCTTTCTCCTCCTCTCCTCTCTCCTGTCCTCCTCTCCTTTGCTTCTATCCTTCTCTCTCCTCTGCCCCTCTCCTTCCTCTGCTTCTTTCTCCTCCTCTCCTCTCTCCTGTCCTTCTCTTTCCTTTGCTCCTCGCTCCTGTCCTTCTCTTTCCTCTGCTTCTTTCTCCTCCTCCCTCCTCTCCTCTTTCCTCTGCTCCTTTCTTCTCCTCTCCTCTCTTGTCCCTCTCTTTCCTCTGCTTCTTTCCTTCGCTTTCCTCTGCTCCTCTCCCTCCTCTGCTTCTTTCTCCTCGCTCCTGTCCTTCTCTTTCCTCTTCTCTTCCTCTCTTTGCTCCTGTCCTCTTCTCTCCTCTTCTCCTCACTCCTCTACTTCTCTGCCAGATATAGCCGATTAATCGACTAAAGTACTACGACCCAAACACGCAGACAAAATGAATGAGTGAAAAAAGAAAAGAAACAAATGCAAACAGATGATGATGTCACCCTCTCATACTGTGGGCTGGAAACTTTCTTATATAAATATCACAACATTCAAGAACAAAAAAACTCCACTCAAAATCCCCCCGACTAAAACCGTGCACTTCAGTTAAATATAAACCAATCGAGACGGTCCGTGAGCTACTGGGGGCGGTCACAGGGGGGCGGTGGCGTGGAGGGACGGCCATGTTTCCGTCACTTTACCACAGTGTAGATGTGGCTAGAAGAAGCTTTCCGTACATGAATCATCACTACACTTTAGCTTTGAGAGTAGGTTTGTCACAATAGCTACAATATTTATTTTATTTTATTAATATTCAACAACGAAAAGACAAAAACAAAACCCTCCCAACCAGCACTGATTTATCGTTCAATATATGGAAGCAGGAACAGTATATTTTGGGGCTGTATTTACCTTTTTTTTTTTGTAATAACGTAAGATTTGAGCTGCAGAGAGTAGAATAAAGAACTTTTATAGCTAATTATCGGTCACTTCTGCTATTTATTTGTAGCAGCTCAGGCTTTTTAATGATATTGTCTATTTAAAAATGGGTTCTCTGGGATTATCCTGCTGGCATAAAGTAATAATAATAATAATAATCATGTTTATATAAGCGCCTTTCGTGCTTGTTAGAAATTCAAGGTGCTTTCCAGATGCATAATAAAAACCGAATTACAATATTAGAACAACTGAAAGTACAGTGCAATACAGAAGGCAGTTAATTACAATAGTAGTTTCAATATGATCTTTTATTGCGGTAAATCTCTGTAGGAATATATGAGGCTGTAAAACGTGATGTAGCAAAACTAGAGGTAAACATTTTTTCTCCAAAACAAAAGCGATAGTACCCGGCTCTGTGTTTTAAAGCTGCTGTTGTGAGCGTGAGCACAAACAGTGATCTCACAGGGGTGTGTTCGGTGTCCGGAGAAGATAGTGAAAGAAAACGTTGAGAAACTGTTGGCGCAAAACGGTCTAATCTCAAACTCAAATCTCGTCACCAAAGCTGAGATGTCGCATTTAGCTCAGCCTAAAGGTACACCGTGCACATTTTCTGGTGAAGGGTCTGCTGCCCGCTTGTCTCCGCGGAGCTGCTACTGCTTTATTCGACAGTTTGATTGTAGTAGTTTGTAGTTTAATAATTTATTTGGTCATTTTGCAGCACTACAAAACAAAACATAGACTACAACGCCCTGGATCATGACCAAAACGGGTTTAGGCTGAAGTAAAAGTACCTATAATGTCAAAACCTGTTAAACAATGACAGATTTCCAAGAAAGATAAACAGCAAGTTTGGATTTACACTTTCATTTGCGACTTACTGTTTATATAGGAGACAAAATATAAATGAAAACGAACAAAATTTAATGCATAATTCATTAATTCCAGAGCTCTGAATCTTTCAAAAACATAACGCTTTATTACAGATGTAACAATAGCTGAAATATGGTGATATCATCAAAGGGCTCAATAATATTGTGGACCATCACAATATATCGAATCACAAGTCTCTTTGCTTAAATGAACAGTTCTGATGAAGAAATAACTAAAAAAACAGAGGGAACTACATAGACCATGATCCTTTGCTCCATTTCAGTGCAGACGACAGGAAGAAATAACTGTTCTAAGCACTTTGAGATCTTCATTCTTTGGATTAAGTCTTGTGAAGGCGTTTTTAGAGGAAAAAGTAGCAGATTCACAGTTTTAAATCGCAATAAATATGGTACGGTGAGATGATTTTTTTTTTTCTTTTCATTTATGGTCGTACAAACTAATAATAACGATAAAGAAAGCACAGAAATTAATTGTTTATGATCGTATCAAAATAAGCAAAATGAGAATGAAGAATGTAAGGATTATTCTTTTTTTATTTCTTTTTTTTTTAAAACAAGTATAGTAAAGTAAACATTAGGGATGCACCATTACAGCTTTTTCTGTTTCGTTATCAGTGTTGATACTTTGGCTTTAAGCATCTGCTGATTTCAGATAACTACCGATACAGGACGGAGACTGAAAACACAACAGCGTATCGTAAAAACCGCTACAAATGTGTTTTTTAACTCTTATTTATCATTTAAAGCAACGATAAAACAGCTTTGTAAGAATACAGGTTTAATATTGTGCGACATTTTGGCCCAACATTGGCATTTTTACACTCTCCAGTTCATTTAATTTTTTCAATATCAGCATTTATGTCTGATAACCTAGTAAACATGTCTATCTCCATGGAAACAGATGGGCAAATTTACAGCTCAGATCTGTGGAGATGATGTTTTCAACGGATTTTTGAGCAGTAAAAACACTTAAAATTGAGTAAATGCAAGATTATTAAATTAAATACTATAGAACGTTCTAGGCAAAGTAGTAACTTCTCCATGGAGACGAGCAGGCGGTGTACCGCTCGTCAGAAAAGTTACACAGCGCACCTTTAACCATGTACAAGAAAAAGGGAACGCCGCTTTGAAATACCTGAACTAGAGAAGGCCGCGTGTCTGACATAGTCCACATTGTTTTCCACGTGAAGGACTTGAGTCTTCTCCTGTTGTATTCTCATTATTTATCATCCCCCTGTTGCATTCTGGGTGCTGTTATTTGGCCTTTGAGTCGCCTTGGAAACATCCCGGCCCTGGATTTGCAAAATGGGTCACACAATACACACTCGGGCTAATAATAGTAGCGACCTTAACTCGGGCGTCCTTCAGCAGATGCCAGAAATGCTGCTGTATTAGTCCAGCTCCAAACAGAACGGAGTCGGTTAATCGCGTCGTTCGGACACCGGATTATCTCCCCAAATTGACTCGTCTTTGTTTTTCCATCGTAAACTGAACCCGGGACAGTTACCGCGTCAGGGTTGGGGTTAAAGAACGGTCAAGGTGGAATAAAAATAGAATAATATGCTTGGACACTGTAAATTTCACTGATCTGGGCAAGATTTTAAAACTTATATCAGGCGATTCATCTTGTTTTCAGATTTATTAGCGACTTATTAGGTCTGAATTGGTCGTGCACAATCGATCGATTAAATACTGTCCCACTTTAACTGTACACTTTTAACTGTATGTTTTAATCATATTTAATTTGTGTTGTTTTAAGGCGAACTTGAGTGTCTAGAAAGGCGCCTAATAAATAAATTGTGTTATTATCTTAAAAGTCGTCACATATATTTCTTCCATGACTCAACTAGTCAGAAAATCTTAAATTTAGGCAATAAATGTTTAAAAAAGCTTCAATCCATTTACCACAGTTTTCTCCTGCAACATTTAACTTGACTGAAAACTAACTACTATCATGTAAGACTGATTTTAAGTATTTATATCTAGAATTTAGCATCTTTGAATTTATTATCAAGCCATTCACACTAATCATAAGCTTGTTTTAAGTATGTTTATCTGGAATTTAGCAGAATTTAAAGTATTTTATGTAGAATTTGGCATCTGAGAACTTATTTCCAGCCCATGAACACTCACCAGAGATGCTTCATTCTAGTCTAGAGGTCGTTTGTTTTAAGATAACTTATCAAGTAAAATGATCTTGCTGCAGAGACAGATAATTTCTCTACTTTCAAGTCATTTTCTGACAGATTTAAGTGTTTATATCTTAAGTTTTGGCCAAGCATTTTAGCAGTGCAGCGTATTGTTTAGAATGACCAAGGTAGATAAGATAAAAAACTTCCTTCACAGTCTTTAGATTCTAACCTCTCCTCCAGTGCTGGGTGACATTGTCAAAAAATAAACCTTAATATTTAAAGATGCACTGTGGAACTTTTCCGGGTTTGCTACCTGCTTGTTTCCACGGAGATGTTATTGCTTCTTTGCCTTTAATGTTCAATAGTTAAGCTTTAAACGTATCTGCCTCGTATTTGTTTCATCGTCAATCACAAATACCTTGAAAAATACATGCAGTTGTATTCTGAACAGGCCAGGGTCGCCTCTCCGCAGATCTGACCTGTAACTTGGCCTCCTGCCGTCGTTGCTTGTCGCTATGGAAATGCGTAAGTTTAATGCCATAATGTAGAACAATCCAGACAAAGCAAAAGCATTAATATTTCCATACACAGTGCAGAGATATTACTTGGTGACCCGGAAATGGTTCAAAAACGCGTAAAAATATCAATATATCGTGATACCAACTTTTGTGATTCATTATCGTGGGCTGTTGTATCGATATATAACCGATAAGAGTATTTTGTTGGTATCTTTTAGCAATTTTTATGCCTGCACTACAATTTTGTTGCTTATTTAATGTAAGGAATGCAGTACATTTGACATATTCACTGTTTTGATGATTGAAACAGATATTTTTGCACAAGTGTTGGTTTAACTAAGAAATATTGTTGCTAAAAGGTATTCGGTTCTTAAAAAGCAGCAATATATCGATTATCACGTGTCGCCATATCGTGATAATATCGTAACGTGAGTTGAGTATGAAGTATTGAATCGTGAGGGACGCTGTGATTCTCAGCTCTTTACGTGTGTTTTATTTTTGCAGACACCTTCAAAACGTGGATTGATCGGTGTTATCTGACTGTACAGCGCCCGTCCCGCTCTTCACTACATCTATAAATCTATTTCCTTGTCCTTTTCAAGGCCTCCCACTGCCCGACATTTAATTATAAACAGACCTGTCGATATTAATTAGCCTTTCTCTGTCTGCACAGGCTCAAACGGTTCACTTTACAAAAAAACGTGGCCAGAATTTAAGATACAAACACTTAAATCTATCAGAAAATGGCTTAAAAGTAGTGAAATGATCTGTCCACGCAGCAAGATAATGTTATTTGACAAGTTATTTTAAAATAAACGACCTCTAGACTAGAATGAATCGATAATAAATCTGAAAACAAGACGGATAACCTGATTTAAGTTTTGAAATCTTGGCCAGATCAGAGAAATTTGCCGTGTAGAAATAACTTGAGTTGTATTTTAATTATTATTATCTACACTCTACAGACTGGAAAAGACTTTTGAAGACACATTTTGAAGTGTGATTTATTGCTGAAGTAAAAATAAACGACAAAAAATTCTAAAAGTACAATATTGTTAAAAAAAACATGATCTGAAATGCATAAATCGCAGGTGCACTGTGTAACGTTTTGGCTTGGGGGTCCCTCACCTGCTCGTTTCTATGGATACGTCAACGCTCTGCCAGGAATGTCCCACAGTGTGACATTAACCAGCTCTACTTTACATTTATTCAATTACAGGTGGTTTTATAGCTCAAAAATACCTTGAAAAACAAACATTCTGACCGTGAGCAGGGTCACCTCTCCGCAGATCTGACCTGTAACTTGGTTTAGGTTGGTCTCTGTGAAGATAGAAAGGTTTAAAGCCTCACTGTGGAACATTCCAGACAAAGAAATAAGCATTTGACGCACCTTCCACCAGAAAAATTACACAATGCACCTTTATTTTTTGGCCCATAAGGCGCCGGATTATCAGACGCACTGACAATTTTTGAGAAAAATAAAGGATTTTAAGTGTGCCTTATGGTCCAAAAAATACAGTTATTAGCAAATCTTATCATATTTCTGAAAAAAATAACCAAAAACTGCCCATACGCTAAATATCCCAAAAATCTTTCCATTTAACATATATTGAACAATAATTTGATATATTAATTATTGTCAAAGGCAAATTTATAACACAGAATTTGGAATTTGACAGTTTTCATCGATAAAAGGCAAAGGAAGGCAAGTTTATATGGCACATTTCACGCACAAAGTCATTCAAAGTGCTTTACAGAATAAGAAATGCATTAAAATCACAATACAAACACATCAAAACATAAATAACCTTTATAAAATAACCATTAGTTGCAGCCCTATTGCACAGTTCCATCATTGCACTTTGTTCTAACCTTTCCTGTCTATCTGATGCACCTTTTCTTCCCTATTCTCCTGTTCATTGTTGTCATTCCAAAGAAATCCCCCGTCTTTTCAGCGCAGCCTTTTGTGTTTTTGTCAGTCGTCGTCCCCATTCAGTAACATTCCTGAAGATTCCCGCCTGAAGTCTTTCGAAACCCGCTTTTCACCGTCTTTCAAATGCACTTTTCAGCTCTCAAAACAGGGCAAAGTTTTAACAACATGTCTGACAGTTCTGCTTTTGTGCCCACATTTTAAAATAGACTTCTGACCTTCGCTTCTAGTTTCACTCTGACACATTCTTTATCTTTTTATTACACTTTCATTTTCTTTTATCGATTCGTTTCTTTCGTCTTGTGCAGTATTTCATCATGTAAACCCTGAAACTTGAAATTTTTTTGAAACATTGAGACTTATTTTCGAGCCTTTGACACCCCAATGTTGATTAAAAAAAAAAAAATTCTCTTGATGACAGAATGTAATATAATATAATAATTAATTGTACAGTTACTTTACAAAATTACATCCTACTGTCAAAAGAATTTTTACTTTTTAACAACATTGGGGTATCAAAAACAGCATCAAAAATAAGTCTCAACATTAAAAAATTCAAAGTTTCAGGGTTTACATGACAAAATACAAGACGAAAAAAGAGAATTGTAAGGTTTTCACACAGAATCATCGTTTCTTTAATATCCTTATGCGGTGTTTTATAGTTTCTTTTAAAGGTGCGCTGTGTAACTTGATCATCGTGGGTCTATCACATTATAGTTTTTTTATGGAAATATCACTGTTCTGCCTGGAAAGTCCCACAGTGTGACATTAAACAGCTCTACTTTACGTTTATTCAATTACAGGTGGTTTTATAGCTCAAAAAACCTAGAAAAACTGTGAGCGGGTCCACAGATCTGACCTGTAACTTGGTCTGATTTGCTCTCCGTGAAGATTAGGGTTGTAACGGTACAAGTCTGTGTCTCTTATCACTTTTAAGTTATAGCCTTTTGAAATTAAGATGTCAAATTTAAAGGTTTTCGGAAAAACGCTCTGACGCTTGATTCAACCAACCAACAATGCAAAAAACTAAATCTAGTCAAGTTAAGAAGACTTGAATTAAAAAAGTTTTACCAAGATTTGATTAAAATTCACTCGACAAGTAAAATGATCCGCCAGTGGAATAAGATTTTTTGTACTTAAAATATGAAAATACAACTTTCTGCACTTAAAATAAGAAACAAAATCAAATGTTGCTTGAATTAAGAAAAGAACACTTAGATTATTTCACTTTTCAAGTTGAATCGGCTCAAATAAAGTAAAATGTTCTTAATTTAAGTCATTTTAACTTACCTAGATATGATAACATTATAACTTGGCTTAAGCTTTAGTACGTTTTGTGTAATATTGGACCTTTAATCCATAATTTGCAAAGTAAATCTGAACGTAAAGTGCTTTTATAGTGGTTTATTGTCTTCATGGAGATATTGGTACTTGGCCTGAAATGTCCCAAGGTGTTAAATTTATCTCAGCTTGTATTTCTCCATGGAAACACCACCAGGCCAAGTTACAGGTCAGATCTGTGGAGAGGCGACCCCACTCACAGTAAGAACGCACACTTACACTTATTCCACTGGCAGATAATTTTACTTGTCAAGTTGAATCCGCTCAAATAAACTAAAATGTTCTTAATTTAAGTCACTTTAACTTACCTAGATATTGTTTTTTTCCACTAAAGCAGCAGCATTTCTTTATTTATTTATTTAATTTTCCCGTTTGTATAATATTAAAACAAATTGTTGGTTTAATAAACACACAAATAAACAACAAACAAATGGTCTTGCCTTTTGTTTCCATATTGTACCGAAAAAATGAACCGAACCGTGATTTTTTTTGTACCGTTACACCCCTATTTCGGACAAAGTAATAACATTTCCATGGAGAAAAGCAGGTGGTGGACACAGCGACACAGTGAAGCTTTAAGATCTTTCTGTAAATGATTCCACGACCGTGGGAAAAGGAAAAAAAGTAACAGGGAAGAGTGTCTTATGTGTGGGTATAACAGCGCCCCCCTCTGTCTCTGCAGGTACTCCCTTCCCTAAGAGCTTCATGCAGGTGGCTAAGAAGATTTTGTCCCGTCTGTTCCGGGTTTTCGTGCACGTTTATATCCACCACTTCGATCGCGTGAGCCAGATGGGCGCCGAGGCTCACGTCAACACCTGCTATAAGCACTTCTTCTACTTCGTCACGGAGTTTCACCTCATCGACAACAAGGAGCTGGAGCCTCTGGTGAGTGGAGGGAGGAGGGACGGGCCTCTCCTTAGCGCCCCCTGTCAAAAAAAGTTGTAGAGACTCAGATTCTCATGCCACAAGACTTAAAAAATACCGTTTTGTGTGTTTACATTTGTTTTCTACATTCAAAAATGACATATTGTGCTTGTTTCTGCTATACAGTATGACACCAGTGGCTCATTGTTATAATTTGTGCATTTTAAATCTCAATATTTGTCTAAATCCGCTTATTAAAAGAAACATGCTGACTTCCGCGTTAGAAAACTGTGGTGCCCAGTGGGAGCTGACGTCGCCGTAAATGTCATGGACACTGCAGGTCAAACTTCATAGCAGATTTTCATTTATTTATTTATTTTTATCAGCGATATGGCGTCTCGAATAAGTGATTAAACATGCACGAATCACTCCAAATACAACTTCAAGAGGTTAAATGAGAAGGGCGACATCCACATTTTTGATGCCAGCATTTTACCGGGGTATACGGTATTACTGTGACTAAGAATTATTTTGTAGCTGCACCTAAACCATTCAGAAACAGAAGAGCAGCTTTATATTTGAAGATGAGGCACAAGTTCTGATCAAACCAAACTCCACCAGTGCGTTTCTCCCTCCATTTAATGATCTGGAACACGCCAATGCAAGAAAATCTCAGAAGAGGCAGATTCTGGAGTAAAAAGTAAAAGGCGACAGTCCACGGCGTGTGATATTTCCCACTGCAGCATGTTGTATCTAACAGACGTCACGCTCTCGGCACTCGGAGAAGTTACCGTCTCCTCCGTGAAAGTCTGACTTCGCCCTCGAGCAGGAACTTTCTCCTCTTCGGCGCCTCGTCCCCTCTCGACTCTCAGCTTCAATAAAACGTCTCCGTCTCAAACTTTTCGGCTCAACATCACACACGAAGCGTCAGTCAGGTTTTTTCTTCTTCCTCGCTGCGTGTGGATGGAAATCTCCGAGCGTAACGACGTTTAAAGAGGAGAGAGAGCGGAGGGGAGAAAGTCGGCGCTGTTCCCCGTGTCTGAAGCGACTGTGGTGGATCTGGCCTGACGCAGGGTCGTAGCTCCGTCAACATTTGCTGTTTCTCCCCTGAAGCTAAAATGCTCCTAATATTATATCAGGTCCTTATGCGCTGCGGATTTGTTTAATGACGGTAATGAAACTGATACCGCTGCTACTTTTTGATACCTCGATATACCGTATTACCGCCCAACCCGATGTGAACTCCTGTGTAGAAACAATCATGCTATTAATATGCGCTAATCTATGGCTGAGTACTATGACAAAAATGTACAGTTTCTTCTGATTCAGTTTGATTTTGTTTCACTAAAAACAAATAAAAACGGTGAATCTTTATTTGCTGAACATAAAACGCAAAACTATTTCTTTCTCTGAGTCTGAACTCTGCTCCAAACTACATCCTGACTGAACCTTCATCTAGATTAAAACTCCCCGGCGCAAATTTCCCTCAGATAAACCGCATCTCCGTGTACTCCAGACTTCTCTTCATTTTCTTCTGATCCTTTAGTGAACTGCAAACAAAAGTCTTACTGGATTATCTAAATATTGAATCGCTCCAGTGGCCCCGATGACACAACAGTCAGTCTGTGATTACCTCTCGATTAGAACATTGATCTGTGTTTCTCAGTTACACATGTCGTCTGGTGCCCGGAGGAGAGTTTAAAAATTGATGTTTTAACCTGATCTGACCCCGTTTTATTTCCTGTGTTATTTGCTCTGCTGTAGGGGGCGGGTAATAGAGATCGGTGACAGGTTTGTGGGGACTTTTAGTGGTTTTCTTGGTGCAGTTTTGTCTATTTTTAAAAGTTGGTCACTGTAAAATGTGCTTCTCAGTACCAGCTGTATTATACAATTCTTCAGACAAGTTGTGCAGTTGTGATTATTGTGAAATGTTTTAAAAATCTTTTCATAATCCACTAAAGTCTTCAGAAAGTTACAAAACCAGATACTCATTTGAACAGGTATTGATATTGATGAAATTACATAAATAAGATCACATGGAACTGCTGTAGTGTTTTATTATTATTTTTTGTGTGTTTTCGTTCTCTTCTGTTCTGTTTTGTTCACGTTGGGGGCGTTCTGCATGTATCTCTAATGCTGCAATGTTTAGGAGTTGCCACAGTAACACAAAGCAAACAAAATGCACGAATACAAAATGGGTTTAAAATGGATGACCTGTTTAGGTGTTTGATTTTCAACAAAAAAAGTGAGAGTGACTAACAGAAAATGGGTGAGAGTTTTGTTTGTCAGCACACAGCAGTTCACCGGTTGTAGCTCGATCTCAGTCGGTTCATTCTGGTCAGATTGTGTCAAATAAAGTTCAGGTTCAAGTCACAAAACAAACAAAGCCTCAGACAGCGCAGTGCCTTCAGTTAGCATCTGTTGCAGAAATATTTAGGTGAGAACGGAATAAAGATCTTGAGTCAAATAATAATAGATCAGAAGAAGGAGGAAGAGCGAGAGTGTGAGGCTGGGTTTATACAGGCCGATACAAAGGGACGTGCACAGATCATCATGACATAAATAACAGAAATAATGAGGGCAGGACTGGACAGGGAGGGATGGACCTGAGAAACGAACGTCAGTTTCGATGGGAAAGTTCTGACTGAAGCTGGGCCAGATCATTATAACAGTAGAAATGTCAAAATGAATTTTGCTCCCACACATCACACCCCAGGGAAAGTTCACATCAGCTTCAGTATTAACTGTGTTTAACTTCAGGTCCAGTGTTCTGTCACTTCTGAAGTGACTCTAAATATGAATGTGTTAAAAACACCACGACATGCTGAATTTCAACACTTCAGTGAGTTCTGTGTGGGACAACACGACCTGAGTTCACTAAAACTTGGCCAAAGGCGTTTTGTGATCAGCTGATGGTTTAACACATATTTTTGTTTTGTAGAAGTTAAATCAAGTAACACATTATTTACAGAAACTGACACAACATGTGTTATTTGTCTTTCTGCACATTAAATGTGTAAGAAAACAACATGCTTGTTTCTGTGGAGATGTCATTGCTCTGCCTGGAATGTTCCACAGTGTGACATTAAACAGCTCTACCTTATATTTATTCTATTACAGGTGGTTTTCGAGCTCGAAAATGCCTAGAAAAACAAACATTCTGACTGTGAGTGGGGTCGCCTCTCCACAGATCTGACCTGGAACTTGGTTTGGTCTCCATGAAGATAGAAAGGTTTAATGCCATACTGTGAAACCTTCACGACAAAGAAATAACAGAGAAAAGCATTTGACAGACCCTCCACTAGAAAAGTTACACGATGCACCTTTATAGTATCAATAAAAACATTTGTACTTGTGCAGTGCAGCCTGAGATGTCCAGATCAAGATGTTTTGCCTTCTGATCCGATCCAGTTTTTTTTCCAATACTGATCGAATACTGATCCGATACTTTTTTGTGTAGTGTCGTGAAGGAAATTCGTACCTTGACTCCAAAAAGTCCATTAGACGACAAAAGCCTGTGTTTTCCACGACAGACAGCGGTCGATCATCTAAAGCGATGAATTCAACCATCCTCTGTGTTATTTTCTTGGACTTGTCGCCATTTCGCCTCAGCTTTTCTCTTCTTTTAAATGCCTCTGCCAGTGTTTGCTGCTGTGGCTTTGTCGTTTTGCGCTTGTAAATCTCAAAATCGTCCGGATGATTCTTTTGTAAGTGGAGAATCAAATTGGTCGTGTTAAAGTGGCTCTGCTGGTTCCTCCACCAGAAGCTGTTTGTTTGCAGCGATTGCGTCGCTGTTTGACTCTCGTTTTGTTGTAGTGAAAAGTCCCACACAGCGACATGGCGGCGTTTTGATTTACGGCTGCCTTAAAGCGATTCAGTGCTGCAAAAACATGTCTGTACATGTACTGTCCGATACTCATAAAAGAGCTGGATCAGGAGCCGATACCGAAACTGAATATCGGATCGGGACATCCCTGGGGCCGCCCACTAATTCAAACCAATGAAAACATAGATTATATATTTTTACATGACGTTGCTCTTCTGTCTGCACCACAGTAACTTTCGTCTTTTTTCTCGCGTTCGCAGAGAGAGATGACCTCCCGGATGTGCCACTGAAGGAGCACAGCGCCACCTCTGTCCGTCCACGGAGCAGCGAGAACAAAACAGAGTCTATTTTTATATTTAAGTACTGTAATCTATTGTAGCGGCGTACGGTAGGCTTAACCCACTGTCTCTTCGGGCGTGTTCATTTCCTTTTAATGCATTTTACTAGAGCTGCAACTATCGAATATTTTTGGAATCGAGTATTCTGTCGATTATATCATCGATTAATCGAGTAATCGGATAAATTACACTTTTTTGTTTTTATACAACTATATCAATAGTGTGTAACGCAACATGAAAGGCCTCTTAAAATGAGCAAGCAATTGCTGTTATTCCTCACAAAAAAGGTTTTTATTTAAAGTCAACATTTTTTTTAAACAAGTGTAAAACCTTTGGCTTATTGGCTTATAAGACAGGAGTTTTCTAAGTGACAACGTTAATCCTTTAACTAGCCTCATTAATAAGCTAAATATAGAACTAGCGAACACATAAGTGTTAAGTAACGTCGATAAAATATTTCCTTTCTCTGATATTGGAATTATTGATGCCAGCGGTTCTAGATTAAATCAGATTTTTGGTAAAAGTAGAACAACGAACTAGACGTTTCTGATGTGGGAAACACCGAGTGTGTGTGTGTGTGTGTGTGTGTGTGTGTGTATACGTGAGGAAGGGAGCGATTTGAGTGAGATCATTTGCTCTCTTGCTGCTCATTATGCCTCGTTACTATCGACTCATAACACAGGTTACAAATAATTACAAATACTGTACATTCTAATAGGCGTTACTTTTCATTTCAGTTAGCAATCGTAAAAGTATATTACCTCGTAGATTCTCCGACTCCGCTTAGAGAAGTACAGTTCACATGAGGATGCTTTCGCTTTAAGTGCTGCAGCATTGAAGACGTACTGTTGTGGTACATCAGGTTGGCTTTGCCAGTGCACACTGGCACCGGCCACATCATTATCTGCCATTTCCACACCGTGGAATAAATCGCGCCGCTTCAAATCTTTGACATGTACGTCATTGATAACTGTCCGTGTGAAACAGTGATCCCAGACTGGCGCAGCAGTCTACAAAGGAGGAGCGATACGATAGCAGAGACATTTTAAATAAATTGACTTTGGTGACATGAATTAAACGAAGCCTCGAGGCAAAGAATTTGCCCCGAATATTTTTTGTAATCGAATTATCCGAGTTACTCGAGTAATCGTTTCAGCCCTACATTTTACTGAGGCGCAGTATTACCAGCTGTATGTTTGTGTTGGTGTTTTTCATTTTAGCCCATTCAAAATCATTCCAGGATTTCGCTCTTTTTTTTCCCTGAACAGATCCCAGAAACCAGTACGAATCCTCACTGTTCACGTCTGAAAAAACCTGTTGTCTATATATCCATCTAAATCTGTACTTTCATACTATAAAACTGTATTTTCAGATGTTTTTAACTCATTAAAAATATTGATCCCAAAAAGGAAATTGTGTTTTTTATTAGAATTTATCGTACAGAATTACAACCTGTTGGCATTCAAGGAGGTTTTTGGATTTCATCTCATTATTACAGTAAAATATGACGCTATTTTCTGATCTAGACAAGCGGGTGATGCCAAGTCAGATCTGTGGAATGGCCAATGGAATAGTGGAGTGCTTTTCTTTAATAAAAATGTAGAAAATGTAAATGTACGCACAAATAATGTCCAATGTGCCAACTAGAATTCAGTTTAATGTAATAATGTATCATAATGTTTAATGTACACACAAAAAAACCTCACAAAATCTGATTATTTTCTGATTTCTGGACTTTTAGGATTATTTAAATGACAAGAAATCAGATTACTTATATAAAATTTAGGTGCTTATCGATACTTCGCACTGACGTCACGCCGGGATTGTCTCACATGTGTCTGTGTCTGATGTTCAGTTCCCGTGGACACACACACACACACACACACACACTCACACTGATAAACGCTGCCAAAAATGTTTAAGCACAGCACAGCCAGAGCATTCAAGGTTTTTCACACATGCAGGGGTGAAGAGCGGGACAGACATTCAGGAAATATACAGACGGGCACATGTGCTGCAGCGTGAACCGTCTGACCACTGAGGAGCACTTGGGCGAGACCTGTTCTGGTTCTAGTCCAGGTTTAGTCCCAGTTTTGATCTGAAAGTGTGAAAAGATAATAAAATAAGTGTATGTTTTTCATATTAGTTGTGTTTATTCTGCTGAAAAACATAGACGGGCATGCGTTTGTACTCTGAGAGCGTTTGCATCGCCACAAACCTCACTCTAATCTGTTTTAAGATTGTCTGAAAATACAATATGGATTCAAAAGACATGTTCAGGAGCCTGTGATCAATACGAGCGTCATGGTCCTGTTGAGGAGTTTGAGTTTCAACAAAACGATGAGAGTCACTCACTGAAAAACTGTTCATGCTCATGCTAGTTTGTCACCTGGACAAAAGTTTATTTTGGTCGAATTTCGCTGCTCATCCAAGCTTCTTCAGTTCTGGTCAAAATGCTGGAGGACACGACCTTAAATCTGTCTGAAGGGAGGAGCCAACTACTATGAAATAAAAGTAGAAGAACCAGCTTGGATGAGCTGCGAAATGTATTTAACCCAAATCAACTTTTGTTCAGTTTAGGGTGACCAGATTTTCCAAATAAAAAACTGGACCATCCCTGGTTTGGTTTGGTTGGTAATAATAAAATTGTAAAACGAGTGCGTAATTAAAGAAAACTGTTCTGCACTCACATTTCTTTGTGTTCTGGTGATTTTTAGGCAGTTTGCATGCCTCTCTTTACTATTAGGTGGTTTCAAATTGGTCAAAAATAAGGACACCTGCGACATTTATTGTGTAAAACTGGGACAAATCACTGGTTTTGGATAAATCTGCTGGGACAGGGGACACAGGGCTCCAAACTGGGACTGTCCCGGGTAAATAAGGACGTCTGGTCATCCTGATCCAGTTGACATTGAATTTCTCATTTTGCCCTGGATTGTACCTGGACGACCGAGGGATTTTACACATTAGTTTGTCACTGTAAAGTTATTTAAGAGGAACTTGTTTAACAGCACAAATAAGCTCATCTGTTGTAGTTCCAGATAAATCAGCTCTTTCTGGGCAGATTAAGCAGTTAAAATAAACCTCAGATTAAAGTCTAACTTTCCTCTGACAGAGCAGTTCCTACAGTTAGCCTCACACTCCCAGGGAACTGTGATGAGATCAGCTGCAAAGTATCAATACATGTGATTTGAATCATCTTAAACTGCTCAAATCTGCTCCTCAAATCAAGTTTAAAGCGCTCATATTATACTATTTTATTTTCTGATCTATGTTATAATGTTTCCTCATCACAAACAGACCAGGAGTTGTGTTTTGTTTCACTCACACATGTTTAATGGACAAAAAGCCTCCATTCATCAGTGCCTGTGTTGCAAAACTGCTCTTTGTAACAGATTTTATTGCATTTTATCATCTGTTGTTTACAACTACTGCACTTTATCTTTTTAGACTGTCACAGCTACTGCACTTTCGAAATATGTTCTACATTCATTGCTCTTTACTTTCTTAATTGTTTTTTTCTTAAGTGCTTGTTGTTTTCTGCTCTTGACGTGAGCTGCTGACACTTGGACAGGTCACCGGTGGAAATGAGATCTGGATCTCAATGGGTTTTTACCTGGTTTAAAAAAAGGTTCAATACATTTTGTTTAAAAATCCTGCATATTTAGGATGAGTTTTGAGCTCTCAAACTGAAAAAACTCTACTCCATCTTGTGATGTCGTGGAAATACAGGAAGAGCTCCACTGTGTTTTTAAAATCAATACACCTTCCCCAGAATCACACTGCAAAAAACAAAATCTAATCAAGTTAAAATGACTTGAATTAAGACAGTTTTACCAAGATTTGAGTAAATTTCACTTGACAAGTAAAATGATCTGCCAGTGGAATAACACCTTTTGTACTTAAAATATGAAAATACACCTTTCTACACTTAAAATAAGAAAAACAACCACTTTTTGTGCTTAAAATAAGAAACAAAATCGAATATTGCGTCAATTAAGAAAAAACACTGGCAGATAATTTCACTAGTGAAGTTGAATCTACTCGTATAAAGTAAAATGTTCTTAATTTAAGGCAAGATATTGTTTTTTCCAGTGCAGTTGGATAATTTCAGCTTTGGAGTTACCGATCTCTACCGAACAAAAGTAGGCGTTAACTTGAAAACTCCCACTGCATGACATCACAAGGTGGAACAGAGCATTTTGAGCTTTTTCAGATATAAACAAACTAATAATAAAAGGTCACTCAAACATGTGAATGAAACGAAACAGAACTCCAGGTCTGTTTTTGCGGTAACAACATTCTAACAGGGCTTAAACCTCACAAGAGTCACTTTTGCGTAATATTGGACCTTTAACATTGCGATGTGCCTGTGATCTGTGAGATTTGACAGTTTTGCACATGGACCCGGCTGTGCCCCTGACGTGAATCCCGCTCCTGTGACAGCGTTCAGCCTGTAGCGTGTGGGTTATTTTACACTTGCGCTGTGAAGTCACCCGGCAGCTTCTCACATGACAAACCTCCACAGGATCTGGCAGCGCAGGGCCCCACGAGACTCCACAGCACATGTCACTCACTCACGGGCACCACAGGCCCGAGTATTCAAGGTTTGACACACGTGCGGGGGTGAAGAGCGGGGACGGACATTCAGGAAATATATAGACTGACAAATGTGCTGCAGCGTGGACCACCTGACCACTGAGGAGCACAGTTTTAGTCCCGATTTAGGCCCAGTTTTGATCTGAAAGTGTAAATGGACCCTTTAAGCCACAGCGTGCAACTTTTAAGACAAAAGACAGACTAAAATAAATGTAAATGAAGTAAATAAATGTGCAGTACTGTGCAAAAGTTTTAGGCAGATGTGAAAAATGCTGTAAACAAAGAACGCTTTCAAAAATATAAATAATGATTGATTGTTTTTATCAGTTTACAAAATGCAAAGTGAGCGAACAAAAGAAAAAGTCATTCAGAACGATCTTCAGCGTAAAGAAGAAGCAGAAGTTGTGTTGGTGATGGAGCCCTGACCTCAGCATCATGGAGTGTGTCTGGGATTAACATGAAGAGACAGAAGGATGTGAGGAAGCTCCATCCACACAAGATCTGGGCTTAGTTCTTCAACATGTTTGAAACAACCGACCAGCCCAGTTCCTTCACAAACTGTCTGCAAGTAAAACCTAGAAGAACTGAAGCTCTTCTGAAGGCAAAGCTCACACCAAATATTGACTCGATTTAGATTTCTCTTTTGTTCATTCACTGCATTTTGTTGATTGCTGAAAATAAATGATGAACACTTTTATTTTTGAAGCATTCCCAGTTTACAGCAGTTTTCCACACCTGCCTATAACTTTTGCACAGTAATGTAAATACATGTTTTTCATATTAGTTGTGTTTATTCCACTCAAAAACTCAGAATGACATGTGTCTGTTGGGCTCGCATCTCCACAAACCTGACTCTCATTTGGCCTGGAGGAGGGGCTCCTTCTGTTTGCTTCCAGATAAATGTTGTTCCTTTGGCTATAATAAATCTTATATAATAAATAAATAATAAATAAATCTTACATCTGCCCCAAATCTTATTATGCACTTTTAAAAACAAAGTTTAGAAAGTGCTGTACAAGCAGCAATGAAAAATACACAAAGCACAAAAAACAGACAATGATGCAAAGAAATCAATTAATTATAACAAATAAATAATAAATAAGAAGAAATAGAATAAAAAGAATAAAATCAAGCTAAAACCAGTTAAACGGAGGCTAACTGATAAAAAATGTTTTTTAGAAGTGATTTAAACAATGATACTGACTATAATCTCTCACATTATGGCATAAACATACAGTATATCCACAGAGAATGTTCCAAAGTATGGGTTTAATTTCCTTTTTCTGTTTAATCATGCAAAAAACGAGCCACCTCCAGAAAGTTACGCACTGTAGCTTTAAACATTTGCTTACAGCTGCTTATTTGCGATATCATATTGTGAAATATTAGAATTTAAATGCACTAAAAATATTATAATTTACAATAAAATATAAACATGGCCCAGACCTGCTTGTCTCCCTGGAAAATGATACTCTTTCCCCTGAATGCTACACAGTATGGCATTAAATGTATCTATCTCCATGGAGACAAGAAGCTGATGTCACCAAGAGCAAAATGGTGGTCAGATCTGTGGAGAGGCGTGTCTGCTGACAAAAAGAATACCAGAAAAGTTAGTAAATCATTCAACCAAACTTATTTCCAGCTGTATGACATTATTGATAGATTTTGTATTTTTCCAGTTCAAATTTATTAATTAAACATTGTTAATTTTGCGCTAATATTAAGACATCATCAAGAATCCTGCTTAAACATACGTGTCTTCTCCATGGAGAAACTGTACATGTGTTTTATGTTTTATTACATTTCCAAAGGCCTAATACGAGTCTGTGAAAATGTAAGCTTGCCCAAAATGCAGTAAACACACACATAAAGTCTGTTTTATTGGCTAAAAAATGATTTAATGTGGCTTTAATAAAAACAAATAAAAATAAACCCATCTGCTGTATGACTCTGCGCTGCCACTTCCTCCTTTGGCTTTAATCCCTGTCATCCATCTCTTATTATTGAACACTTTGTACTTGCACAGAGTCAAAAATAGTCTGAATTCTTTCCACTCTTGGTTTGTTTAGTCTTTTAACTTTTCCATCTATTTTTAAACCTGGACTTGACCACGTGGGGCAGGTCCAAACCGTCCACTAGATGGCGCCAGAAGCCGAGCGCAGCCTGCAGCACATCCTATATTTCCATGTAACTTGAAATCCGTCCAATGCCCCAGTTTTATCCGTAAGGAGGGAAGTAGAGCCTCCTGATTGGGGTTAAGCCGGTTATATAACAACACAGGCCAGACTGTTCTGTTGTGAATGTGCACAGACATTTGTTTTGAATGAATCCACTGTGGATTTCCATGATTGAGTTAACTAGAGCTCAGAACAAAGTCTTCACAACAATAAAGAGGGATTTAAACCTGGAGTCCTGGCTCAGATTGAGGATTACATAAATAATGAGACCAGAAATAAGTGAAACAAGATCCACGTCTCTTACGTGACAGGGTCACGCGGGGGTCACGCAGCACCTCCTCTGATCGTGTGTCTGATCTCCAGTTACTCAAGCTGCTTTCTAGAAGGTAAAAGGTTCTACAGTTACACAACATTTAGAGTTTGGACATTTGTAAACTGCTTAAAGATGCACTGTGTCACTTTTCTGGTGAGGGTCTGTTTAGGGTGACCAGATCTTCAAAATAAAAAAGGGACCTCCCCGCACTGTAAACCTGAATAAAACCAGAACTAAACAAAAATGAGGCATCGATTGTCTCAGTTATTTTAAGTTGATGAACTTAAAAGTCACAATCTTCTTTCTACATTTTAGGACCAAAATGACGAGGTTCACAGCAGCACAGACACAGGGAGGACAATTTTCCATCATAAATCAATGAGCGGCAGGTCCAGAAGAGGCCACATCCGAACTTCCTATTTGGAGCTTTGTCCATTTATACAGTAAATACAGATTATGATCTGCATCGATATTCAAGACCAGTATCAGTATCAGTATCAGTATCAGTATCAGTGCATCTGTAGTGTGCCATTAAATTCCAATTAAATTCAAAAGTCTATTTCAGTTTTCATATGAAACATATGAAGAAGTGAAATTATGTTCTCACTCTCAGTCTTCTAAATAAATAATAATCCATCCATCCATCCATCCATCTTCTCCCGCTTAATCCGGCTGGGTCGCGGGGGCAGCTTGCTGCCCAATCCTCATAGCACCTGACCCCCCCTATGAACCCCTCTGCAGGTGGTGAGCCCACAGGAGGAGTGGACATTATGGTCCTTGATGTTAGTTCATAGGGGTGCGGGCATGTTTTGGGTTGATGGGGGAAACCGGAGTACCCGGAGGAAACCCATCCAGACACGGGGAGAACATGCAAACTCCACACAGAAAGGCCCAGGCGACCCGGGGATCGAACCCGTAACCTTCTTGCTGTGAGGCCTGAGTGTTGCCACTCAGCCACCGTGCCGCCATAAATAATAATAATACATGGAAAAGTCTAAGTGTTCTGTACCTCCCCCTGGGGGGCAGGAGGCTCCTGTACCTCCCCCCGGGGGCAGGAGGCTCCTGTACCTCCCCCCGGGGGGCAGGAGGCTCCTGTACCTCCAGGGGCAGGAGGCTGAACAGATTGTGTGTGAGGTGACTTGCATCACTCACAATTGTGATCTGTTTTGCGGGTGAGGCGGGTGGTGTATACGGTGAGACGGGTGGTGTGTACAGTGAGGAGGGTGGTGTATACAGTGAGACGGGTGGTGTGTACAGTGAGGAGGGTGGTGTATACAGTGGGTGGGTAGATGAGCTGTGAAACGTATTCGATCAGAAAACCTTTGCACAGATCACAGAATTTCTCCTTTGAACCGTATCTACTTTTAGTTTCAAGTGTTTTTACTGCCAAAAAATTAGTTTTGATCAATTTACAAAATGCAAAGTGAGCGAACAAAAGAAAAAGTCATTCAGAACGATCTTCAGCGTAAAGAAGAAGCAGAAGTTGTGTTGGTGATGGAGCCCTGACCTCAGCATCATGGAGTGTGTCTGGGATTAACATGAAGAGACAGAAGGATGTGAGGAAGCTCCATCCACACAAGATCTGGGCTTAGTTCTTCAACATGTTTGGAACAACCGACCAGCCCAGTTCCTTCACACACTGTCTGCAAGTAAAAACCTAGAAGGACTGAAGCTCTTCTGAAGGTCACTGCATTTTGTTGATTGATGAAAATAAATGAACACTTTTATTTTTGAAGCATTCCCAGTTTACAGCAGTTTTCCACCCCTGCCTATAACTTTTGCACAGTGTTGTAAATAAATGTTTTTTTCATATTAGTTGTGTTTATTCCACTCAAAAACTCAGAATGACATGTGTCTGTTGGGCTCGCATCTCCACAAACCTGACTCTTATTTGGCCTGGAGAAGGGGCTCCTTCTGTTTGCTTCCAGAGAAATGTTGTTCCTTTGGCTATAATAAATCTTATACAATAAATAAATAATAAATAAATCAAAAATTCCTATTGCCAAACATGTGATCTCACAGTACACCATCTTGCATCTCCACATACCCGACCTGTAACCTGTAAGCCTGGTGTCGCCCGCTTGTCTCTACGGCGATAAAGATCTTGAAGAAGGAAATATTGTGTAACTTTCCTAAACAATAAAGTCACTGTCAGGTGTAAAATAGTTGAACATTGGCCAATTCTATGCACCATTGCACCATTTCTGTCCCTCGCCGTGTTAATGTGCTACAGTTTGTCTTTCCATTTAAAAAAGTGAAAATCTTTGAACTTAAGACACCGAATACCTTAAACATTCAGGAAATACTTGTTAATACACCTTGAATCTCTCACTCCTGATAATCCATGTCTATTTTTCTTACGCAGCGCCGAATATTGTTCTAAAATGCCCATATTACACGATTTTCTGAAGTTAATTTTGTGTAATATTGGACCATTACATTTAAAAATATCTTTTGCAGGTTGTCATTGTCTCACCGTGTGCGTCATCTCTCCCCCAGGAAAACACGCAGTTCACCCTGTTTAAAAATGCCTTTTTATTTTAGCTCTATGGAAATTTATGCTAACGAAGATGTCTCATGGCCAACACGAACCCCGGATGACCTGAAAGGGGCTAAAACGAGGATTAATGCTGCACTACGGGACATGTCTGGCGAATTGAATATTTCTATCTCTATGGAGGCAAACAAGCAACTCCCAAAGGTAAATTACTCACAGTAAAAATGCACGTTTCTGGTTTTTAGCCTTTATATTTCCGTGTATTTTTGCAGTAAAAGCGCATGTAGTTGACTAAATGCAATATACAGAACATTCCAGGCAACAAGCAGGTGTCTTATACATTATTAGTGTGTCACAATACTAAAATTTCAATACTTAAGAACTGACTCGATACTCAATACCGATTCTGATACTACAATGATAATAAAACACTTTTTTTTTAGACAATAGACTGTGATTTTCGACATTAAATCATACGTTTTTATATTTCCATGTGGTCTTATATCTGTGTAATCCCTCAGTGGTCCATGGGCGTATTTTAATTTAATTTAATTTAATTTAATTTAATTTAATTTAATTTAATTTAATTTAATTTAATTTAATTTAATTTAATTTAATTTAATTTAATTTAATTTAATTTAATTTAATTTAATTTAATTTAATTTAATTTAATTTAATTTAATTTAATTTAATTTAATTTAATTTAATTTAATCGAATCGAATCGAATCGAATCGAATCGAATCGAATCGAATCATATCATATCGAATCGAATCGAATCGAATCGAATTATATTTTATTTTATTTTATTTTATTTTATTTTATTTTATTTTATTTTATTTTATTTTATTTTATTTTATTTTATTTTATTTTATTTTATTTTATTTTATTTTATTTTATTTTATTTTATTTATATTTATGTGTATTTTGGGCACGTAAGAAATTGACAGGCTTGACAATGGAACGTATAACATTAGTGAAATCATAACAGAAATAACGACAACAAAACATTTGCCCAAAAAGGGGAAGAAGAAAACTTATTTAATCCCACCCCCCACTTTTCTATCTGCTCTTATATTTGTTTTGTTGTTTTATATTTGTTCTGATTGAGGAAAGGTTCATTTTTGTCCTGTGAATGTGACTTTTTATTATACCTGCTAAAAGAAGGAGAACTTCACACATCAGTTTCTTAAAATGGCTGCGTTGGAGGAGAGAGAGAACGGCCCAAAAATATGAACCTTTTGATGCAAGAATAACAGTGTGCGGGATTCAGAGGCGGAGCTATCGTTAGGCAACAGTAGAGCCCCCAAACCTGGAGGGGGCCCCAAACAATTGCCCCTCAGCACCACTAACATTAAATGAGAGGAGTTTACGTTTAAAAAGGAAAACACCATCAAAATAGCGTCTGATTGTCAAATCTTTTTAACATTCCCCCCTTGGTGATGTAGTCGGCTGCTTAACGAATAAGACAAGTTTTCAATCTACCTGAATTCAGATAGAGACGTGTGTGTGTCTCCAGAGCAATGGGGGAAAACAGACAATAAATACAA
Source organism: Odontamblyopus lacepedii (assembly GCA_034769755.1). Classification (NCBI taxonomy): domain Eukaryota; kingdom Metazoa; phylum Chordata; class Actinopteri; order Gobiiformes; family Gobiidae; genus Odontamblyopus; species Odontamblyopus lacepedii. The sequence continues at coordinate 33,524,269 of CM068350.1, forward strand.
ACGAGTCTAGTTTCGATACAAGTCTTCACGTCAATTTTACTGCAAAAAAGCTTGGCCAAAATTTAAGATGTAAACACTTAAATGCATCAGAAAATGACTTAGTAGTAGTGAAATTATCTGTCCATGCAGCAAGATATCTTAAAATAAACAACCTCTACACTAGGATGAAGCAGTTTCAGAACTAGTAAGTCGATAATAAACCTGAAAACAAGATGAATAACCTGATATAAGTTTTAAAATCTCGGCCAGATCAGAAAAAACTGCAGTGCGGTGTATGATTTTTGATACTTTTGACAACCCTACCATGCATAAACAAAAAAATAAAATTAAAATAAACACATAAATGAATGATTTGTGTATGGAAATATGGGATTCGGTCTTTAATTTGTTTAGAAGCACCTGTGTTTTTCCATGACGCCTTTACAGATTTGACTACATGACAAACCGCAGTGTTTCCTCGGTGACTCAGGAATGACTGATGAAACTCTACATCAACACTGACACTTTAACTGACTCGAACCAGATTGAAATTGCATAAGATTTTTAGCTCTTTGTCATGACACAACAGAAGTAAACAGACAGGAAAAGCCCCGAGTGTGGGTGTGTGTGTGTGTGTGTGTGTGTGTGCGCTGTAGCTCCACACAGACCTGCGCACACTGACTTTATGACAAAAATGTGTAAGAAACAGCTGATAGTGTCTGAGTTTCTATTGGCAGTTTTGGTGGTGTGGTGTCGTAAGCGTCGTAAGATATCAGATGCGGGAAGGGCCAGATTTCCTCACTGATTACGTGGTATTTTCATAATAAATATACAAAAGGTAAAGGTTCACAAGTGCTGAATCGTTTCTCTAAGCGACTGCACCCATTCACAACACAAAAACACAAAACTGCAGCAATTATTTAACGTTCATTTTAGCTGAGCCTCATCTGTATTAAATTGGGGTGGAACGATATCTAAGTCTCTCGAGAAGTCACGATATTTATTGCGATATGGTGGGAAAGCGATTACGATATTATACATGACTAAAAAATTATAAAACGCTTTGACCAGTTGTTTGGTACAACATTTATTGTCATTAGGGATGTGGCGATATCCAAATCTCTCGATATTTTTACCATTTACATCTCGCGCTACGATATTTATGGCAATATTTTGTGTGAATCTGCTCCTTTTTCCTCTAAAAACGCCTTCACAAGACTTAATCCAAAGAATGAAGATGTAAAAGTGCTTAGAACAGTTATTTCTTCATGTCGTCTGCACTGAAACGGAGCAAAGGATCATGGTCTATGTAGTTCCCTCTGTTTTTTAGCTATTTCTGCATCATAACTGTTCATTTACGCAAAGAGACTTGGGATTCGATATATTGTGATGGGCCACGATATTATTGTGAGACCTTGTGAGATACGATATCACCAGATTTCTGTTACTGTTACATCGCCAGTGTTAAATATTCCTATTGACTCTGTTCTGTCTGAGGCTTTATTAGATTTAAATCTTTAATCTAATAATCTGACCATAAAGAACTGAATTTGCTGGAACAGATGAGAAGATTTGTCCATTATAGTGAGAGTTTTCTTTGAATCACACTCAGTTTTTGTGGAAAATCGATTACTTAAACAGGACCAGGAATATCACTGCCAAGTGTCATTAAATATTTGTAATGTCATCTGAACCCCGGCAATTGATTTCATGCTATTTTCATGAGAAATAGCTCAAAGGTAAATTCATAAATGTTGAACCTGATCATTTCTATTAATGACTAGACCCAGGAGCTCCCTTTATTGGAACAAATCTGCTTTTTAACATTATTCATTTTAGCCTCTCCCTTATTTGAATTGATATAATGGACTTATATATAATATATATATATATATAATATATATATATAATGTTGCATTGTCATCTGAAACCCACAGTGGACACGTCTGGAGAAGTTACATGTCAGATATGTGAAGAGGCAAGCCCGAAACTAGTAAAAATACAGTATTTGAATAAACTGAATTTGAATTAACTGAATTAATTAGTCTGTCTGCGTTTGTGTGCCTGTGCATGACTCTCGAACCGCTCATCCGACTGATCTCAGTTTTGGAGAGTGTCCAGAATGGATTACGGGTGTGTGCAGTGCCAAGATTCATGATGTTAGGGCAAAAAATGCAAATAATATTTGTCAAAAACAACTTGATGATGCGCACCTCTTTTAGTCAGGCTGTCAGCCCGAGGTGGAAAATGATGGAATGCTCCACCTCAAACAATAAGAAAACGCCCACATGTAACTCATTTAAAGCCCAATTAAAAAACTGGCTTTGGTCGAATCAAAAATGCACTCACTTGTAATGTATAAAATATCAATTATAATGTACTATATTGAATGAATCTTTGAAAATGTGTATGGATATGTGTTAGTGCTGGTGTATTTATGATAATGAGAGGTGTGCAGGTCTGTATATACAAGGTTTTTATTTATTTTATTTATTCTTTATTTATCCAGGTAAGTCAGTTGAGAACACATTCTCATTTACAATGACGACCTGAAGGTGTTTTAGATTATGACAATTTTGTAATATTTTTTATAATAGTGTATATGCGAATCAAATGTTTAGTGCACCTTTAAATGTGATTCATGTGGTCAGTTAACGGGCATTTTTAATTCATTTTAGTGGTCCTATATTGCGCAAAACACTTTCATGTGAGCTTTCGTCCATGTCATAATGCTGTTATCTCCTCAAAAACACACTTTGGGTTGTGTTTTGCTTTATTCAGACATGTTAGAGTAATTATTATTAGTCTGACAACATCTCCAAAGCTCAAAATGCCCTCAGTTCAGCAGAGATTAACAACTCCAGGGCTGATATCGTCCAAATGATTCTAGTGAAGGTGTCTGGAGTTTAAAAACCCAGTGGAGTCCTGTATTACCACATGACATCGCCAGGAGTATTTTCAGTCTGAGAGAAGCGCTCAGCCCAGAGACATAGAGAGTGCGAGACGGATTTATCAATGATTTAAAAGTAATGATACAAGCGCCGGTATTTATTTGCACAGACTATTTGTGTACCTGACTCAGAGCATTTCCATCGGGGGAAAAGCTGCAGTGACTCATGGTGACTGGACACGTCTGATGAAACACATACCGCTGAAATGTAATGTTATTTTAAGCAGCACTGGAAAATTCTCCTTTTAACTCCGCTGATGCAAGTTAGACGGCTCATTTCACCCACTAAAACACGGTTAACGTCCCCAAAATCATGCCGAGTTTTCCCTAAAATGTTCTACGCTTAAAAGTTTATAGTATTTAATTCAACATGCTGTTAATAAGAGCCAAACATAGACTGTACTATATATAAACGTACACGGCTAAACCACTGGCCACCGTGTTTTAAATAGGAAGTGTGCACGGGCGAGTTTCCAGCTACGTCAGCTCTGGCTCCGGTTCACTTTCTACTGTAAGAAACGTCACCGCTCTCTCTGTAACGCCGCTGTCACCTCACCGTTTGGGTCTTAAAATGTTCTTATAATCCTGGTGTTTTTATTTCACTGATCAAAATACGAAACTACAGACAAATCGGGCGTCGTTTTTCCCCCCCGTGGTCGCTCCCGGTAGACTTCGCAAAAGGTTTTACTGGCAGAGTCGTGAAGCGCCTGCCCCCTGCTGAACGGTGCGGTGGGAAGGGCCGTTATCTCCAACAGCCTCGCTCCTGATTGGCTCGTTTGTCGCTATGATACTTGCGGTCGGATTTCCTGTAGCCGCCGGCCTCGGTGAGCTTCGTTTGACTGGAGCCGAGCACTCAGTCCACTTCTTTATACAGTTTATGGAGCCAAAGTTTGGGCAAGTTTACCTGTACAGCACAGTTCATATACAAAGTAATGCAAAGTGCTTTACCGAATAAGAATGACATTAAAATCACAATACAAACAGATCAAAACATAAATAAGCATCATGAGATTAAAAAGTGAGAGACATTAAATGAGAGAGAAGAGTTCAGAATGAAAGTATGTGTATGAAGTTATCGTGAGTACACATTTAATACAAATCTATAAGACCAAAATTATAGGAAAGTACAGAGAAATACATTAAATCATGCAATTTATCTTATGGAACCTACAGATTATAACAAGTAACAAATATGTTACTTGATGTAAATAATTTTTGAGAGAAAACTATTTTTATCTTTTACACTACAAAAAAGGATTTTCTAGCATAGTTAAATTGACTTGAATTAAGCAGATTCATCTTAAAAGATCAATTTTAAGATTATTTTACTTAATAAAATTAGATTTTTTTTAACTTGTTTCAAGATTTTCCATCCTGATTTATCTTATTTAGATATTACAACTTATTCTAAGCACTTTTTATATTAAATCAAGCCAGTTTAAGCCTCTTTAACTTCCTTTTCAAACCAATAAGGTGAAAAATCTTGCCATAAACACTTGAAACTAGTGTTTTCTGCTTAGAACAAGATTTGTATTTCGTCTTGTTTTAAGAAAACTTGGTAAGTGATAATTTCAATTGTGTGTCTGTAGTGTGTTTATGTGCGCACCAAAGACCAACTACGTATTCTTTCCCGCACTCGTAAAAGATGAGTTTTGTTTTGTTTTTTTGTTTCTTTTTGTAAATAGTTCTGACAACTTGTATCTTATTCTATTATGTTCATAGGGTTTTAGCAAAATAAGTGTCAAACTTCAGCCTTAACCCCTTCGGTCTGTAGAATAACTGTGTTATGCAGAATTTCTGTGTTAAATCATTATAACATGATTGATGATTATGTTAACTGACCAAATAAACAAACAAACTAACTTTAAGCCATGTTTTAATGTTGTTTAACTCCTAAAAAACATATGATAAAAGTTGAGAAGAAGAAAGAACAAAAATATATAGGGACAAGCACAGAGACAATTAAAAGGAAGGCGTTTTCCTGACAGTTTAAACTTTCTTTTAAAGGGCCCAGATTACGCTATTTTCTGATCTATGTTGAGAATGTTTCCTCATCGAAAACATATCTGGAGTTTTGTTTTGTTTCATTCACACATATTTGAGTAATTCTTTATTATTAATTGTCTCAAAACTCAACTAACAACAACATTTCATCAGTAACAGTAATTTATTCATTCTAATTTCCATAAATACAAGTCATGTAGTTTTCAAGTTGACACCGTTCACCTTTAGTTCGGTAAATATGGGAAACTCCAGGGCTGAAATGATCCAAGTGACTCAAGTGAAGGTGTGTGGAGTTTACACAGTGGAGCACTTCCTGTAGCACCACGTGACATCACAAGGAGGAACGGTGTTTTCCGCTTCACCTCAACCCTAAATCTGCAGAGTTTGTGTGTTAAACATGTGCGAATGAAACAAAACACAACTCCAGATGTGTTTGTGATGAGGAAATATTCTAAACATAGATCAGAAAATAGCAAAATGTGAGTTTAAACTGCCAGAAAAACGTCTTCCTTACACGTCTGTGCTTGTCATTATATATTTTTGTACTTTCTTGTCAACTTTTTTCCACCACTACCACTTAACTACTGTAAAACTATGATGAATAATGATAGAAAAGACACAAAAAACTTCCATGTGCAGTTTTAATTATATATTTTTTGTTTTAAATGACGTAATCTTCAAACGTCTTAGAGCATCTGTGATTAAAAGTCCTGATCCATTTCCTCTGATTTAAGCCAGACACAGTCATTATCTGGTTTCCCAAACTTGCACTCATTAGTTTTATTTGATTAGAATAAAATGAACTTATTTATGATGTGGCTACGAGGGCCGAGTCTGATGTAACGGATAATAAAAACACGGGGAACTAATTACAGCCAGATTTGATTAGATAAATTTAGACACGGGTCTGTTTTGGCTTTACTTTATGGACGTGGATCAGACTGTGTAAAGAAGTGGACTAAAGGAGTGTGACGTCAACTACAGAGGTCAGCTCCAGTCAAATGAAGCTCACTGAGGCCGGCAGTTATAGGGTAAATTTGGAGGCAGGTCCGTGTTAGGAAGATGAATTTATTTACGTATAGCAAAGGATCGTGGAAAGTGGATTAATACGAACATTTTAAGACATTTAACAACATTTAAAGTCCAAATTTGTTTGCCAGTTGGTGAAGTTTTTCCAAATTTTGCATTGAAGGCTGCACAGACTTGAGGTGACTGTGTGTGAGCAGGTTCCAGGACGCAAAATGACTTCTCTGTGGGAGTGAACGGCTCAACCTGAAAATACAGCGCAAAAAACAAAATCTAGTCACTTGACAAATAAAATTATCTTCAAGTGGAATAAGATTTTTGGACTTAAAATATGAAAATACAACTTGCTGCGCTTAGAATAAGAAAAGCAACAACTTTTTGCTCTTGCACATCATTTTACTTGTCAAGCTGAACTGACTCAAATAAAGTAAAATGTTCTTAATTTAAGCCATTGTAACTTACCTAGATATTGTTTTTTTCCAGTGTAAAACATTAAATATAAAATCTCGTTCTGTTTCCATACACACTACAAAAAAGGATTTTTTTCTAGCAGAGTTAAACTGACTTGAATTAAGCAGATTTATTTTAAAAGACCAATTTTAAGATTTTTTTTTACTTAATAAGATGAAATTTTTTGCTTGTTTCAAGATATTCCATCCTGATTTATCTTATCTACACATTACAACTTATTCTAAGCACTTTTTATATTAAATCAAGCCAGGTTAAGCCTCTTTAACTTCCTTCTCAAACCAATAAGGTGAAAAATCTTGCCATAAATACTTGAAACTAGTGTTTTCTGCTTAGAACAAGATTCGTATTTCGTCTTGTTTTAAGAAAACTTGGTAAGTGAAAATTACTTACTGCACTGGCAGAGAATTTCACTTAAAACAGGGCATTTTTACCTCAAAATTGGTATTTTTTTCTTATTTTTGCAGTGCATTCTGTGAAAACATGAAGTTATTTCAACAAGAACCTCCAGAATTATTGGCCTGTGAAATGATGTCTGTATGTCTTATGTATCGTGTTTTTTTCCCCAGTTTTTGCACATAAAAAAACCAAAACATTCACTTGTTGAAGTGGTTCTGAATGTGGGTTAGTCAGTTACATAATGTTTATCTAAATCCGACTCTTAATTTGACGGTGACGCAGCCGTTTTGGTGCTTAAAGCCTGATGTATGTGATGTAACTATGTGGCCTAATAACATCAGCCAATGGGATGACCTCATTGCCTGGATTAACCCAGTTCAGCCCCGCCCCCGCTCTGTCGCTCTTTCATTCAGCCTGTCGTCCACTCTCCTCCGCCTCCTCCTCTCTCCGTCCAACTGTACTCTGGCAGAATCCCTTGTTCCTGGTACGTGCAAAATGAGATACGAGCGCTTTTACTCAATGTTCTCTCTCCCCTGTTTTTCTCTCCTCCCTCCTTTCCTCTTCTCCGCCTCCCCTCTATGTTCCCTCTCTCCCTTCACCCTCTCTGTCCGTCTGTCTCTCCTCCCTCCCCTCTATATGCCCTCTCTCCCTCTTCCTTCTCCTTTCCTTACCTCCCCTCTATGTTCCCTCCCTCCTATCCTCTCTCTCTTTCTCTCCCTCCTCTTCCTCCCTCCTTTCCTCTCCCTCTCTATGTTTTCTCTCTCCTCTCTCTCCTTACCCTCTATGTTCCCTCTCTTTTCTCTCTTTCTCTCCTCTCCCTCCTCCTCCCTCCCTCTATGTGCCCTCTCTCCCTCTTCCTTCTCCTCTCTTCTTTCCTCTTCTCCCTCCCCTCCCGTTCCTTCTCTCCTCTCCCCCTCCTTTTCTCTCCCCCTCCTCTTCTCTCTCTCCCTCTTCTCTCCCTCCTCTTGTCTCCCTCCCTCCTCTCTATGTTCCCTCCCTCCTCTCTCTTTCTCCCTCCTCTCCCTCCTCTCTCTCCTTCCCTCCCCTCTATGTTCCCTCTCTCCTCTCCACTCTCTCTCTCCTCCCTCCCTCCCTCCTCTCCTCCCTCCCTCCCCTCTATGTTCCCTCTCTCTCCTTCCTTTCCTTTTCTCCTCCCTCCTCTCCTTCTCTCCCTTCCCTCTATGTGCCCTCAATCCCTCCTCTCCTCTCTCCCTCTCCTCTCTCTCCCTCCCCTCTCTCTCCCTCCTTTCTCACTCCCCTCATCACCCTCTCGTCCTCTCCTCACCCTCCCTCACCTCCATGTGCCCTCTCTCCTCTCCACGCTTCCCTCTCCTCTCCCTCTCTCCTCCTCCTCCCTCCCTCTGTCCTCTCCTCTCTCCTCCCTCCCTCCCTCCCTCCTCTCCTCTCTCCTTCCCCTCCCTCCTCCCCCTCCCTCCCTCCCTCCCTCCCTCACTCCCTCCCTCTCTCCTCTCCTCTCCTCCCTCCCTCCTCTCCCTCCCTCCCTACTCTCCTCTCCTTTCCTCTCCTCTCTCCTCTCCCTCCCTCCCTCCCTCCCTCTCTCCTCTCCTCTCTCCTCCCTCCCTCCCTCCCTCCCTCCCTCTCTCCTCTCCTCTCTCCCTCCCTCCCTCCCTCCTCTCCTTTCCTCTCTCCTCTCCCTCCCTCCCTCCTTCACTCCCTCCTCTCCTCTCTCCTCCCCCTCCCTCCTCTCCTCTCCTTTCCTCTCCTCTCTCCTCTCCCTCCCTCCCTCTCTCCTCTCCCTCTCTCCTCTCCTCTCTCCTCCCTCCTCCCTTCCTCCCTCCTCTCTCCTCTCTCCTCCCTCCATCCCTCCTTTCCTCTCCTCTCCTCTCTCCTCTCCCTCCCTCCTCTCCTCTCCTCCCTCCCTCCCTCCCTCCCTCCTTCTCTCTCTCTCTTGTTTTCACTCTGGTGGAATGTACCAGACTTGCCCCAGAGGCTGTGAGACGTTGCAGGGAGAGAACTGGAGTGAGGCCAAGAACAGGGGAGGAATGTTACAGGCGAACGGTTAAATCCGGGTTTACCGACGCTCACATGAGCCGCTGTCACCGAACAGGCCACAGTGTCAACGCCACCGCAAGAAAATCGTCAGAATAATGTCGTTTTACAAGCAAAATCAATCAAATATTATTTAAAACATGATTAAAGAACAAGTAACTGTGAAATCATTAACTTTTCAACTGCAGTGTCACCTTAAACTAACCTATCTTGTATTTTTATGCAGTTACAAGTGTTTTTATTGCTAAGAAAATACCTTAAAAACATGCAATCTTACTGTGAATGGGATCGCCTCTCCACAGATCTGACCTGTAACTTGACCTGGTGGTGTTTCCATGGAGATAAATAGATTAAAGGTCCTATATTACACAAAATTGACTCGTTATAATGTAGTTTCCTCATCGCAAACAGACCTGGAGTGGTTTTGTTTCATTTACACATGTTTAACACACAAATCCTGCATGTTTAGGCTGAATTTGAGAATTGAAAACACTCTGCTCCACCTTGTGATGTCATGCAGTAACACAGGAAGTGCTCCACTGTGTTTTTACACTTCACTAGAATCATTTTCACACCTGGAACTGCCTGTCTCTATTGAACAAAAGGTAAAGTGAAGCTGTTTACTTGAAAACTGCAGCTTAATGTTTTCGAAATGTAGACGAAATGAAAAGAACAAAATCTAGTTAAATTAAGATGACTGAATTAAGGAAGTTTTATCATGATTTGAATCAATTTTACCAGTAGAACAAGACTTTCTGCACTTAAAATAAGAAACAAAATCGAATGTTGCTTGAATTAAGATAAAACACACTTGTTCTATAGGTAGATCATTTCGCAATTTTTTATAATAAAGTAAAACGTTCTTAATTTTTGTCATTTTAATTTAGCTAGATATTGCTTTTTCCAGTGCATGACTAATAATACAGGTCAAACATGTGTGAATGAAACAAAACACAACTCCAGGTTTGTTTCTGATGATATAACAACATTATAACTTGTCTTAAACTTTGAATTAAACTTAAATGTTGTGTAATATTGGACCTTTAATCCATAATCTGCAAAGTAAATCTAAATGTTAAGTGCTTTTGTGTTTGTTTTTTTTATTATCTCCATGAAGATGTTAGTACATCGCCTGAAATGTTCCATGGTATTAATTTATCTCAGCTTGTATTTCTCCATGGAAACACCACCAGGCCAAGTTACAGGTCAGCTCTGTGGAGAGGCGACCCCACTCACAGTAAGAATGCATGTTTTTGAGGTATTTTCTTCGCAATAAAACCACTTGTAATTGCATAAATACGAGATAGATCAGTTTAAGGTAAAACTGTGTAACTTCCTGGCAACGCAATAACATCACCATGGAGACAAACAGTCGGTTAAAAAGTCACACAGTGCAGCTTTAACGATTCCACAGCTCGGCGTCAGTCATTTCTAATCGTAATCATGTTTTGTTTTTGTTTTTTTGGATAATATTTGAAGCGGTAAAACTGACCGGGCCTGTCGTGTTGTTGTTTTGGTGTTTTGCATAAGAACACAGAGCAGATCACGTGAGTCTGCAGACAGTGAATGGACACACGCCCTTAACGGTCGTGTGGTGGTGTAGCCTGAGGCCGGCTGTGGCTGCTGGCAACGGAAAAGTCACAGCACAGAGCAGTGAATGAAGGGTTCAGTCAGGGCATAATAAGAGTTCATGGAGCGGTGGAGCCATTATAAACCACTGAATGAGTTGACTGTGTATTTGGACAAGTGTTACAATCGTAATTAGATTTAGATTAGATATGCTCTGTTCACATTTTAAACCAGGAGCATTAAAAGGTCCTGTATTACATAAAGGTGACTCTTGTGAGCTTTAAGACCTTTTATCATGTTGTTATCACCTCAAAAACAGACCTGGAGTTGTGTTTTGTTTCATTCACACACGTTTGAGTAACTTTATTTTATCAATTTGTTACATCTGCAAAGCTCAAAATGCTCTGCTCCACATTGTTTTCATGTTAACAGCTGCATTTTACCTTTTGTTCACTAAAAGTTGGAAATTCGAGATCTTAAATCATCCGAATTATCCTAGTGAAGGTGTACGGAGTTTAAAAACACAGTGGAGCACCTCTCCACTGTGTTTTTGGCACATATATATTGATGTTTTTATAAATCTGTCGTTAAATGTCAGACCTCGAGACCAAGACAAGACCGAGTCCAAATGCAGTATAGTCCAAGACGAGACCAAGACTGCACAAAAACCAAGACCAAGACCGGTCTCAAGTCCTACGACACTACAAAATAATGTTTTACCGTATTATAGGGCTGTGGAATTAATCCTATTTTGAATCAAACAGACACTTAAAGGGTTGCAAAATTTTGGAAAATAATAAAATTGTGAAATTTCTAACAGGCATTACAATGGTGAGTAGAATTCAGTTTAGATTAGAAATATTCTGTAGACATTTTAAAGGTGCACTGTGTAACTTTTTGGTTAGAGGTCTGTCACCTGCTTGTTTCTATGGATACATCATGGTTCTGCCTGGAATGTTCCACAGCATGACATTAAACAGCTCTACCTTAAATTTATTCAATTACAGGTGGTTTTATAGCTCAAAAATACCTCGAAAAACAGGTGTTCTGACTGTGAGTGGAGTCGCCTCTCCACAGATCTGACCTGTAACTTGGTCTGGTTCAGTTTCCATGAAAATAGAAAGGTTTAATGCCATATTGTGAAACATTCCAGACAAAGCAACAACACCTTTTCTCCATGGAAAAAAGCTTTTGAGAGATTCACCACCAGAAAAGTTACACAATGCACCTTTAAACACGTCCAGGAGCTTTAACATGTGAGAAAAGACCCCAAAACTCAGTGTTATTTTTGCCCCCACTGTGTAAAAACAAACTGGACCAACAGATGAACCAAATGGTACTTTATAAACACATAACATGAGCACATAAACATGACTAAACTGAATTGTAATCAGAGCTTTTTTAGATCAATAACATGTAGTAAATAAAATGATTCAGATGTGGATTTCTTGTGCCAGCACCACAGTCCCAGGACAAACCTGCAGCAAACACTGAAACCAATTAAAAATCCTGTGCATTTCAGGACATGTTTGTAGAGACCTAAACAGGGTGAGCAGGTGTACACACAACAAGGAAGTAAATGAGGCTAATTCAGTAATTACAGCCTTTGCAATTTGCCCATTTTGATTATATAATACTTTTCCTTTGCTCCGTTTCAGTGCAGACGACATGAAGAAATAACTGTTCTAAGCACTTTTACATCTTCATTCTTTGGATTAAGTCTTGTGAAGGCGTTTTTAGAGGAAAAAGTCGCAGATTCACAGTTTTGTCTTTTGCCTCCACAAAATATTGCAATAAATATTGTACCGTGAGATGTATCGTGTTTTTCGGATTATAAGTCGCACCAGCCAAAAAATGTGTAATGAAGAAGAAAAAACATGTAGTCGCACTTTATAGAAGTTATAGTAATAAAAACAACTGAATAGAGAAGAATCCGTGTATCATTCGTTCATTTGTTTTTCAATATAGAACCAAAAACAAGAAAATGAAAAAACAACTCTTCTTTATTATTTGTCTCTAAAACCAAAATGAAAAAACAGATAATGATTTGTTTTTTCATTTTTGACATATATAGGATTCATATATTTGGTCTATAGACTGTCACTGTAAAAAATGTAATATATAAGTTACATGTGTATAAGTCGCAGGACCCAAACCCTGAAAAAAAGTGCGATTTATAGTCCAAAAAATACGGTATATGGAAAATATCGTACAGAGAAATTTTATAATGTCAGTCTTGTTATTATGTAGAATATCGTAATATCGTGAGCTTTCCCACAATATCGCAATAAATATGGTACCATGAGGTTCGTACCGTGACGATATCGTATCGTAAGACTTGGATATCGTTACACCCCTATTGTTTACTTTGGAATATCCCACAATATTGCATTAAACTACATCCCTGGAGGCCAAGGCACAAGTCAGATCTGTGGAGAGTGGGCCCCAGTCACAGTAACAACGCATATTTTTCACCGCTTTTGATAAATGCAATGTAATTTAAACGCCTTTAATGCCTTATTATGGAACATTAAAACAAAACAATGGCATCTCCATGGAGAAAACCACATAGCGGATTATCCTCCGCCAGAAAAGTTCCATGTTGCACCTTTTCCATTTGATTCGAGTTCAGTTTTGCAGCAGTGCGTGTGGTACAGCATGTCCATAGAGAATAGTTCAACAGTCACGCAGCACAAAAGCTTTTCAAACCTAAATAAATAAAATAAATAAGTACACGTATTAAAATGTAGCGCGCCCCATTGAGCAACCCACTCTTTTGTTCAGGCGCCAGAACTATTTAACTCCTGCTTTGTCCTCTGATTACATAATCCGATTACATGTAACCTACTCCTCCAGAAGCATGTTTACCAGTTAGACTATTCAGCAATGCGGGCCCCTATTTGTTCGGATGGTCAGAAGCATCGAAAATCAGACACTAATCGATACCAAAACTGGTATCGGAACTAGATTCTCGTCTGAGCAGGTCTCGATATTAAAAAAAAGTCAAATTTATGGGACAATCTTAGTTTTAGAATGATCTTAAGATGCATTAGAACAAGTATAAAAGCACATAGACTAGTATAATAAAAAAACTATGATTTCAAGGTGCACTGCGTAACTTTTCTGGTGCTTGTCTCCATGGAGATGCTGCTGCTTTGTCTCGAATGTCCCGGTATATGGCATTAAACGTGTCCATTTTGCATTTGACCTTTTTATTGACCTAAAAACCTAAACCTTAAACCTAAAAACACAGATCTGACACAGTAGTTTACAGTAACTTGGCACTGTGGCGTTTCCGTGGAGATAAATAAGGCAAGTATATTTGTATAGCACAATTCGTACACAAAGTAATTACCAGAAAAGTTACACAATGCACCTTTAAACATGTCCAGGAGCTTTAACATTTGAGGGAAGACTGAAAAATAAACCCCAAAACTCAGTGTTATTTTTGCCCCGACTGTGTAAAAACAAACTGGACCAACAAGTAAGTGTAATGCCATACTGTGGAGCATTCCAGGCTACGTCGCCGTGGAGAGAAGCTGGTGACGGACCCTCTACCAGTTGCACAGTTCACGTTTAATATTGAAAAATCACATTCTATCGCCTAAATAAAGTGTTTTTATTATCATTGTTGTATCAGAATCAGTATTGAGTTTTGAGTTTATTCATTTTTAAAGCAAGTTTGAGCAAATTTCTCTGATCTGGACAAGATTTTAAAACTTATTTCAGGTTATTCATCGCGTTTTCAGATTTATTAGTTCTGAGACTGCGTAATTCTAGTCTAGTGGTCGTTTATTTTAGGATAATTTGTCATTTTGGCCAAGCTTTGTTGCACTGTAGTACCTTTTCATATGCAGTACTTTTCCACTCCTGTGACCTTTGCGGATCAATCTTCGGACCTGCTGAGGACATTTTTTTTTTTTTTTTTTTTTGCAGCGATGTCACAACAGGCCCGGCCATGAAAAACAAAGTAACATGTTATATAACGTCCTGCTGGTTTGCAGAGCAGGACAATGGGACGTCCCACTTTTTATAGGCCGCTCTGTGTTTCCAATGCAAATACTGTTCAGATCCTCCTGCTGCTGCTGCTGCTGCGAGTGGAGTTTAATGTGGCCGGAAGATTGTGCAACTGAAACAGAGAGAGGGAGGGAAGAGAGGGAGGAGGGAGGGAGGAGAGAGAAGAAGAGAGAGAGCAGGGAGGGCGATAGAGAGGAGAAAGAGAGGAGGGAAGAGGGCGAGAGAAAGAGTAGGTGGAGACAGGGGGTAAGAGAGGGGAGGGAGAAGAGAAGGAGGGGGTGGAGAAAGCAAGAGAGGGCAGAGAGGGAGAGGAGAGGGGGAGAGAGTAGAGAGCAAGAGCAGAGAGAAAAAAGAGAGAGAAAGAGAGAGAAAATATAGAGAGTGAGAGAGAAAAGTGGGAGAGAGAGAAGGAGGGAGAAGGAAAGAGAGGAGAGAGAGGAGAAGGGGAGAGAAGGGGAGAGAGGGAGAAAGAAGAGAGATGGAGAAGAGAGAGAGAAAGAGAGGGGAGAGAGAGGGAGAGGAGGACCAAGAGAGAGAGAGGAGAGAGAGGGAGAGGAGGAGCAAGAGAGAGAGAGGAGAGAGAGGGAGAGGAGGAGCAAGAGAGAGAGAGGAGAGAGAGGGAGAGGAGGAGCAAGAGAGAGAGAGGAGAGAGAGGGAGAGGAGGAGCAAGAGAGAGGAGAAAGAGGGAGAGAGAGAAGAGAGATGGAGAGGGGGAGAGGAAGAGAGGAGAAAGAAGAGAGAGAGGGAAGAAGAGAGAGAGTAAGAGGGGAGAGACGGAAAGGGGGAGCAAGAGATAGGAGAAAGAAGAAAAGAGAGAAGAGAGAGGAGAGAGAAGAGTGAGAGAGAGTGACAGAGAGAAGAGAGAGCAAGAGAGAGAAAAGAGGGAGAGGAGAGGGAGAGAGGAGAGAGAAGAAGAAGTGAGAGAAGAGAGAGAGAGAAAGAGGGAGAGATGGAGAGGAAAAGTACTGCTGAGTGTGGACAGGCCTTTGAAAGATAAGAACGAGTGTAATAAAATGAATCCTGGGATATGGAGAAAACATTGAGCACTGATTAATGGCACTGTCACATGTTTGTAGGGAGCAGTGTATCTGAGAAAAGCCTGCTGGGACACAGCTCCATAGATGAGAGAGGACGGATCAGGCCGGATATCATCAGTGTTCTTTTGGCGATTTGCAAAATCTGAATATTGAGTGAACTGTTGGTTAAAAATGTCTAATACTTACAGCTTGACTCATTTTATTTTAGTTTTTTCTGTTGGTAGATTGAATGGTGCAATGACAGCGCGGCGTTAGGGTTTGTGCTGCGCCCAAACAAAAACAAATATGGTGACGCAGATGGATTTAAATAAGGAAATGTTTGCAGCTTTTAAAAAGGGGAAGCACTTTGTGCATTTGTGGTTGAGGAAGATGTTTCTGCTTTTCTCTGAATTTTGAGAACGTGTGAATCCTCGGGTTGTTTCGCTGTTATGACATTTCGTCCAGTCAGATTCAAGCAAATGTGTTGATCTTACCCTGACTCACACCACATGGATTTCAGTTTTACACATTTATCAGTTTGGCTCTCACTGAAAATGATCCAAAACCTGGAGCATCACAACGACTATTTGAAACTGATGGATCAAAGTGTGACAAAAATCTAATTCTGTTAAATCCAGTTGAGAGAAAAGACGTCTTCCCACAAAGCACCAAGCGCTCACTTCTGCATGTTTATCAAATGAAATATTCTGTGTTGAGGCTAAAATCGGTTGCAGTTCGTCACCATGTTTGTTTTGGTTCGTTTGGGAGTTTTGCCTTTGATTTCTGTACAAACCTCAGTGCTGCGATGTGATTGGTCCACTTGCCTAATTAACCGCACAGCGGGAGCCAACATGGAGTCTTGTGAGTTTGTGACTCACAGATTTGGCAGAAATTCATCTGGCTGAGCAAGGTTACATCAGCCTGGCTTCTGTGAGGGAAGAATTCACAAGTAAACACAAATAAATCCACAAATAAACAAATATCGGTCGATTAAATGTTAGAAATGTGTCTGAAACACTGAACAAGATGTGAGGAACAGTCACCAGCTGATTTCAGTAGTTTGTCTTACGCCGAGTACGCTGCAGTCTGCCAGAGCTCAAAACAAACTCCTGAGGAGTGCGTGGTGCTACCTGGTTTGCTTATATAACTCTGGAGGTGCAAAGTGCAGAGGCGGCACTGATTTCTCAACTGGAACAAGCTCAGACAAAAACACGGCTCTGTTTTGAAACACTTGGCACTGCTGGCATACTTTACAGTATATATACTGGGTAGTTTACATGTTCATGCAGTGACATCACCCTGGGGCTGCTCTACATGTATCTCTATCGGTGGAATGTTCAACAGTTTCCATGGTGACACAGTGCACACATTAGCAAACACAACTAAACCATTTTAATAGCCAATAGTCACAGAAAAAGCAAAATACAAACTGGATTTAAACACCACATGTTCAGGAGCCTGGACCAGTTCAGATCGGCTCTTTCTGCTCAGACTGTGTGAAGCTTCTGACAGTGCAGTGCCTCCAGTTAGCACATCACACATCTTGGTACATTATAATGACTTAAATGAGGAACATTTTACTTTATTTGAGTAGATCCCAATGGGATAAGTGTTTTTCTTAATTCAAACATTCGATTTTCTTTCTTATTTTAAGTACAGAGTTTTGTTCATTGGTGGATCATTTTATCAAGTGAAATTTACTGAACACTTTCTTAATCCAAGTAATATTAAAGATGCATTGTGTAACTTTTCTGATGGAAGGTCTGTCACCTGCTTGTTTCTATGGAGGTGTCATTGCTCTGCCTGGAATATCCCACAGTATGGCATTAAACAGCTCTACTTTACATTTATTCAGGTACAGGTGGTTTTGTAGCTCAAAAACACCTAGAAAAACAGACATTCTGACTCTGAGCGGCATCGCCTCTCCACAGATCTGACCTGTAACTTGGTCTGGTTTGGTCTCCATGAAGATAGAAAGGTTTAATGCCGTACTGTGAAACATTCCAGACAAAGCAACAACACCTTCACGGCGAAAAGCATTCGACAGACTTTAACTTGACTGGATTTTAGTTTTCGCCGTGTGCTTTGACCCCTGGCACGTTCCCCCCGTTCATCCTCTAGAGGCACCGTTCTCGGAAAGCGGTTTCTCAGAATTGAACCCGAGTGTGACAGAGGAGTGGGGCGAGTACGCGACGTATTGACAGAGTGTAAGAGCGGAGTTATGAGCCCTTCCCTCGACAGCTGGGGCCAAAACATGTGCGGGATATGAGCTGGTTCACAGGTAGGCTCCACGCACGTGCTCCGAGTGATATTAGCCCGAGGTGTGACCGAGCTGCTTATCAAGACTGTGTGGGCGAGGCGTAAGAAAGGCCGAGTGTGCACAATCAATGTTTTTAATAACCAAAGTGAGAAGTAAACAGGTTTGAATTAGCGTCAAGTGAACCTATAAAACTAAATTACAGCTGCATCGTATGACTCTTCATGAGGAGGGTTTGTCAGATGCTTTTCTTCATGGAGATGTTATTGTTAGATTTGTCTGGAATGTTCCACAGTACGGCATTAAACCTTTCTATCTTCATGGAGACCAAACCAGACCAAGTTACAGGTCAGATCTGTGGAAAGGCGACGCCGCTCACAGTCAGAAGGCCTGTTTTTCTAGGTATTTTTGAGCGATAAAACCACATGTAATTGAATAAATGTAAAGTAGAGCTGTTTAATGTCACACTGTGGAACATTCCAGGCAGAGCAATGACATTTCCATAGAAACAAGCAGGTGTCGGACTTCCCAAACCAAAAAGTCACACAGTTGCACCTTTAAAGAAGCCATATTGTGCTTGAAAACAGATTATTCAAACAATCTGAATACAACTTGAATGAGAAGGGAAAGTAATTAAAAAAGCTCTGAAAAGTCGATTTTGGGATGTAACAATAACAGAAATATCTTGGTATCGTATCGTCAAAGGTCTCACAATAATATCGTGGAGCATCACAATATATCGAATCACAAGTCTCTTAAATGAACAGTTCTGATGCAGAAATAGCTAAAAAAACAGAGGGAACTACATAGACCATGATCCTTTGCTCCGATTCAGTGCAGAAGTGCAGACGACATGAAGAAATAACTGTTCTAAGCACTTTTACATCTTCATTCTTTGGATTAAGTCTTGTGAAGGCATTTTTAGAGGAAAAAGTAGCAGATTCACACAAAATATTGCAATAAATACCGTACGGTGAGATGTTTATGCTGAAAATATCGTACAGAGAGATTTGGATATCGTTACATCCCTAATGACAATAAATGTTGTACAATTTTATAATGTTAGTCTTGTTATTATGTAGAATATCTTAATATCGTGAGCTTTCCCAAGATATCGCAATAAATATCGTACAGTAAGGTTCATATCGTGAGACTTGGATATCGCTACACTCCTCGCATGTCTCCATTAATAAAGAATGGATGAAGACTTAATTTATAATGAACAAATAATTAAAAATGATTCAGGTTTAGTAACTTCTGAGTAAAGTGGTGAGGACTCTCTCTGATGGGAGTCGTCACTACTTAAACCCAAAGCACCTTCAGCCAATCATTAACCAATACCTTTGCTGCTCTATTTGCTCTGCCTCTGTGCTGAAACTGGCAAAACCTGCAGGTGTTTCTCCGCGGGTTTTAGATGAGTTATTGCCGGGGGGGTTGTGCATATATGTTTACGGCGGAATGTTCATCAGTTATCGTGGTGACACAATGCACACATGAGCGAAACAAGAAAAATATAACATGGATTTAAACATACTGAGAAGCCTGTACTGCAAATTTCTCTGATCTGGCGACTTACTAGTTCTGAGACTGCTTCATTCTAGTCTAGAGGTCGTTTATTTTAAGATAACCTGTCAAGTAAAATGATCCGTCCGTGCACAGGGCGACCAGACGTCCCTGTTTACACGGGACAGTCCCAGTTTTGAGCCCTGTGACCCCTGTCCCAGCAGATTTATCCAAAACCACTGATTTGTCCCAGTTTTATACAAGAAATGTCCCAGGTGTCCCTATTTTTGACCAATCTGATCCCTGCCCATAGTAAAAAGAGGCAGAAACTGTCATTTGTTTTTGTAAAATACAGAAAAGGTGCTTAAAAATGACCAAAACACAAAGAAAATGTGAGTAAACTGACTCAGTATTACCGAGTGCAGAGCAATTCTCCTTAATTTCGTACGTGTTTCACAATTTTATTATTACCGACCACAAACCAGGAACGTCCCAGTTTTTTATTTTGAGAATCTGGTCACATTATCCACGCAGCAAGATAATTTCACTACTTTTAAGTCATTTTCTGATCAATTTAAATGTTTATATCTTAAGCTTTTTTGCAGTGTGTGATCAATACAAGCGTTCATGGGCCTTTTTAGGAGTTTCATTTTCAACAAAAAGTGTGACTAACTGAAAAACTGATGGCTAATGCGAGCTAACGGCCCTGTCACACCCTGACGATTTAGCCACTGTATGCTAACTTACCAGAATTTCCCTAAAACGCTGGAATTTTGACATAGCGTATTCATAACGAGTTGGACGTATGCAAAACGTATTAGTAACTTATACAGAACGTTTATAGAACGACCGCTATTCCGACACGTCATATTTTACGTCTCCGTCTATGGTGCTGAATGCAGCAGCTCGATCAATAGGTGGGTTGGAAACTTCTGCTCGCAGTCGTAAGTCTGATAAACTCTAAGAAAAATGAGAAAATGTCCCAGTTTTTTTCATCTACATGTTATTGTAGCGCTCCGTTATGTTCGGCGAATCAGCATTTCCAACACCACTTGTTTAACCCATCTTACAAACAAAACACAAACAAAACACTCTGCCAGGCTCAGTCAATATTTCTTTATTTATTCATTTATTTAAAGGACAGTGTACAGTTAAACATAACGCCAAGGCAAAAATGTCTGCACCAGATTATAGCCACATGGCTGATTTCCATCTGTGGTCCTTAAACATACAATTATCATTTCATAAATACACATAAATAACAATAAAATTTACACTACGATAAACTCATCTGTATTAAATCTTATTAAAACTACATAAATCATCAAACCCTAATATAAAATTTCACATATTATTTCATTAACATCATTCGCAGATAAAAACTATATACAATAAAAATAGATGTTAATGTTAAAGTTAATGTTTGCTCAGTAGCCGTCGCTTTGACCCGTGGGGGAAAGTGTGGTAGTTGGGACATGTTTTAAGCTCAACCAGTAGTGAGTTCCACTTTTTTGCTGCAGTAAATGAGAAAAAGGACTGTCCCATTGTGTTATGTTTAAGGGGCATGGTCAGATCGGAATTTACAGATGAACGAGATGTTCTAGTCATTTGATCCGAGCGCAACTGAAAAAACTTTCTTAACGGAGGGGCAGCAGTGTTATGCAAAAGTTTAAACAGCATTTCAGAATAATGGATCATATGATCAAAATTTAGCAACTTGCATCTATTTAATATATTACAATGATGGTAATTCAATTATCTTCTGTCAAAGACTTTTAAAGAATGTTTAAAAAGTGTTTCCATCTTCTTTCGTAATGTTTTAACAGCCTGGGACCAACAGGTAAGACAATATTGTAAATGTGAAAAAATCATGGCATTTGAAGCCTCTATGTTTAGAGAATTTCGAATATATCTAAAATTGGCAATACTAAATTTTAATATTTTACTTAGATGTTTAATTGAATGAATGATGAAGAAACTATATCTAGGTAAGTTAAAATGACTTAAATTTTACTTTGAGTAGATTCATCTTGACAAGTGAAATGATCTGCCAATGGAATAAGTGTTTTTTCTTAATTCAAGCAAGATTTGATTGCATTTCTTATTTAAAGTTGCTGTTTTCCTTATTCTAAGTGTAGCAAGATGTATTTTCATATTTTAAGTACAAAAATCTTACTGCACTGGTAGATAATTTTACTTGTCAAGTGAAATTTACTCAAATCATGGTTAAACTTTCTTAATCCAAGTCATTTTAGCTTTTAGACTAGATTTTGTTTTTTGCAGTGTGTATTTCAAAGGTCTGTTTTGAGTGTCTGGAAACGTTATAAAACAGCTTTATAAGCGGCCTTAGCATTAGCTTGTTGATTGTTACTAGTTTGTTGACAGACTCACTGCCACAGTGACATCTCCACCGAGGCAACTCTGATCTGTGCCGTTTTTTGGCTTCTGACAGAATTTGACCTCCTCTAGCGATGGACTTTAGCTTCAAACGTGCCGGAGTTCAACTTTAAGCAAAGACACTTGTGATTCGATCTATTGTGATGCCGTTCGATATCACTGTGCGACTTTTGTTATTGCTACAAACCTCTTCGTTAGTATTGAAATCAAGTTTGAAATTTTACTACCCTGATTCGTGACAACACTAATAGAGGCGGAATATATTTAGCAAGAATAACTTTGGTTACGCGTGAATGGCGTGTGTGACATGTTGAGCTGCCTGCACGTTTGTTTACTTGGCACATGATATGAATTTTAATTAAGTTGTAGCATGAAGGTGATTATTATTATGTGTCAAGCATTACAGAATAGTATTGCAAATATTTGAGCTATTACTCCAATGAGCATGTGATGACAATGACATGTCTAAAAGGGTCATTATAACACTTGCCAGTCAATCGCTTAAAAACTTGAAAACCATGGATGTTGCCTTGTCCAGAACTTAACGACATCGCAAGGTGGAACAGAGCATTTTGAGTTGGACGTGTACTAACGTGACAAATAATAAAGGGTTACTCAACCACTCAAACACAACTCCAGGTATGTTTTTGATAAGGAGATGTGGTTATAACACAGTCTAAAGGTCACTAGAGTCCATTTTGTGTAGTATTAAGACCTTAAATGACGAAGAACAAATTGTAGTAGTAAAAAACACAACTAGGATGTTCCTCAGACACAACTCCAGGTGTGTTTTTGTTGAGGACACGACATTATAACACATCTTAAAAGTAACAAGAGCCAATTTTGTGTCATATAGAACCTTAAATGACAAATTGTATTAGAAAAAATACACTTTATATTTTGTGCATGAAATTATTACATCTAATATGCACAAACATTCCTGTGTATAGGTAAAAGTAAGTTAAGAAAAGTCAATATTTGCATAAACCAACAAAGTGTGAATGACAAGACAAACAGACTCTCCAAACAGGCAGAGCATCTGCACAGGCCCAGTCAGGACAGCGCCGCCGTATACGGGAGGTAAACATGTTGTTGTTGACTTATAACACTTAAAGGATCTGTACTTAGCGTCCACATCTCCCACTGCCTAAACCTGCATATTCAAGAGTGTAAACTTCCTGTTATTGGCAACATGCATCTGATGTCAACAATAATCTCTGGGGGTGTGATGTTGCTCAAGTTAGACTTTAATCTGAGTTTTGATTTAACACAATCTGACCCCAAAGAGCTGATTGAGCTGGAACTACAACAGGCGAGATAATGGGCTCTATTCACACTTACGTCACAAACCAGGAAGACGTGCAGTGGGAAATCAACAAAGGTAAGTCTAAGGCTAAGTTGTTTTATAACGTTTCCAGACACTAATGAGTGAACCAGGCAGAGCGTTTTGTTTGTTAGACTCGTGGCTGTTGTAAGATGGGTTAAAGTGGTGTTAAGCTTCTTCAGTGTGAAGCAAATTGGCGTTTTACATAGAAGTTAAGAACTTGCCCCCATCACTACACTAGTTTGTTATCTTTATAGACTCAATACCACAGTGAGATCTCCACCTAGAAAACACTGATCTGTGCCGTTTTTTGGCTTCTGACAGAATTCGACCTCCTCTAGCGATGGAGTTTAGCTTCAAACTGGAGTTCCCCTTTAAATTCAGTGTTAAGGTGCAGCATGAGCTAAAAGAACAGGGAACTACATAGACCATGATCCTTTGCTCTGTTTCCATGCAGACTACATGAAACAGTAACTGTTCTAAAGCAATTTTAGATCTAAATCCTTTGGATTATGACTGAATGAAAGGCTTGTTAGTGCATTTTAAGAAAAGAAAAAAGCTGCATAGTGAAAATTCTGTTCTGAAATATATTGAGACGTGGGATTATGTGCTCTTATTATTGTGCCGATACAGCTCAAGATCAGTCTAAAACAATTCAAAAAAGGTTCATTTCTGTCCTGTGAATGTGACTTTTTCGTGCTCAAATGAGTATCTAGTTTTCGATACTAGTTTTTGCATCAATTAGCATCTTGTTTTTCGATTTTCTTTTGACGAATCTGGAGCACTGTGATATATCCATCCATCTTCTCCCGCTTAATCCAGCTGGGTCGCGGGGGCAGTTTGCTGCCCAATCCTCATAGCACCTGACCCCCTATGAACCCCTCTGCGGGTGGTGAACCCACAGGAGGGTGGACATCATTGTCCTTGATGTTAGTTCATAGGGGTGCGGGCATGTTTTGGGTTGATGGGGGAAACCGGAGTACCCGGAGGAAACCCATCCAGACACGGGGAGGAACATGCAAACTCCACACAGAAAGGCCCCGGGCGACCTGGGAATCGAACCCGCAACCTTCTTGTTGTACTGTGATATATTTGTACTGTTAATGGATCCATATATGGCTTGTTTTGTGGGCTTGGCAGTCTTGTGATACGGACACGGCCCCTTCCTTTCACCTCCCACTTCAAACTATGGGCAGCAAACATTACGCAAGACACAGGCAGACTATCTGAAGACTCGCTCACATGCTTCCTTTGCAGGTTGAGGACGAAAACAACCTCGCAAGTAGGTGCAGGAGGGAGGGAGAGAGGGAGGAAAAGAGAGAAGGAGAGAGGGAGGTGGGGCCCGAGTTACTACAGGTCAAGTGGAAGCCGGATAAATAAGCATAGTTGCCAGAAGACCACCCCTCTCCACACCGTGTTTTGGTCCGGGGGGCTGAGCTCTGTAGAGGTTATCCCAGGTTAAAATGTGATATAACAGGGCGGAATGTGTCTGTTGCTTGTGTAACTGTATATGAACGGTCACTGACAATGAAAAGTCGATTTGGCTCGTGTTCAAAAATGCGGATGACATCAACCAGGAGGATCATTTGTTCTGTGTGCGCGTCACGATGAAAAACACACAGACTGTTTTTGCAGAATTTTGTGTCACGAAAGCAAGCGGCAAGATAAAAAGCTGTGAGATAAGATATGGGAAATACGTTAAAGTTGCACTGGGGAACTTGGAGGGTCTAGATGCTGCCTGTTTTGTGTTCATTTCTTTGCCTGGAATGTTCCACAGTAGGGCATTAAACAGCTCTACTTTACATTTACTCACTAAACATTAGACGTGCAGATCGTATCTATGTGTCTGTCCGTCCAAGACCAGTTCTGGACTAAATGATGTGCAAATGACGTTCACTATTGGGACGCGTAACAATGACGCAACTTAGACGTCAATATGCAGTTAAACATTTGAACTGTGGACTAGGTGACTTTTGTGGACGTCTAACACGTAATAAATATGTATAATATAATAATAAAAATCTTGATTAAGATAAGAAATTCCATACTTAATCAAGACTAATAGCAAATTGAATTGCATGTTTAAAATTGTGTTATTCGTATTCTGTATTTGTTCCCCGGGATGGTAAGATATGCGCCTGGGCAGAAAACGCCAACCTGAAAACATCCCACAGGATCTTCTATGATGTTGACTGGTCTGCCGTCTGTTGCCACCCATCCACCCATTAAGCAATAGCTGTAGTTATTTTCTTTGCCGTGTGATCATCCACAGGTCTGTGCGACTCTGCCAAATGGGAGTTTGTCGGATCTGAGGCTCCAGCTGCTGCACCCGGGGGTTTTAGTTTGGAGGTGCAAACTTAGATTAGACATATTTTGGTGGCACTGAAACTCTGCTGGACACACATGGCATTTAAGTCTTGTCTTGTAAATTGTAGCGTTTGGAAGTTTTTTAAAGTTAAATAAACAGTTCAAAAGTGCAGAAGTGTCTGTTTCTCTATCACAGCGGTAAGTTTACTGAAACACGGCGCTCTGAAGTTTGAAAGCGAAACAGCAGAGGAGCTGAGTACAGATGTGCAGAAGGAACAAAAAGTCAGTGAACTCTAACCGCGAGTAAAAAAAAACAAATCATTGCACAACACTGACAGCCCTAAATATAATATATATATAAATATAATACTTTTTAACTTCATGACAAATATCAACATTGTCGTTATCAATATTATTCAGTAATATGGATTTTGATTATGTGTGATTAAACATTACTAATTATTTGAGTACATGATATTTTGTGTTCTGTTTAATGAACTAATTTAGGTATTTGTGTATGTTTATTTATTTGGAAATGCAATTTGTGGAAAATTATAGCCTCGTCTTACAAAAATGATTATAATTCTATGGGCCTATGAGTTCAACCATAAAATCTCCCCATCTCCTCATCAAAAAAACACCTGGAGTTGTGTCTAGTTGTGTTTTTTACTACTACAATTTGTTCTTTGTCATTT
Organism: Odontamblyopus lacepedii; assembly: GCA_034769755.1. NCBI lineage: Eukaryota > Metazoa > Chordata > Actinopteri > Gobiiformes > Gobiidae > Odontamblyopus > Odontamblyopus lacepedii. The sequence continues at coordinate 33,550,190 of CM068350.1, forward strand.
AAGGTTTTATATTACACAAAATTGACTCTTGTGACCTTTAAGCCGCGTTATAATGTCGCCTCCTTATCAAAAACATACCTGGAGTTTGAGTGTTTGAGTGTTTGAGTGTTTGAGTGTTTGAGTAACCTCTTTATTATTCCTCACATTAATACACCTCCAGCTCAAACTGCTCTGCTCCACCTCGTGATGTCATTAAGTGGTAGTTTTCAAGTTTTCGAGCCACTAAAACCATGTTTTTCCCTCTTCAGTCAATTTTTTTGAAGTAACTTTTTATTTATTTATCGATTTTCACAGACATATGTCGCAAAGATGCTTTACAGATCATTATTCATTCACTCCATACCCGGTTTGTTTAAGGTGCAATATGCAACTTTTCTGTTAAGGTCACCTGTTTGTCTCCATGGAGATGTGAATGCTCCACAGTCTGGCATTACACTTATGTATCGTGCATTGATCCAACTGCATGTTTTTAATGCTCAAAGATACCGTGAAAAACCTGGATTCTTACTATATCGTCTCACATCTGACGTGTTTGTTTAATGATCTGAAGATTAGCAACTCGAATCCTACGTCAACATTCACACAGACTGTGGCGCTCACTTTTTTGCATCATTATAGGAAAAATAAACATCAGAACGTTGGAAAAAAGTCGTCATCTGGCATCACAGTGTGCACCTTCAGTGGACCGAGACTGGACATATAAAAAAGACCCTAAAAACACGTTTCAGTGTTTCTTTGCGCAGTGGGAGATGGTTTTACGGCTCAAAAATACCTAGAAAAACAGGTATTCTAACTGTGAGCGGGGTCGTCTCTCCACAGATCTGACCTGTAACTTGTAACTCCTTTGGTCTCCATGAAGACAGAAAGATCTCTTGCATTTACAGATGTTTTATAGCTCAAAAATACCTCAAATAAACATGAATTCTTACCATGTGCAGGTTTGCTTCTTCGTAGATCTGACCATGAACCTGTCCATGGTGATTACCAAGTTGGTTTCAATACTGTGGAATAATCAAGGCAAAACGGACCCTCCGCGAGCAAAGTTACACAGTGCCTCTTTAAAGCCGCTGTACCTGGTTTTTACTCTCTTAAAAACATGAAAATCTGAGTTCATTTTAAACAGTTTGCAGTGGTCCAAGTTTATTCCTCACTTACCTTTTGCATTCAGAACATTATAATTATTTACATTTGATGAATTTATAAGCAATTTTCACAACATTCAGAGACCAGAGCTGAGTTTTGCCGTCACAGTAATGTATAAACAACAACTAGCATGCTAACAGTGCACACATCTTGATTATCGCTTTATAATTACAATAACAGACAGCAAACAGCAGTAAGAAAGACAGAAGATGGAAATATGTTAGGATCTAAGTCTGCATGGTTTTGTTTGTCAGTAGATAACAGAACTCGACAGTTTAACAGTAAGAACAAGCAAAACAAGAGGTGCCACGGGGGGTTTAAAGGGTGACAAATGTTTTGTCAGTAGTAGCACATTTTAAAACAATGCACACTGCATGATAAACCATCAAATGTGGATACAGAAAAGAAATAAATACAATTAAAAAGGTAAAATAAATGACAATACTGCAGAAAATATTATTATTCAGTTTAATAACAAGAAATAGATAAAAAGTCAAACATAAGCTAATGATAGAGGTGCCTTTAGTTGTGGTGCTGTATAATAACATTTTAGCATAACTACACTTTTAATAACCTTAAATAAAGCTTGAACAAAGTCAAATGTGAGACTCATGTGAGGCTCTTTTTGTTTTCTGTTTGGATAATCACCTTGAGAAGCAAAAAAACAACAAAAATTACAACATAAACAACGTGGCCTTCATGTCCAATGTTTCTGTAACTAAGAATAAATCAGCATTACAGTCGTTATCAGTAAAAGCTGCATTAGATTTGAACAAACCGTATCTGATGACACAGTCGGGTCGGGTTTATGTACTTTAAAATCAACAAACATTACACATATTGTCCCTTTAAAGTGCATAATTTTGACTTATTTTAGTGGGTTAATACTTGTTGTAAAAATAAATGATAGTTTTACACCAATCAAGAAGCAATTTGAGAAGAAAAGTTGAAAAATATGTTATAAATTACAGGAAAAAGAGGGTTCTGTTTTAGAGAGATCCCTATTGATCACACTAGGGAGATGTCAACCCAAAACTATGGCCCAATTTACACACGAGAAACACATTTTTTCAACAAAATAAAGGTGTTTTCTTACATTTTTATTTTATTTTTTAAATTTTATTTGTCAGATCTCTGTGCACATTTAGAGAAATTATTGAATTTCCTAGTGTGATGTCATGATTTCCAACCAGAAAATAGAAAAATAGAAGATAAAACAGAATAATCTTAACTGCGTTCTAGTTAAATTAGGAGTCAAACCTGTCACCGACACTTTAAGCTGTTTTTCTTGTGCAAATGGGGAATGCAAAGTTTTCCTTCACGCACACAAACCCTGACAGAGAAGAGACGTGTGTTTGTTTAAGTCGTCTTGAAGTAAAAGTACACGTGTTTTCACTGTGGGGGGTCAGAGCTCAGAGACTTAGACTCTGCATTCCCCACGAAATACCAACATTTGTGCTTGTGTGAGCGCGTTTACGACACGACGAGGGAAAAGTATTTTAACAACCACAGCAGTAGTAGTAGTAGTAGTAGTAGTAGCAGTAGTAGCAGTAGTAGTAGTAGTAGCAATAGTAGTAGTAGTAGTAGCAGTAGTAGTAGTAGTAGTAGTAGTAGTGGCAATGGTAGTGGTAGTGGTGGTGGTAGTGGTAGTGGTAGTGGTAGTAGCGGCTGTATTAGTAATGATGTGGTAGTGGCAGTGGTAGTGGTAGTGGTGGTAGTGGTGGTGGTAGTGGCAATGGTAGTGATGGTGGTAGCAGTGGTAGTAGTAGCAGTGGTAGTGGTGGTAGTGGTGGTAGCGGTGGTGGTAGTGGTGGTGGTAGTGGTAGTGGTAGTGGTGGTAGCAATGGTAGTGGTAGTGGTAGCAGTGGTAGTGGTAGTGATGGTAGTGGTAGTAGTAGTGGTAGTGGTAGTGTAACGGCTGTATTAGTAATGATAGTAGTGGCAGTAGTGGTAGGTCGTGGTAGTAGCAATGGTAGTGGTAGTGGTGGCAGCAGTGGTAGTGGTAGTAGCAGTGGTAGTAGTGGTAGTGGTGGTGGCGGCTGTATTGGTAATGATGGTAGTGGCAGTGGTAGTGGTAGTGGTGATGGTGGTGGCAATGGTAGTGACGGTGGTGGTGGTGGCAGTGGTGGTAGTGGTAGTGGTGGTAGTAGTGGTGATGGTATGGGCTGTGTTAGTAATGATGGTAGTGGCAGTGGTGGTGGTGATGATGATGGTGGTGGTGGTAGTGGTAGTGGTGGTAGCAATGGTGGTGATGGTAGTAGCAGTGGTAGTAGTAGCAGTGATGGTAGTGGTAGTGGTAGTAGTGGTAGTAGTAGTGGTAGTGGTAGTGGTGGTGATGGTGGTAGCAATGGTAATGGTGATGGTAGTGGCAGTGGTAGTGGTGGTAGTAGTGGTGGTGGTAGTGATGATGGTAGTAGCGGCTGTATTGGTAATGGTAGTGGTAGCAGTGATGATGGGGTCGTGGTAATAGCAATGGTGGTAGTGGTGTAGCGGCAGTGGTGGTAGTAGTAGTAGTAGTAGCAGCTGTATTAGTAATAGTAGTAGTTGTAGTAGTAGCAGTAGCAGTAGTAGCAGTAGTAGTAGTAGTAGTAGTAGTAGTAGTAGTAGTAGCAGTAGCAGTAGCAGTAGTAATAGTAGTAGTAGTAGTAGTAGTAGTAGTAGTAGTAGTAGTAGTAGTAGTAGTAGTAGTAGCAGTAGCAGTAGTAATAGTAGTAGTAGTAGTAGTAGTAGTAGTAGTAGTAGTAGTAGTAGTAATAGTAGTAGTAGTAGTAGTAGTAGTAGTAGTAGTAGTAGTAGTAGTAGTAGTAGTAGTAGTAGTAGTAGTAGTAGTATATATCTCAAAAATACTTCCATAACGTGGTATTGGCTAAAGTGAAAATCAACATTGCAAGAAAATAACAAAACAAAGTTTTCCACCTGACGTAATGTAAAACACAGATTTATTCATGATTTCCTTATTAAATCCTTGTTTTTGTGTCGGTTTGACGAGTAAATTAAGTTCTGAAGATATTTTATTCAACTCTACAAGAGACAGACCGATAAATCCTTTGGCCGATAAATACAGGGACGATATTTGCACTTTTAAATTTTTTTATTTTTTTTTAGCATTTTTTAGTCTAATAAAGCCTCAGACAGAGCAGAGCCTCCAGCTGCAAAGTATCAATAAACTCAAATCAATAAGGAGAAGTGGCCCATCTGGGAATATGACATAATCAGATTCTGGGATCTGAAAACCAGTAAAAAATAATCAATTACAGAGGCGACACCTAAGACCTAAACTGATCAGATCATGTAATATCTGAGACGAGGCCTTTTACGTTTCTACTTTAAAGTGTGATAAACTGCTTCAGAAAATGTTACAAAGAAAGAATATTAAAAGTATAATGACCCAAACTGTAAAGGTCATTACAGTAAATACACCATAAACTAAAGAAAACACGAGCTTCCTGCAGTAAACACTCAGCAGGAGCTCGATAATGAGTCATGTGCATTTTGACCTTGAGTGACTCTGATAGAAAAACACTTTCTTCAAATTTTCCACAACACAACTCAACTGATACAGTAAGACAGAAATCCTTGAAAGTACAAAGGCAAAGTTATGTGCTGCATCCATAAAAAAGTTGATTGTTGATAATATGAGTGAACAATAAGTCAGCCTGTTCGGGGGTGTTGTGGGAGGGGTACGCGGGGGTACACAGGGGTACCCACTTCTCTCGACTATATATATATATATATATATATATATATATATATATATATACACATACACATATATATATATATATATATATATATATATATATATATATATATATATATATATATATATATATATATATATACATATATATATATACTAAACCAGGACTAAAACGGGACTAAACCAGAACTAAAACAGGATTAAACCATTAAACCAGGACTAAAACATGACTAAAACAGGATTAAAACAGGACTAAAACAGGACCTTAACCAGGGCTCAAACAGGACTAAAACATGACTAAAACAGGACTAAAACAGGACTAAAACAGGACTAAAACAGGACTAAAACAGGAATAAATCAGGAGTAAAACAGGACTAAAACAGGATTAAAACAGGACTAAACCAGGGCTCAAACAGGACTAAAACATGACTAAAACAGGACTAAAACAGGAATAAATCAGGAGTAAAACAGGACTAAAACAGGATTAAAACAGGACTAAAACAGGACCTTAACCAGGGCTCAAACAGGACTAAAACATGACTAAAACAGGACTAAAACAGGACTAAAACAGGACTAAAACAGGACTAAACCAGGACTAAACCAGGACTAAAACATGACTAAAACAGGACTAAACCAGGACTAAACCAGGACTAAAACATGACTAAACCAGGACTAAACCAGGACTAAAACATGACTAAAACATGACTCAAACATGACTAAAATAGGACTAAAACAGGATTAAATCAGGCCTAAACCAGGACTAAAACAGGACTAAAACAGGACTAAATCATGCCTCGTGAACCGTATCTCCTCTCATACACCACGCTCTTTGTTAATAACATGATTCTGTATCATTTGGAGTGAAAAAAAAAAATCAAATATTGCTGATTTTTACTGGTCTGGCACATTTATGTTTGTACTGAAAGTGAGTTAAAAAAAAAAAAAAAACAATCTATATGACATCTGTGTGTATTTCGGCATGTCAAGTTGAGTTTATGGGATATGGGGGGCTGTAAGTGGGGGCAAATTACATACCCCAACATAAAAAATCCCAACTACACCACTGAACCTATCCTAGTTTAGTCCTGGTTTAATAATTAGAAATAAATGAAAAATCAAATAGAAGTTAATGATAGGGGTGCCTATTAGTTATATAATGATAACACTTTAGAATAACTACACTTTTAATAGCCTGAAATAAAGCATGAATAAAGTCACAATTCACCATAAACAAAAAACTTCTTAACTAATTTATATTCTTACCCTAGCTCCTAACCCTAACACCCTACAGCCCTTTTAAGTTAAAACCAACTGGATTTCAGTCCAGATCTGATCTTGAGAACCAAAACAACAAATTATAACATAAACAATTTGGCCTTCATGTCCAATGTTTCTGTACATTTTCAAGACATCATTTTCAAGGTCACCAGCACATGGCCACAGCTCTGTACTTATTTTGTTCTCCAGTTTTACTTTCTTATCTTTATTTTAGTACAAAAAAAACACAGCTCGGTAACATAATCTGCAGCTGTGAAATCCACAGAGGTGCGGGGAGCTGCATGTCTCTTTGTTGTGATGACAAACACAGAACACAGAAGTCAGCAGCTTTGTCTCTTTTATCAAGTTAAGTTTTAGAAGATGAATATTGCGATTTAAAATGTGCAAATTATAACTCAATGATCTACAGATGTCATGAATTATAACTATTTTGCAGACACAGTCACAATATGTCGTCTTTAACCTCCTAAGACCTGAACTCTTGCATGACTTTATTGATTTCTCTTTCTTATTTGGACTTGATGAATGCAAAAACAAAGAATTATATTTTTACATGATGTAGTTTCTGAGAAAAATGATGTCCACATATGATACAGTATATAAAACAATAATTTGATGTTTTAATCATTTTGATGGAACACAACAACATAAAGTCCCAACTGAATAATGATTTGCAAAAACCATTTATTAAGTGCCTGAACAACCCAAAATGTGAACGCCAGAACCTAGGAGGCTACAGATGCACTATGAAACTTTTCTAAAGTATTTTTCGGACTGTAAGTTGCACTTTTTTTCATGGTTTGGGTGATTCCTGCGACTTGTACTCAGGTGCGACTTATGTATAAAATATATAATTTCATATATATAAAAGTGTTAATCATATTCTGCAGATTACAAGCTGCAAGTCCTGAAATATGCAGCCGAAAATGATAATCGAGCAGCAGAAAGAACGTTTGGAGTGAGTGAGAAACTTGTGTTTGACTGAGGAAAAGTGGAGGAAACTCGATCTGCAATGAAGAAAACAAAAAAGCAAATCACGGCTAAAAACTAGATTTAGCTGGAGTTGGTGGAGTTGCTCAGAAGTGACACCGAGGATGAAGAATTCAATAGATTTAGTGATTTGGAGCGAGATGGAGAGTTTGGTGAACTTGTTCTGTTGTTTCTGCTCTAATTTTGTGAATAACTGCTCATATGTGACATGAACAAAGCAGACACATGTTCAGCCTGTTGTTCTCTGTTCTATTGTTATTACTATAAATTGTCTTTTAAGATGAAATGTCTGTTGTTGGACTAAATCTCCCCCAAAAATGCGATTTATATTCCAGTGCGACTTATATATGTTTTTGTCTTCTACATTATGCATTTTTGGCTGCATTTTTTGGGCGAAAAATACGGTATTTGCCTCCATGGAATGCTTCACAATATGGCATTAAACTTCTCTATCTCCATGGATATAAGCAGACAGGCCAAGTTCAAGTTCTAGGCAGATCTATGATGAGTTGATCTCACTCATAGTAAGAATGCAGGTATTTTTTAGCTATAAAAAGACCTCTAATTGAATAATTGCAATAGAATGTGATTTTTAACATTTAATAATAGTACTTTTGTTATATTACCATGTGTTTTTATATTTATATAATCCCTCAGTGGTCCAGGTAGGGTCCATAGTGCTCCATGTGCGTGTTCCAGTCTATGTGCTTTTATTCAGCTCAAGATCATTCTAAAACTATTCAGAAAACTTTCATTTCCGTCCTGTGAATGTGACTTTTTTAGTACTGATACCTGCTCAAATATGTATCTAGTTTCAATACAAGTTTTAGTATCGATTTGCATCTTATTTTCGATAAGCAACCCACTCGAAAGGTTGCATAAGGCATCTTTAACACACAGGAATCCCACACAGACTCTCATTGTTGTCAGTCACATGTGAAACTGGCAATTTAACAATTATTCATTATTGCAACCACAGTAGCTCCATAACAGAGCAGGTCCAAACCTGAATCACAATTTCTCTTGATATTTCACCCCCAGCTCTTCTCATAAAAGAGGAATTCAAATACAGAAGCCAATCATTGTCTTGTGACTGTGTTTACATCTGCGCTAAATCGAACATGATGCAATATGGAGTAATTACAGCTTCTGCAAATCCTCTGACACTGCACCGATAAAACTCCCGTCTTTTAATCTGCGCTTGGAGAAACAGGACTGTCACGTACTTGGTGTATAACTTTGGCATCTCACAATTAGCCGTGGGATAATAAGAAACCTCCCCCACAACATCTTAGCAGTTCCTGGATTTCTTTCATTAACACGGCCGTGAGACAGATTCTGCACCTATGTTTAAACGTCCAACATTACGCCAAATTGACTCGTGAGCTTTAAGACTTGTCAGAATGTTACTTCATCAAAAACTTACCCGGAGTTGTGTTTTGTTTCATTCACACGTGTTATTATTATTTATTATTAGTCCGAAATGCTCTGTTCCACCTTGGGATGTCTCAAAGAGGTAGTTAACAGCTCCTTTTTTACCTTTAGTTCAGTAGAGAAAGGCAAATTCAGGGCTGAAATTATCCAAATGATTGTAATTAAGGTGTTTGGAGTTTAGAAACACAGTGGAGCACTTCATTTAGTGTTTTCTGAACTAAATGTGCAGGATTTGTGCGTTAAAATGACAACTCCAGGTATGTTTGTGAGGAAACATTATAACATAGATCAGAAAATAGCATAATATAGCCTCTTTAAATGGCATTCCCCTTACACACCCCTGACGTGTCGATGTTTACGTTTAATGCTGTACTGTGGAACATTCCAGGCAAAGCGAAAATACCTCTGAACCACCATCACGACCAGATACTAAAAGGAAAACACTCCATGTCGATTCTGATACCACAGTAATTATTTAAAAAAGCAGTTTTTGTCAACAACTGAATGCGATTTTCAATGTTAAATAATAATATACAGCAAAAAAAAAAAATCTCGCTAAATAAAACCCCCTTAACGCCTGAATTTATATAGATGCATAGTATATATAAAATATTTTTTGTGTGTGTTTTTGCCTTTAAGTAGATGGTAAATTAAGATAAGATTATTAATTTGATTAGAGCAAAAAAATGTATAGAAATCTGGGTATGTTGCAAATTTGAGACAACTAGAAACAAGTGCTTGCCCACAGTTCCTAGGAAGGTTTTGCATCTGTACTAATCGGCATTAGGGGAATTCAGCCGCCATCTCAACTTATGTCTTGATCCAAATGGTTTGTTGCATATTTGAGACACTCAGCGTTAAAATGACTTAAATGAACAACATTTTGCTTTATTTGAGTGGATTCAACTTGATGAGTGAAATTATCTGCCAGTGGGAGTGGGATAAGTGTGTTTTTCTTAATTCAAGCAACATTCGATTTTGCTTCTTATTTTAAGCGCAAAAAGTTTTAAGCGTAGGAAGATGTATTTTCATATTTTAAGAACAAAAAGTCATCTTAACTTGGCTAGATTTTGTTTTTTTGCAGTGTTACTTTCGTTTGTATATTTATGTGGCTTCATATCTGTGTCGCGTGTCCTTCAGTCGTCCAGATTGGTTTCACTGTGGTCCAAGGGCGAGTACTAGTCTATAGTATGTGTTTGGATGTGGTTGGATAAGTTCAAAGCTATACTGTGGAACATTCCAGGAAAAGCAATATCAACAATAGAATGTGATTTTCAACATTAAATAACAGCACTTTCTTTTATCTTACCATGTGGTAAGATAAAAGATATATATACATTAAAAAACACTTTTTATCGACTAGGGATGTAACAGTAACTGAAATATCGTATCGTCAAAGGTCTCACAATAATATCGTGGACCATCACAATATATCGAACCCCAAGTCTCTTTGCTTAAACGAATAGTTGTGATGCAGAAATAGCTAAAAAAAACAGAGGGAACTACATAGACCATGATCCTTTGCTCCGTTTCAGTGCAGACGACATGAAGAAATAACTGTTCTAAGCACTTTTACATCTTCATTCTTTGGATTAAATCTTGTGAAGGCATTTTAGAGGAAAAAGTAGAAGATTCACCTACAAAATATTGCAATAAATATCGCACCGTGAGATGTTTATGGTGAAAATATCGTACAGAGAGATTTGGATATCGTTCCATCCCTAATGACAATAAATGTACCAAATGACTGGTCAAAGCATTTTATAATGACAGTCTTGTTATAATGTAGAATATCGTAATATCGTGAGTTTTCCCACGATATCGTAATAAATATCATACCGTGAGGTTCAAACCGTGACGATATCGTATCGTGAGACTTGGATATCGTTACACCCCGACTTTATACATTTTCAGTGAATTAGAAACATCCAAAATACAAAAAAACAAACAAACGTGCTTTTATTTTAATCAATCTTTGGCAAAAAAAAACCCCAAAATACTGTCCTCTTCACTTGGTCCATCCATTATTGCACCATTCATGTCCTGCTCCGTCCAATTACATGAAACTTGAAACAGATCTTACTTCTAAACAGTAATCGAAGCAATTACTATTAATATCATTCCCTCGGGTACATTTTACTCTAATTTCTTGTACCAGTGTCACTTATATAACTTCTAAATATACGCCGTATCAATCTGAAGTAACAGGACACCTTCTTGAATAAAACTTTTGGCCGCCCCGTCCACTTCCACATGCGCGGGACTATTTAAAGCAGCGGTTACGGACGGTTGCATCAGGGTGACCCCAGATGGAAGGCAATCCCCCAAAGACATAAAAAGCCCCCGACGAACATTTGTGATCCGCACCAGCGCCTCGGCACGTTCGGGGTGTGAGGACAGCGCTGTTTAAACGTAGGTGAAAAGGCAGTCTCACTTTAGCGCTAATGAACGAAATCCAGGAACTGCTGTGACGTCATGAGGGGGTTTCTTATCGGCCAATCACATCCGACCACAAAGACGGGTAAACGCCCACAGACCGTTACACAGACGCAAGGTCACGTGGGAATATTAAAGAAAAGTATGAGCAAAGTATAAAAGAAAGTACCACGATTTAATTTTTAACTGTGTCTCTTCCTATGTTTCAAGTTTGAATGATTTTCTCTTGCATACAGCTCATATTTAGATATTTTTATTACTTATTTTAATTATTTCTTTTGCTTGTACATAAACATTTATTTAATTATTCCTTATTTGACACCAGTTTCTTTCCATCTTTTTTGCTACTTACTTAGAATTTCTTATTACCGTTTATAGTTTTTACTCATTGTTATTATAATATATTGTGCTGTGCGAGTAATTTTCCTTGTTTTGTCTAAGTTTAAGTCATTTTAGTATCGTGACAGCGCTGCTTTCTGGTAGTGAATTTGATGAGGAGGTATTATCGCTTTGCCTGGAATGTTCCGCAGTATAACATTAAACTTATCCAGCCACATACACTAGTGTACATCCACAGATATAAGACTGCATGGTAAGATAAAAGAAACTACTATTATTTAATGTTAAAAATCACACTCTATTGACGATAATAGGAGCGTAACGATATCCAAGTCTCACATTACGATATCATCACAGTACGATATTTATTGCGATATTGTGGGAAAGCTCCTGATATTACGATATTCTACATAATAACAAGACTGACATTATAAAATGACATTATTATATTTATTGTCATTAGGGATGTGACAATATCCAAATCTCTCTGTACGATATTTTCACCATTTACATCTCACCGTACGATATTTATTGCAATATTTTGTGGAGGCAAAAGACAAAACTGTGAATCTGCTCCTTTTTCCTCTAAAAATACCTTCACGAGACATAATCCAAAGAATGAAGATGTAAAAGTGCTTAGACCAGTTATTTCTTCATGTCGTCTGCACTGAAACGGAGCAAAGGATCATGGTCTATGTAGTTCCCTCTGTTTTTTAGCTATTTCTGCATCAGAACTATTCATTTACGCAAAGAGACTTTTGATTTTGATTTTGATGAGCTTTTTCTTTGCCATATTCCATGTATCTTACTTCATATATTTGACGTCTTCTGCATGTACTAGTATATAAAATGTAAAAATGAACCCTAAAGAAATAAAAAATGAATGAGAGAGTGTGTGCCCAGACTTCTTACTGGATGTGGATATTACAAAGTTAATCAAGTAAATCTAATTGCGTAGCACTAATCTCTAGTCTTGCATACATTCCCATTGCACAGGCTAATCATACATATATTTTAGTCACTGTAGTCGCCTGTGAGTGAGATGAGTCGGCCCCAGAAACCCCCCAGCAGCTGTAGCGGAGTCAGTCCCTCTTGGCCCAGGCTCCTTTTGACCGTCCATCTGGCCCGGGTCATTTCAGGCACTTGGTCTAGACCGGAGCCCTTTCTGTGGGATACAAAGGGAACAAGTGGGACTGTTACTGTCATGGTATTTGGTGTGACAGTGCACTAAAGCCAAGCTCGTGACAACATTCAAATTCATTACAGTGGAGAGAACGGAGAGAAAAACGAAATAGCAAGTCCAGTTTCTGTGTAATTACTTAATAAAACAATAGAAACAAAAGGCTAACAGTGCCTCAACATTGATTTAGCTCAGACTATGGTGGACACACTGTACTTTCGAGATTAGTTCAAGTTTAATTAAAATTTCTTGCATATAATTAGTGGAGTTCAAATGTCGCTTATTGCCTGTATTTCATATTTAAGCGGCGCCTTTGAACAGTACATTGCCAATTACACTTTTCACGTTTTAATAAAATGTTAAAATGATCACAGAAACATTGTTAAAAGAGCTGGAGGTCCACAAGCACTGACCGGGGAATGTAAAATAGTAGGGATGTAACAATAACTAAAATATGGTGATATCGTATCGTCAAAGGTCTCACAATAATATCGTGGACCATCACAATATATCAAATCACAAGTCTCTTTGCTGATGCAGAAATAGCTAAAAAATCAGAGGGAACTACATAGACCATGATCCTTTGCTCAGTTTCAGTGCAGACGACATGAAGAAATAACTGTTCTAAGCACTTTTACATCTTCATTCTTTGGATTAAGTCTCGTGAAGGCATTTTTAGAGGGAAAAGTAGCATATTCACAGTTTTATTGCAATAAATATCGTACTGTGCTTGCTACTCTTGATATGCTTATAGATTTGTACTACCTATAGGGTGACCAGGGTTGGGATGGTTGGTATAAATAAAAGAGCGCGTAACATTGTGCATCCTCTTGTCAGTCATAATCTGAGGGACGTCTGACGCTGCATTTTTTTTTTTTTGGTTATTTGCAAACACGGATTTCTGTATTTTGGCAAAACAAATGACAATTTATGCTCCTCTTTACTGTCGGCAGGGATCAGATTAGGTAAGGTGAGGTACGTTTGTTTATATCGCACATGTCCCCAAAGACGCTTTACAGAGCATTATTAACTGAGCATTTTTCATTCACTCCAGACTCGGTGGTGGGAAGCTACAGCTCCCCTGGGGCAGACTGACAGAAGCCGCCGAGCCAATCAGCGTCTGTCTGTCTGTGGGCACTTCAAAGCTTTGAAGTCTTTGAAGCTTTGTCTTCATGAAGAGGCAAAACATGTGGGGCATGCGCCGATATATATATAAGGTATACTGTATTTGTGTATTTTATTGTATATTTTTGTATCGATCCATGCTGTAGGTCAGTGGTATCAATTTTATGTGACTTCAGGTTTTTTATACGCCCGTGATAAAACGGGACGTATTATGGTATGGCGCTGTCCGTCCATCCGTCCGTCTGTCCGTCCGTCCGTGGACACTTCAAAGCTTTGAAGTTTAAAGTTCAAAGGTGACACACAGTTCCAGCTGCAGCGGTTGCTAGGCAACGGGAGAGAGAGAATACAAGACAACTACACATTACCTTGTCCGCGCTCTAGCTCGACAACCGTCTCACCTAGGAATGTCAAACTTCCAAACTGCACCAACAATTCATCTTTAACTAGGTTTGACAAATTCTAACTTAATTCAAAGTACGGGCGTATTTTGCCCCGCTGGCGGAGCTCTTGTTCACACTTGTTATACGCCCGTTTCAATACGGGACGTATTATGGTATGGCGCTGTCCGTCCGTCTGTCTGTCCGTCCGTCTGTCTGTCCGTCCGTCTGTCTGTCCGTCTGTCCGTCTGTGGACACTTTGAAGTCTTTGAAGCTTTGTCTTCAAAGGTGACACACAATTCCAGCTGCAGCGGTTGCTAGGCAACGGGAGAGAGAAGATTCCAGTTGTTTATTTTCCTGTGTCATTTCAACAGAAATGACACATCTTTAACTAGGTTGGACAAATTCTAATTTAATTCTATATACAATAATTCAAAGTACGGGCGTATTTTGCCCCGCTGGCGGAGCTCTTGTTATTATTATATTGGTAGTGAACTGCCTTATTGTGCTTACCGGTATGTGCCATAGAACGCCAGTATTGGAATCTTCCAAACTGCACCAACAATTCATCTTTAACTAGGTTTGACAAATTCTAACTTAATTCTATATACCAGCGGCACGGGGGTGTCTACTGAGTGGTGGGGCAGGTGTGGGTCCTGCTGCGGTGCTGCTCCTCGGTTAAGGGGGCGTGGGTGTGTTTTGAAGCTGAGTTTGTTCCATCAGTGATATCGGCCACACGCAGAGCTCGTATGCTGGGGTCATGCACGGTTCGGTTCTTCGCTGGGCGTGCCGCGCTTTAGGTGCGATCCAGGCTTGGGCACGATTCTAAAGTCCTAGTGTGAGTTTGCCCCTAATGTTTGACACATGTAGAACGTTTAACTCGTCACATTACGTCTGTGCGCAGTTCTCCTTATTGTGGCTGCAGAAGCACTCGCACATGTGCGCCTGTTTTGTTTACCACGTTCGCACGACAAAATATTTACTCGCAAATGTGAGTGAAATGGGCGCACTGTAGAGCCCTGCTTAAAGAGGGGGGAATTTTACTTAATAACTACTACCACAGTTCACTCAGGCACAGTTCACATTTAGTGTAGTTCAAAGTCGGGGCTGCGAGTCCATCTTATTCCTCCGAGGGGTTCTAATACAGTTCTAATACAGGACTAATACAGATTTAAACCAGGTCTAAACCAGGACTAATATAGGGCTAAGCCAGATCTGAACTAGGTCTATACCAAAACTAAATCAGGTCTAAACTAGGTCTAAACCCGATCTGAACCAGGTCTAAAACAGGACCACTAGAGGACAAAACCATTGTTTAAGTCTTAACCAGGACTAAATCAGGTCTAATATACTGTACAGGACTAAACCTGGAGAAATACAGTGACAAAATCAGGTCTAAGCCAGGACTAAACCAGGACTAATCCAGGTCTAAACCAGGACTAATATAGGGCTAAACCATGTCTAATTACTAAAAGTCTGACCCAGATCTAAACCAAAAGTAAACCAGGACTAAACTAGGTCTAAACCAGGTCTACACCAGTTTTAAATAAGGTCTAAATCAAGACTAATTGAGGTCTAATACACATGTGACCTCAAAGTCGTGAACTGCGTCTGGACCTCAGTGAATGAGGTTCTATAGAGTTCACTAAAGAGTGCAGGTCAGTGTAGTGTTTGGGGTTTAGGGCCTAGGATGGACATTCAGACACTTCCAATGTAATTATTGACATTCAGCATTGTGTAACTATGGCAACGCACTCATGTCCATTAGAGTTGGGCGGTATCCAAATTTTGATACCGTTAAACCGTCTCCACATTTTCCCGGGGTATACGGTATTACCGTTGCTAAGGCTAAAAAAAAAAAAAAAAACACTTCGTAGCACTAAGGTGGAGTCCGCTGGCCAAATGGCAGCATGCACGTATACCGTTTAGAAACAGAAAAGCAAGCATTACATAGGCCTAATGATACTGAAAACATAACAAAACATGTAAAAAATTAGTAACTTTTATTAACAAATGTTTAAAAAGTGCAAATACAGCAGTCAACAGACAGAACGAAATAACAAATCGTCTATGGGCTAAAGCCCACTTCCAGTACAGTAATCTATAGGCTACATCAATGAAATTAAAACACAGCCCTATATAATCCAGCACTCACAGGCTTATCAAATAACAAAAATTAGATTAAATAACAAAGGCAGTAACAAACCAACAAGAATCAAATAAATAAAATACTTGATCTTATCAAATAAGAAAATCTGAACAATAAACAGGCTAACAAGACATAACCGAAAATGTGCATATGAGAACGCAGCGGAAATGCTCGTTTGTATATTTTTAAAACATATTAACATGAATCAAATAAATTAAAAGTACAACTATACAACATTTCGAACCGTTTTTGTACGTCAGAAAAAGCCACTCCTTATTGAAAATAAAATGATTAAGCTATTGAATGTTTTTCGCCAGAAAAACCAGCATATTCACTTTTTCCGGCTTGAGTAGGGCACGCTGTGGGTTGACAACTTTGCCCGCGGTGCTGAAGACCCGTTCGATGGAGAGCTTGTGGCACAAACGCACAGGTATTTTCGGGCAACCCGCGACATTAAAGGAACGCGCCTGACTCCATTGGATTTCCACCAAAGAAGCGGGTCTTCATATCCCGGAATAACAGGCTCGCGACAATATGCAGTGCCGACCGGATCTGCCTGGCTCTCCCTTGTCATTTGGCCGAAATCCGAAATGCTGCCAAATTGCAGACGTGTTTTTCTTTGGGACCAACTCAGCGCGGCCTGTCATGTTGTCTTGTCCTTCTCCTTCCGGAGCGGTAATGTCACGTGACTACGCAACATCCAGGAACTTAAGAGCAACATTACACTATAACATAGTAATATTCGTTTTAAACTGTAATAGTATTAAATTAACAAACACAACCACACATACATAAGTGTTGAAAAAACACTCTTTATTTAGGCATTAAATCAATTATAGTTAATATTATATTAGGGCAAGATTTTTTTTAATGACGGTAATGAATCTGATACCGTGGCTATTTTTAGATACCGCGGGATACCGTATTACCGTATTACCGCCCAACCCTAATGTCCATATAAGGAAAGATTCACCTGGCGTCACCTGGCAACACGTTCCGTCAGACATTCTATTTCTTTGTGACATCATCAAGAGTCTCTTATAAAGGGTTCTATAAGTATATAAGGGCGACACAGGTCCTGAGAAACTCACTTCAACTCAGACCTTCGACTGATACACAACTACGTAACTCGCAGAAACAAAGATGTCCAGCAGCAGCACTGGTGCAAAGTCGAGGTAATGACCAATTCTCAGTTCATTAAAGGTGCACTATATCACTTTTATGGTCAAATCAAATGTAGTTAAAGATCATGCAAAATTTACTTTTCAGACTTTTAACCATGTTACAGTTGTTTCCCCTTCTCATTTACCCGCTTGAAGTTGTGTACCAAAAAAGTTACATAGTGCTGCTTTAAGAATATCTCATGTGACCTTAGGTGTAAACAAGAGCTCCGCCAGCGGGGCAAAATACGCCCGTACTTTGAATTATTATACGCCCGTTGTAAGACGGGACGTATTATGGTATGGCGCTGTCCGTCCGTCCGTCCGTCTGTGGACACTTCAAAGCTTTGAAGTCTTTGAAGCTTTGTCTTCATCCATCCATCCATCCATCCATCTTCTCCCGCTTAATCCGGCTGGGTCGCGGGGGCAGCTTGCTGCCCAATACTCATAGCACCTGACCCCCCCTATGAACCCCTCTGCAGGTGGTGAGCCCACAGGAGGTGTCTTCATGAAGAGGCAAATTCCGATTCTAGAATGTGATGATGTCATACTCATACTCCTACTGCAAGAGCCAGATTTCCCTATTGATTATCCGTCCGTCTGTCTGTCCGTCTGTCTGTGGACAATTTCTTGTCCGCGCTCTAACTCGACAACCGTCTCACCTAGGAATGTCAAACTTCCAAACTGCACCAACAATTCATCTTTAACTAGGTTTGACAAATTCTAACTTAAATCTGTATACAATAATTCAAAGTACGGGCGTATTTTGCCCCGCTGGCGGAGCTCTTGTTTGCACTTAAAATAAGAAACTAAATCTAATGTTGCTTGAATTAAGAAAAGAACACTTATTCCATGGGCAGATAATTGCACTTGTCAAGTTGAATCTACTCAAATAAAGTCAAATATTCTTAATTTAAGTCATTTTAACTTAGCTATAAGTTAGTTTTTTTTTCCAGTGCGGTAATAATAAAATTGTGAAAGTGCGTAATTTAAAAAAACTTGTTGTGCACTTGGCCCATTTATGACTAACATGTGAGTCAGTATAGTCACATTTTCTTTGCGTTTTGGTGATTATTAAGCACTTTTTTGTATTTTACTTAAACAAATTACAATTTATGCCTTTCTTTACTTTAGGGTGACCAGATTTTCAAAATAAAAAACTGGGACATCCCTGGTTTGGGCTGGTTGGTAATAATAAAACTGTGAAATGAGTGTGTAATTAAGGAAAATTGTTACACACTGGGCAATAATGTAAGTCAGTGTAGTCACTTTTTTTGTTTTGGTCATTTTTAAGCACTTTTTTCTGTATTTTACTTAAACAAATTACGATTTATGCCTCTCTTTACTGTTGGCAAGGATCAAATTTGTCAAAAAATATGGACACCAGGTACATTTCTTGTATAAAAGTGGGGCAAATCACTGGTTTTGGATTAATCTGCTGGGACAGGGGGGCTCAAAACTGGGACTGTCCTGGGTAAATAGGGATGTATTGTCACGATACCATAGAAACAGTCAGGTGCTGGACCCCTAAACAAAATGTTACACAATGCACTTTTAAATATATAACGCTGTGATGTCTCTGAAAACCAGCATAAGATCATATTACATCGATCCATCCATCCAAATGCGCGCGTTTCCTGGACCAATTTTGTCTCCAATTAATTATGCGCATGTACAATCGTGCAGGTGGCATCCTCGGACGTGCTCGTGCGGTGCCGGGGCAGTTTGCGCAGACGTCAGGGGCAAAACCGGTGCGTCTGGTCCGCGCACTCAGACCGCGCGCGCATCACGTATCGCCTCCGTTGAGCTTCCCTCGTCAGCTTCAGCAAAACAGCTCCGGGTGCTGAGTGCGCGTGTCCTCTACTGTGCCGACGTGCACGTAGCGGCACGTAGACGCGTTCAGAGGCAAAACAGAGCGCGCCGGCTGCATCCGATTACCCATTTCTGTGTTCTCGTGTTCACTCACCTTGAAACGTGAACGCCGTAAAAACAAACCCGTTAATGATCTACCCGGACAGCAGTGCAACAATATGAGCGTAACTGACGTAACTTTGCATAATCCAGCGTATATAACTCAATGAAAAGCGTGATTATTAATAAGAATAAATCTGAAACCAGGTTGTTGAGGGGGACAGACGCATCGTATGTTGTTATGAATGGACAGATAGACATAAACATATAATAATAATGATATTTTTGCTAGTTTTGAATTGCATTATGTTGTATTGAGTAGGTTGAGATAAGGCTGGCAAGTGACAAATATGTTTATTATTATTATTAAACACATAAAAATATGTGTTGATCTATTCAGGAAATATCACATACTACTATAAATACAAAGAGCTACAAAAGATACAGTGCACAGAATAAATGTGTTTATTATTACAAAAGGGTGTGTTGTTTTACAGTTATATCTTACATGGAGTATGTGTATTTGTTATTTGACACCTGTCTCTTGTTACCTCTCTCGCTACTAGAATTTATTATTACCATTTATACTTTTTACTCTTTGTTATTGTATTATATTACACTGTGATGTGTGACCTACTGTGTCCAGATAATCTCTTGTGGATCAATAAAGTTTATTTTAACCTATGATAATTAGGTTTAGACAAACTTGATAATGATAATTTTTCAAATTATCATTTGTATAATTTGTATTAATCAGTGTAAATGGGGCGGACAAATATAAGAATTGTATTCTTCCATCTGCTCCTTTCCAGTCATGAGAGTATTTAACAATGCATGTTAATCATAATGTACATGTTTTCATTGACAAACAGGCATTTTGATGTACGGAACAAATGAATGAATGAATGAATGAATGAAAAGTGTGGTCTAATCCTATCATTCACTATTCAACCTTCCTAAACGTAAACTAATTATTAACCATTAAAAAAATCCTTAACCATAAGCTGTTTTCTAACCTTATTATTACAATCCATTCTTAGATTGCATCACGTTCACTGACCACAACTGCAGAGCGTCCCTCCAAATAAATGTACGTTATGTTGTTATGAATGAAGAGACAGACAAATATTATAATTTTTTGATAGTTTCGCATTATGTTGTCTAGTATAGTATAGTCCTATTCAACTTTCCTAAACTTAAACTAAATATTAACCACTTTTAGGAACATTTTCCACACCCGAACCCGTTTTCTAGCCTTATTAACATCCATTTCTTAGATTGCATCACATTGACTGACCGTAACTGCAGCGAAAAGCGCACTATCCAAGGCAGCGCTCCTGCACAAATCGGACGCGCCCCTAATGTCCTTTTCTAGAACCCGCGTGACCCGTCTCGGCCCGTTGACGCACTAGGGGGGCGTGGCCAGCCGGGGAGGTTATAAAAGCTCCCGCGCAGCCCAGTCCTTGCCACCTTCCACGCACTCTCCGAACTGCCTCTTCCCCCCCATTGACCGTCCTCTGCGGCCGTCGAGCTGTTGGTCCGACCCCGACGCTAACACTGGAGTTCTAACATTAACAACGGGGTGAGTGGACGCTAAACTTCATTCGCGGCGTTAGCAGTGGCGGTTGGGAAGGGGGGCGAGAGAAGCGGAAAAAATCTCGCTTTTGTCCACGGTTTTTCTGGATATCTGCCTTAACGTCTAGCGCGTTCCCATCACTGCACGGGCTTGTTGCTTTTGTATGAGGTTGTTGTTGTCATTTTGCAGCTGAATTTGAACTTCTAAGATGTATTTTTTGCCTGTTGTGGTTGTGGTTTCTGCTTGGAGTTAATGGATCGCGTTGTATTGCATCAGATAGGCCATGTTTAGACCTGCCAAAGGATAAAAAGAATCAACTTTACATGCGCAGGAGCCATTTAACGCTAGCATTGTTCTGTCTATTAGCACCGTGCATGTTTTTGCTCATAACGCCAGATGTTATACCACTATTTTCTTGTTAAATGACTTAAGCGTGATTTGAAGCATTTTTACTCTGTTTTGTTATTATAAAAGGTTTGCTGATTTGCTAATTAATACTTAATTTGACCCAGTTACTAAATTACCATTGCAATTGACTGCACCTGGATTTGTACAATCATTTATGCAGTGAAATTAGCTGAAAATGGAACTTATCAGTGACCTAAATGCAGCCCAGAGATGTGTTAACTCTAACTAATCTGAACCGTAAAGCAGGGAGAGGTGGCACTGAGGGCACCAGCTCTGATTGTTTATGGTGTCTTGAGCATGTGACTGAGATTAGTCACTCTTTTTATAGTTTCCCGTAACCTTGCAGTGTGTACATTAGTGATTTGTGTCTTGATGTATGGGGGGGACATGCATGGGAGTTTGTGCATGTCTTCTAACGCTGCCATGTTGATGTATTGTGTGCAGGGCTCCCGTTTAAAAGCGCCGCAGCAGCTGACCAATCAGCGCAGTGTGATCGCTCGCAAGCCTCTCTGAAACATCCACTTGTTTTGGAGAATTGCAGTAGACATCCTCTGCCGCCGCACGTCCTAAATCGCCCCTCAAATTGGAGAAAATGGTGCAAAACAAGATCACCGAAGTCACTGGATTCCATCGCTCTTTCAAGGTGAGACGCAGTGTGTGAGTTTTTGCTGCAGGTTTTTGGACAGCAGACAGCTTGCACTTGACAGCGACATGAGGGAGGAATTGGCTTTGCTATTTATAAACACAACTGTTGCTTTCCCACATCTTCTGGCTGACACACATGTGCGACCCTGTGGCACGTGTTAAATACAGATTTGAAATGCATAAAAACATGACTAGACTCGATAAAGAGCAGCAGATATAATATGGACAAACCTGATTCTCCTTGTAGATCACTGATAATTAAACACCCTGCTCTAAATAGCAGCAGTTTAATTAAACTTTACGGTTGTGAGAGCAGATAAAACTGTACAATCAGCTGAAGCTAACCATTAACACCAACAGATAAACACTATAGATATGAGTCTAACCTTGTTGTTTTTTCTGTTGCAGGGACAAAATCCCTTTGAGTCGGATGACTTTACTAAAAATGGATCCCACCTCATTGATTCATTTAATTTTGACCCCTCCCTAAGACATGGTGAGTAAATATATCTGTACGAGTGTGTTCATTGTAATCTCTTCATCTATATTACATGCCTCAGTGCTCATGTAGAAGTCTGAACGATGACATAAAGTATTGGCACTTGTTACAGACATGCCTTCCAGCCAGCCCATCGACATCCCCGACGCCAAGAAGAGAAACAAGAAGAAGAAGCGTTGCCGGGCAACAGACAGTTTCTCTGGACGATTTGAAGGTACCAAAAATAAAGCCTTTTACTGGAGTTACAATAATAATACATTTGTTTGGACACATCTTCATCCTGAACTTTCTGTTGCAGATGTGTACAGACTACAAGAAGAGGTTTTAGGTGAAGGAGCTTATGCCAGGGTACAAACCTGTATCAACCTCATCACCAACAAGGAGTACGCTGTCAAGGTAATGCTGCTCATTCTGTTTAAACTACAGAGTTTAGAGTCTGTGCTTCAGTCTGTGAAAGACTCATGTGGCACTGCAGTGTGACCTCTGCTGTAGCTCTACACACATGTAAAGACTTTGCAGTTGTATCATTACCTCTGGTGTGAACTGTTCTGAATGCATTGAGCTCAAAGTGACTGCATGCGTTTAAATGGAGCTTGTTATGAATGGTTTCTGTTCTAAGGCTGCCTGCTGCTGTAGCTGTACAGAGCCAGTGCTGCAGGATGTGCATTAGTGCATTGAACCCCGGAGCCGTGTTGTGTTGTTTTCGTATTGAGTTGTTGTGCTCCACTTTTCAGTGAGCAGCATGCAACACAAGCTGCTGCTGCTGCTGCAGACACTTCCCCTGTGTTTGTGTAGCTGCAGCCAATCAGAGCGCAGGGAGGACTCTATCCACCCCTTTCTCTTGTGCTCGGGCTGCCTGTAGAGGGTGCTGGTGGGGAGAACATTGTGTACTGTTCACTGTGCCAAAACAAAACCCATACAGAGGAAGGAGGGAGCGGGCTGTGACCCAGGCTGTTTACATTGCTTTGTTCTCTTCTAACGCGGCTAACTTTTTGTAACGGGGGGTGAACTAGTGAGGACATGTCCTTGGTTTTGACCAACTTTCCCTTTTGCCTTTTTTTTCTGGAACAAAACATTGTGAAACCTTGTTTTACAGAATAGGTAAAACTGTTTTGAAACTGAATGCATCAACTGATGGACCTCTCTTGCATCCGACTGTTTGCAACTTTAGGCTCTTTTAAGCTCTAAGAAGTCATTTAAGGCACTTGCCCCTGGGAGCGGGTTTGCATTTCACAATAATAAATATTTCAGCAGGCTCCATGTATATAGCGCATGGCTTTTTTGTATTGGGTCAGTATTGTTTACCCTCAGATGAATTGTTAAATCCCCTGAGACTGTGCAGCTTGGGGGAGGAGTCATCCACATGGGGCAGTTATAGGAGACTGGGGGGGTGCTCCAGACTCCAGATGTCCTGGTCCTCCCTTCCCCCAAACCCTCCCCCTCCAGACAGGCCGGGTGACGCATGAGCTCCTGTGTTACTACTGAACAAAAGCCCCAATAGCAAAGTTGCCAAGTTTGCTTCTTTATAGCGACTTTGGGCTTGTGTTTTTGGAAAGCTGTGGGCAAATGTTCAGATTTTTCACATCATAAAACAGGTGGTTTAGCTTTTTTCCAGTTTTGTTTTACACAAACAGACTCAGAAATGACCGAATACATCATAGTTTATAGAAATGAATGAAATACAAGTTAATGTTTGAAAGCCGTTAGTGACTTTAAATAGGCTAAGATCAATATACAAATTCACTGGTTCACTAGTTGCTTTCATTTGGTGCTGGGGCTGCTTGTTTTGGGCTCATTTTTAAAGGCTTAGTCACTTGTTACTCTGAAAATCTGGCAACCCAGGCCACTACTGGAACAAAGCCCAAATACCACAGAGAGGGGTAATCTGCCACTGTGCAAAACGAAGCGAAGAGTTCATATTCAAGCTCACACTAGATTTTAGATTGTATGAAATTCTTGTTTTTTTACGAGGCTGCAGAAATTGGCCTCCTTCCTCAAAACTTTACAGGATTGAGCAACTTCCAACCACAATGTTACAATCTGCTCTTTGCCAAAACAAAATAATTGAAAGTTTAGCTAAATTATAGCAGCCCAATTATGACGACCTTGGTTGCAATGTTTGGGTGACGGCTGGCACGATGTATTGTAATCTATTTAAAATTGCGATTTGAATGCTTGCACAATTGGCAAATCTCAAAGCCTGCAATTTTTAAAGCAGTATAATTCCCCCATTGTTTTGATTTTCCTTTGCCAAAACAAAATAATTGAAAGTTTTGCTACAGTACAGTACAGTAACACAATTATGACGTCCTTAGTTGCAATGTTTTTGCTAAAAATGCACTACCGCACACTGTTATTGCTGCAAAATCGAATCAAAATCACAATTTGAACGCCTAAAATTAGCAAATGGCAACAGACTGCAATTATTAAAGTTCCCAAAATTTCACTTAACAACTCCTTATCCGGTCTCACAATGCAAAAACCTGCCGACCCTGCAGTTTAGACTAGAACCCTGCTATTAAAACATAAACTGCAATTCTAATCACTATTGTCACGTCGTAATTGTATGCTTCGCCGAAATTTGACTGCTGAAAACTGCTGCCAACTCAAAACATGGTAGTTCGCATAATGCTGGTCTGCACCCACTCCACTTATGTGCACTTTAAGCCTAGTTACACACAGCACACCCCTGGCCCCTCTGCGCTTCAATGGCAGCTGTAATCTCACTACCAGGAAGAAAAACCATCCCAGCCCCCAGAGCTCACAATAACTGGCCCGAACTGGAAAATTCACGCCTTTTTTTTTTTCCCCCCCTTTTTTTTGCTTCGCTGTCAGCAGTCTGTTGCAGCCGCTGGCCCCTCTGCTTTGTGCTCCATTCCAGCCTGCGAGGTTATATTTAGACCCCACCATTTTTGTGTCATTATCGAACACAATTTGGGGATTGGTTACAGCGCAGAGGATGGAGAAGACTCGGAGAAGCGTTAGATGGAAAATAGGTCAGACGTCGAGAAGGCTATGTTTAGTTATGCTGCGTTTTAACATGTTTTGAGGCTGGCTTGGCACAGACCGCTCTCAAATGTGGGTTGCTCTATATTTGCGTCCATGTCATAGGGTTGAATAAACTGGAAAACGTCTCGTCTGGAATGACGCCGAGGCTGGGGGCAGTGCTCTGGGACTGTATAATCATCTATATGGTTTATAGTGTCTAGGAAATGAGCGCTGGAGCAGTCAGGAAGGCGGTCTGCACCTAAATATGAACTCTCACACATGGCTCTGGCTTTTACTGTTGCGGCTAAACTAAACAGCGGGTTTCTCATTTTGGGGATTTCACTATAAACTGTATCTGTGCTGTTTCGTTCACAGATCATTGAGAAAAGACCAGGTCACAGCCGGAGCAGAGTCTTTCGAGAGGTTGAGATGCTGTATCAGTGCCAGGGACATAGGTAAGGAGTGATTCAGATAAAAACAAGGGATGGGATGAGACACTTATTTCCAGTTTAGGCCCACAAGAATGAGATTTAAACATGTAAATAATGTGATTTCAGTTTCAAAGTTTGGCCTCAC
This sequence comes from Odontamblyopus lacepedii, assembly GCA_034769755.1. Classification (NCBI taxonomy): domain Eukaryota; kingdom Metazoa; phylum Chordata; class Actinopteri; order Gobiiformes; family Gobiidae; genus Odontamblyopus; species Odontamblyopus lacepedii. The sequence goes on from CM068350.1 coordinate 33,576,104, forward strand.
GATTTTTTTATGCTTTTTGAAATCATAAGAGATGTAGCTCGCCTAGGATTGTCAAAAGTATTAAAAATCAGACACTAATCGAGACTAAAACTAGTAAATACTCATTTGAACAAGTATCGATATGTGAAAAGTGACATAACTTGATAAAATGGACTCAATCTTATTCTTTAGTGTTGAAGGGGAGTTGGAAATATCGGCATTCTGACACTTAACTCGCCCACATGTTACCGTTTTTGTCCTATTCAAATTTAAATACGAGGAAACAATGTCACAAGATAAATTTACTCATGCATGCACAATTGTGGCTACTTTGTCTCTTGAGATTTCGTAGCACGAGCTCTTGTTTCCATCCTTTCTAAATACTCACTTTGCATGTTTACAGCTCACCCACTCACTGTTTTGCACCTTTGCAGTAACATCCTGGAGCTGGTGGAGTTTTTCGAAGAGGAAGACAAATTCTACCTTGTGTTTGAGAAGCTTCGAGGAGGTATGCCAATAACGACTTGCTCAAATCCGCTGTTTAATCACTGAAAACTTCACGCACGCACTCGTATAACACGACTCTATAACGCATTTCCTCGGATATCTGCTCATAACGGCTGGTATTGTCTTCTTCTCCTCTCAGGGTCCATCTTGGCGCACATTCACAAGAGGCAGCGCTTCAGTGAACAGGAAGCCAGCCTTGTGGTGCAGGACATTGCGAGCGCGTTGGATTTCCTTCACAACAAGGGTTAGTATATGGCCTTCGGGTGCAGTTTAACTTTACGGCCTATTATTCTAAATGAGCACCAGAACAGCTGAGATTACAAGTCCTGTGTGAACTAGAGTTACCTTTTATGGCTCTTGTGCAATACTGTATATGTATACTCTTACTTTTCCTGTCGTAAAAAGGGCTGGACTTCAGTGCTGTAGGGCTCTACTTTACATTTATTCAGTTACAGGTGGTTTTATAGCTCAGAAATGCCTAGAAAAACAGGCATTCTGGCTGTGAGCGGAGTCGTCTCTCCGCAGATCAGAACATTAAAGACAAACCAACATCATCTCCATTTAGAAAAGCTTTTGACAGATCCTCAACCAGAAAATTTACAGTTTTTTCACTTTTAAGTTGACTACAGCCCTGCTAATGACACGCTTTTCAAAAAACTCAAGGGCACTGCACAGCAATTTGGAAGACAATAAAACCATAAAATGTTAAAAGATAAAGCAACATGGTTAACGCTTGCTGCTGGACGTCAACAAATTGTCTCTTGTGTGTTACAGGAATGGCACATAGAGACCTGAAGCCTGAAAATATTCTCTGTGAGAGTGCAGACAAGGTGAGTTTTAAGTTTCAGCACTGGTCCGTACTCTGGCCCCAGCCCAACACATGATACAGCCGTTATCTGGTCACATTGTTAACAACTTTGTCTCTTTGTTTCTCAGATTTCCCCTGTCAAAATCTGTGACTTTGACTTGGGAAGTGGAATAAAGTTAAACAGCGACAGCTCTCCGATCTCTACTCCAGAGCTCCTCACACCGGTAAGTTCAGCACATTTCATTTTGATTGGGCGTAGTCTCTGCTGATAGTAAGTGATAGTGTTTTTAACCCTGTTTGGGTTAATTATATTGTATTGATAAAGAAGGTGATTTAAGTAGTTGTAAAACGTTATCAAGGATCAGCTGGATTCCTATTGGACGATCACTGGTGGTGTCAGGGTCAAGGAAGCGCTCGGATTGGCTGAGGAAATGTTGTGTTCAAAAGGTTAAGGAAGTTCATTGTGTTGGTTCTTTGAAGCTGGGAGACATTGCTTCCTGTATCTGAGTTATTGATGAGCTATCGCTGGAGTTCAGCATTCACGGCCCGACTCTTATCAGCTGTAAATATTGAGTGCCTTGAGTTTGAGCGGTCGTGTTTGCTTGGAGTCACTACAGGGCAAAGCCAGGATCGCAAAGTGCCTAAAATGAAAAAAGACACACAAATACAGCGCTATTCTGCACCAAAATCACTATATTTGATGCTTTAATAGATGAAAGTAGCTTCGTTTTGTCTTTTATTTGAAGGGACAATCTACAGAGACATTAAGATCATAAAAATATGAAATGTTTTACATCAGATTAGAGTTAAAAGTCCATCTGCAGTCCCTGATTTAAAGAAATAAATGACAATGCAATTATAGTCAACAATTTAATCTTGTAGAATACATATTAGCCTACTATTTCTAGATAATCACTATTGCAACGGTCCAAAAAGCACTTATAAAGTATGTGGTGTTACTCACTCTTGTATTGAAGTAAAAGTTTAGGTATCTACTTTACTTTTATGGAGGAGGTTACGCTACAGAAATGGCAACAAAATTCAGCACAGTTCTTTATCAAAATCGCCATATTTGACGCTTTTAATGGATAAAAGTACTGTATTTGAGGTTTTACTTTAACTTTATGTAACCAGGAGGCCCCATTGAGATTCAGAATCTTTTTCAAGAGAGACCAGGCCAAAACAGGAGCCAACAAAATCAAACAAAACATTAAAAACACAAAGTATCACATTATAAAACTATCTGCATCTCTCAAGAAAAGCATATCGCCACACTTTTTGTAATTTGTGGGAACATTCGACCAAAAAAACGACACAATTCAGCACAATTTGATGCTTTATTGACGTCAAATTTTAGATGTCTGGACTTGACTTCAAATTTTAGGTGTTTTGGGTGTTTACTTTACGCTACATGTCGTCTCCATGAAGATACTAGAACGTTCAGTCAAAAAAAAGTCAACAAAATAGCCACTTCTGATGTTTTTAATAGTTAAGCGTTCACTACCTGTCTGTTATCAGCAGTAAATATTGAGGACTGTACGTTTTGAGAGCTTGTGTGTGTTTAACCTTAAGCTTGGCGTCACTACAGAGCAAAAGCCGTACCTCCGAAGTGCCTGGTTACGCATTCGGTGTCTCTCTGTGTAGATGTTGACACACAGTTTGAGTTGGGGCTCGGGGGAGCAGTGACGGAGCAGAGCAGGTGACAGGGAGCAGGAATGCAGGGGCTTTTTCTCTAGTAACTTATCTTCTCTTGGTCACCAGGACGGATCGGGCGCTCGTCCCGGGGACTATTTGGGGAGGAGGCCTTTATGAGCTTGTCTGGAGTTGTCATGTGGTGTTTTAGTGTCGCAATAATCTCACGTTGCAAGTGGAAAATGAAAGGTGCCTGAAAGGAGAGGCTTCAGGTTTCACTTTGAACAATGGTTTTTGTTTCACATTTGATTTTTTTTTTGTGGCGTCAGCGATTCTTGAACTAGTTTTGAAGTAGAAGAGAGATGAGTTTGCAGTAGTGTTGACACAATATAGTACTGTTTCAACACTTAGGAAAAGGCTTGACACTATAATGATTAAAAACAACTCCATTTTGTAGATAATGGGATGTTTTTTCATCTTAAAATCACAGTAATTCAACTTATGTGACTTTATACTAGTTCTCTGATATAGTTGGAGCTAAAACTATACAGGAAAGGTTCAGATTTTGTGTTCAGTATCAATACTTGTTCAAATGAGTATCTACTTTTGGTTTTGATTCATCTGGATTCATTTAGACCCTTCTTTGCATTCATTCAATTCCCATTTTATATTATAGTTGATTGCACCCCAGCCAAACCAACAATTTGCCAGTAAATACAACATTTCTACAAGTTTTAAATGCATAAATATGGCAGTATTTGCATGTTTACTACAATACGGAGCACTGCGTTCTGTTCTAATCATTCAGCCTTGTGTGTGCTTATAAATTTATTGGAGGTTTTGACCCGTTTTGAGGACGGAGCGCTCTGTTATAGCCTTGGTATATGTGTGTTTGAAATGCAGAAACGCGCTGTGACTTTCACAAGGCCACATCTTATTATGAAAAACAACATGGCCGCTTTCAAGATAGTGGGGAAAAAAAAAAAACATCCTGCACCACCATACCTCTATTTTTTCCTCCTTTCTTTATGCTCCCCACACAAAAGCAGCTTCGAGAAAATGTGCACGTAGTCTGCCCCCCTCCTATACATGGCAACTGCGCTCTGATTGGTCGGTTCGGAGGCAGGGGGAGGGGTGTGCGCTGCGGTCTCCTCATGCACCCTGTCTTGTTTTTTGTTTTGTTTTTTTGCACGATTCAGAGGAAGTGTTGACTCCTGACTCACTTTTAACCACGCAAACAGTTGAATTAAATAGTGTGTAATTAATCACATTTTCATAATGTTTCAGTAAAGAGCAGAGTTCAGACTTTGGAGACTAGTTTTGCGTTAAGTGCAATGATCAAACGTGATAGAAATTGACATTAAAGGTGCACTGTAATGTTTTTTTCGTCTGCAATCTGGCCTTTTGCCTTGAATGTTCCACAGTATGGCATTAGACTTGTGTGTCATTTAGTTGCACAGTGCGTTTGTGATCAAAAATACATTAAAAAAACGTGTTCTTGCTGTGAGCGCGGTCGCCTCTCCACAGATCTAACCTGTAATGTTGTCTGGTGGCGTCATCTGCTTGTCTCCATGGTCATAGGCAAGTTAAATGCCATATTGCGGAACTTTCAATGGGGACAAGCAGGTTACGGACCCTCCACCGGAAAAGTTACGCAGTGCACCTTTCAGAAGCCAATTTAAAAGTAAAAATGTAACTTCATCCAGACAGAAAATCATAAAAATCACCTCGCTTCCCCCATTGCAATCCTTGTTTTTTCACATTTCCATCACGTTACAGGCCAGTTCAAGTTCTTATTTCTTACAAGTAAGTAGTCTGGAATAAACAGACACGGGGGAACGGATCGCTGCATCTTTCTAGGAACTGCTATTTTTGGATTCCCAGAAATGTCAGAAACCTGTTTGACGATAAATATTTGTGTGTTCGCTCTTAAATGCCAAAGGTTCACGTGTGTTTCAAGTTAAACCACCAGTGGGATCGCTGTTACATGCAATCTGCATGTTCAGACCTGTGTGGAGACTAAATTAAAAATGTAGGCATCTGTGTGTTAAAGGTGCACTCCATGGGGATACTAAAATGTTCAGCTAAAAGCATTTTTTTTTTTAAATCACAATTTCATGCTAAAATAGATAAAACTACTGCACTGAAGTCACATTTTACGCATCTGTACTGCATAACCTTTCTGGTGGAGGCTACGTTAACTGTTCTTAGTATAAGAGTAAAAAGTACAGTATTTGGTTCAACTCCTCAAGTAAAAGTAACTTAATCTGATTTTATAACTTGAAGTGCATGCAATTATAAGGGAAAAACATTTCAATAGACTAGAATTTTCAACAAAATTCAGCACAATTCTTCATCAAAAGCACCACATTTGACTCCTTAGCAGGTCTCAAAATCGTCACAAATACACTTAAGTGCATTTTTAAACGTTTATTTCAATGCTTTAAGTCTCTTTTTTGGCGTTTTGTATCTGTGCTTTGAACCAGTGATGGAGGAAGTACTCATTGTTAAGTCAAAGTGCTCGACCTATGCACCGTCTTAAGCTCCTACCTTAAATCCTGCAGTTAAAAACACCACATGCGCGTCAACAGCGGCGGTGCGGTCACAGTGCGGTCACATGACTGTCACAGGAAATCCCCGGAAAAGAGACCAAATAGAGAAAATCCAGTGCGGTAACAGTTCCTGGTACGGAGCCCGCTGCGACTTTAAAGTGGCTGCGATGTGAAGCGAGCTTACAGTAAGAACAACAGCTGCCTGAAAGCTGCGGTTTTCCAAGGAACGGCCACAGGGTTTATCAACACCGAAACGAAATTGCGATTTAAAGGGCCGAGAACTGCAGTGTTTGCATTGTTCTGCTCCCTAAGCCTGTCTCAACACATTTTAACGCATGAAATTAGCAGCAGTACATTGAAACTAAATAATTATGGACCTTTTTTAAATAGTTTCATCTTTATTTGACCATATAGTATAGTTTATATAAGAATTTGGCCTAGTTCTCCTCCTTCATATATAAACAAATGGTAACCCTCTAGTTTAGATCTCGACAAACACACAAAAATCATAAGAATCTCATGTATTTCTGAGCATTTCTTGCATCTCTCAAATGTGAATACCCCTATGAATAATTTTTAATGTTGAATAAAATCCTACTAGCACAACATTAATTGCAAATCTAGCAAAAAACTAGTTCCTTTTAAACAGTTTGCAGTGCTCCAAAGTTATTCCTCACTTACCTTACGCATTCTGAGCACCCTAATTATTCACCATGATGAGTTTATAAGCGCTTTGCAGTACTAAGATAACAATAACTAGCTTTTTAACACTTATTTCTTGACTACTGGACAATAAAACATGTGATAACTAGATGCAAATAGTACATAATGGGTTTATTTTGGCCTCAGGAGCTGCTTATACAACATATCTGTACTAGGGCAAGACACTTTTTGCTCAAATACACGGAAAAGAACATGTACATCCCCTTTAAGAAGAAAAGCCTCCCGTATTTGTTTACATGGCGCATATGGCCTGAATAGAGGGAGCAGCCAACCAGACACAGGGCTCTAGACTGGGGGGGGGGATGGGTCTTGTGTTCGGGTCTTATACTGAGGGAGCTTTGTCTGAAGAGATTCCTGTGCTCTAAATTTTGTTACATAACTTCGTAAAGAAGTGGGGTTTGGGGACAGCTGGTACTTGGCGCTATCACACCACGGACGCAATACATTCTTGTTGACAAATGTAATGTAAATATAGGTCAGTGATTATTTCCCCATAGGCCCCAATGTTGGTCATTTAAGGCAGCTCAGATAGAGGTGGGTGCAGTAGTCAAAAGTTTTGCTAAAGTAGTGGTATTGTTGCTTCAAAATATTATGAGTAGAAGTATCTGTCCAAGAAATGACTAGAGTAAGAGTGAAAAAGTATTTGGAAAACTACTACTTATGTAAGGGTAACTGTCTGGATTTATAATCTGAAGTTAATGTAATTTGAGAAAGAAAAAAAGATTAAAGTATGCACAAAATCTGGTATTTTCAAAGGATAGACTAGAGAAACTAAATTGTATCTGAAGGAGAAATAAAAATGCTCAAATCATTTAATATTGTCAACATTCTACTCAAGTAAAAGTACTGTTACACTATCAAAAATACAGTATTACTCAAGTAGGAGTAAATGTATGAGGGCTCAACACTACACATCGAAGTACAAAAGTATTTTCCCAAAGTAAATCTAAGAGTACTGCCCACTTCTAACCTAAAAAAGTAGTCTACATAGTACAGTTTGCGCTTTGAGACATTTTCCAGTTACGTAAAAATGACCTTTTTCATGTAATGTCCTGTACACCGACCCGCTTTCCTCCGCTCCATAAAGTGTTCCCACAACATTAGACGTTTATGTTAAAGTTACGTAACCTCCGATTGGCCCGTCCTGCTCCGCACCACATTCACCCGACCAACCAATCCTCTTGTCCCAGTCTGGCCTAGTTTCCTTCAGTCGCTACATAACACGGCATCAACACAGTCTCCAGGCTCTGCCGCGGTCAACACTGACTCACTGCCCCTCCCAGCCTGGAATTAAAGAGGCCCTCCCTACCTCCGGCCTGGATGAAGAGCTGTAATAGCAGGCTTGTACAAGAATGTGTACTAAACAAGTAGAGAAACCAGATGGTCATTTGAACAAGTGCTGAGGCTGAAATAAAAGGACTGTTGACATAGTGATTAACAGTCTTTTACACAATGCTATTTCTGGGTTTCTGCAGCACTTTGAAGACTGTTTTTGTTCCCTGTGCACTTTAAAACTGAGCTGGTGACTCTCACATGTTTATGTAGAGGCCTCAGGTCACTGCTCTGCACCACGAGGCATCGGGTGAACCGGGAATGTGATGTTTCTGCTCTGTTCAAAGTCTGTGTGTGTTAGCGTGGATCTGCTCTGAGTGTGGGTTTGTTTATGTGCGTTACACTGGAGTCGGCTCTAACGTTGTGTTTGTTTGTGTTTTCCAGTGTGGCTCTGCTGAGTACATGGCTCCGGAGGTGGTGGAGGCCTTCAACGAGGAGGCCACCATCTACGATAAACGCTGTGACTTGTGGAGTCTGGGGGTGATCCTCTACATCATGCTGAGCGGGTACCCCCCGTTTGTGGGCCGCTGTGGTGGCGACTGTGGCTGGGAGCTGGGGGAGCCCTGCCACACCTGTCAGGTACAACCACAGCCACATTAGCACCTGTCAAGTTTCACCTGTCTGCTGTAAACTGACCTGGTCCTATCGTCCACAGAATACTCTGTTTGAAAGTATCCAGGAAGGAAAATACGAGTTCCCAGAAAAGGACTGGGCTCACATCTCCTCAAGTGCCAAAGACCTCATCTCCAAACTTCTGGTTCGAGACGCCAAAAACCGACTGAGTGCCAGCCAGGTGCTGCAGCACCCCTGGGTGCAGAGGGTGAGTGCTGCAGGCCCCAGTGTTATTAATGTAAAGTTTAATGTTTGGAGAACTAATGAAGTGTTTTGGTTATATTCAGGGTGCTTCTGAGATTCTGCCAACCTCCATCCTGCATCAAAGGTGAGCGCTCGGCCCTTTATGAAAACGATCTGTTAGGTAAACATGATTCTTCAGACCTTTTATTATAACTGAATGTTGTTTTGTTCTTTAGAACCAGCATCGCCCGGGACCTGACCTTCTTTGCGGACAAAGCCATGGCGGTGAACAGGCAGCTGGCGGAGCAGGACGGGATGGAGGAGCAGCAGCAGCAGGACGCTCCCTTCGTTGTCATGGCGACTGGCTCGTCCGTGCGTCTCTCTCCTCCATCCAACTCCAAACTCGCCCGGCGCCGACAGAGGAACAGCCAGCCCAAAACGGGCCCGGTGTCAGCTGCAGAGCTGCGGAAGCTGCTGGCCCCTCTGGTCATCGTGGGGGACTGTGCCTGACCTCATGGGACTGTCCCTCAGAGCTGACACCAGACGACTGCCCTGCCCCCCCGACTCCGCACCCTCCCTACTCCGCCCCTAAACCCGGCCCGGCTCTGCCTCGTCAATGCCTTCTGCACTTCTGCAGCACTTCTGAAGCACAAAAACATGTGCACGCTCATGTTTGGGGCCAGGGTTCATTTGGGAGGGACATTTCCTAAATTATAAATATTATTTTTCATACAACTCAGTTTAGAAGAATGGGACACTTTCTAAGACTAAGACACCAAAGGACTCGTTGTGCTGCTCCCATGTTACAACTGGATCCACTGTGAATTTAAGTTATGGGATGTTCTGCCTGTATGTATCTGCATGTAAATCCCTATCTGCACATACGTACACGCTTATGCAATACTACGCCATGAAGTCTTTTGAATGGATTCAGTGGAAGGTCTGAGGGCTGTGAGCCGCTGCTGCCGTGTGTGGAGCAGGCTTTTGTTTAAGTTTGTGTAACGGTGAGATCACATTGGCCATGCACTTAAAATGAGAATGTTTTTTCCTGTACCCAGCCAGCCATGACTTAGTGTCACACAGATGTATGCAGATCCAAACCAAACGGCCACATCCTCCATGTACTGGGTGTTGTCAGAGGGTGGACGCACACGATGGTACGGCTGGAGTGTGGGAACGTCATGTTAAAATGGCAAATGAAACTCAGTGTTTTCAAATGACATGTCCCCTTTACAAACAGTACTTGTACAATTTTTGATTTTTTTTCCTATTTTTTATTGTCCTAAAATTTTGGCAGTAAATGTATTGTACCCCTGTTGGGTTTGCAAAAGCACATTTCACCAATGTGACAATTTTTTTCTTCATTTCTGTAAAAAACAAACTTTTGGACCTTTTTTCAGGGTTTAGTTTCACTGTTCTGTGATTCAATGACACCCTTTCAAAATAAGATGTATGGACAAAAGATTTCCAAGCAGCAAATCAAAAATGAAAAGCAATTACAAAACAGAAAAAAAAATAAAAAGGAAAAAAAACATTCCAAAAAAGTAAAAAAAAAAAAAAGTCTTCCATTGACATTTTTGTAATATTTTGGAAAACTCCATGTCAGATGTGCCACTGATTTTGTTTTTGTTCCTTCTCATTTTGGTATGGCTAAGCTTTTTTTTCTATAATTTTACAAGCAGGTGCTGTTGAGTTCAGGTTAAACACCGGATGTTTTCCTTATTTTTATATGTTGGTGTTTTTTCTTTTTTTAAGTTCAAAGTGGTGAATGAGGAGAGTTCGTCTGGAGCGTTCAGGCCCAGAGAAGGCGAGATTTTAAGTTTTATTTTTTTATGTGTAAACTGCTACGGCAATAATCTTTTTTTTGTTTTTGTTTTGTTGTTTAAGCTAAAACTCATAGAAACTGACAGGAAGTGGACTAAAGTCTCACCGCACTGTAGTCATTTCACCAAAGAGTAGACGCCTTCCCCAGTCGGCCCCGGACTCTTCCGCTACAAACATGAGCGTTATAATTGGGGCTGCAATAATTTACAGAATAATCATCAGGCCTGTCGACAGAAATTTGGGCGTCTGGGGTAATAAAACTCACATGGGGCCCCCCTATAATATAAATAGGCAGAGTTTCCAATTCTGGGCCCCGAACACAAACCCCTTTGCCCCCCTCACTGTCGACTCCCCTGCTAATTTTGACTAATAGACTGTAAAAAATAGTCATGTTTTGATCATCTTAATCATTATCTGGACTATACAGACTCTAAAACACCTGCCAAAAACAATGGCATAAACTCAAAAAGTCAAAAACGAATCAACAATTTCTGATTCTCATTAACGCTAAACTTTATTTGTAAATATGTATCTAGAAGCCTTCGAGCACAATGTTCCAACCTTTTATTTGCTTAAAATGATTGAAGATGTAAAAATAATCGTTGACTAATCAATCAAATCTTTTCTAGTCTAAAAGAATCATTCGTTGCAGCCCTAGTTGTCATGTGATGACCCGTGCGTGGGGTTGGGTAACAGGGCCTGTTTGGGGAAAACTGAAAAGTCCATAGTTTTAATGTGATCCATCGACACCGTGATAAAAATACTCTGGAAATGGCTCTTAGTTTCACACAAGCTGTTCTGCTGATATAAGGACACTGTACTAGTTGGAAATCTATTCTACAGATGCGTCAATATGGGTTTTATGTCTTATAATAAGACTTACTTGAATTTGTGTATGCAGCTGTTTCTTCTCCGTTTGGGAAACTACTTCGCTTATATAATTTGAAGAGCATTAAGCTGAAGATCAAGGCACTCTTTGGGTTTATGAAATACCTTTACAGTTCAGTATTCTGCCTTCTCCCTTTCAGCATAAAGCGTTTATGTCCCTATTTGTTATAGGGTTGGATTCTCAGAGACGCACACATTTTGACCACACTTTCTTGTACCTGGTATGAGACTTTTTCGGGTCACGACCATTTCTATTTTTGTGTGGTGTGGCAGTGTTTTTCAGCTGCCTTTTACTGGGGACGGGGACAAATATATAGAGTCTCTTTTTGTGTTTGTCATTGAAGTACAGGAGCGTGGAGTCGTCCTCCGGACGGACTCGTCACCTCCGTGTTGAATGTAGCCTTGAGGCAAAGCATTTACAATCCAGCACCAATGTAATCCCCCCAAACATCTCACATCTGTGGACTCCTCATTGGAAACTGTCTCAAGACTCACCCAGGCCCATTGTACTCAATGGAAGACAATTGGATTAACTCCTTTAATACAAAATATTTTTGATTTAAAATAAGCACTTTACTGTACCATGTGAATGATTGCAGTTCACTCAAGGCAACATTTGACAGTTGCTACAGAATTTTGTATTGTTTTTTCTAAAAAAAATGCAATAAAAAGCTTTGAAACAAAAAAATGTTTTGTGTTTTCTTATAGAGTCGAATTGAGAGGGGAAATATGAACACAATGTACAAAGACATGGATAAACCAACATTTATACTGTAGATGTTACAGAGGGGGCGATACAAGAATAAATATCTAATGAATATATAATGCCAATAAGATGAAAAGGACTGTAAATAAGTTAATTTTATTTTGCTAAATTATCAGCTCATTTAGCATAGTTTTGTTTTATTATAAACAGACATATAGAATAGATATTCAATAATTGCTTATCTTACTGTACAATACTGTTTTTTAAATAATTATTTGATATATTGTCCACCTAGATCCATGCTAAGAATAAAATAAATGGTGCCATATCAATAATAATCAGCTATATTCAGTTAATGTGTGCCAACATACTGTATTTTCACTAAAAACACTGATAATTTTGTCCCATTTCCTCAAAAATCCTGATTTAAATTTCTGTTAGTAGAGAAACCTGTTCCTCCACCTGTAGAGATGAGGAGCTGTAAATCACCACAAAATCCCCCGTCCTCATGAGGCATGTGACGGTTCAGGTTTAAACATGTTCAAATCCAAAACGCTGCTCTGATCAGAAGGAAACTACATCTGATTTACCGCCACAGCCCACATGTGCTGAGAGGAAAGAAACTGAGGAAAGCTGATTAAACATGACCCGTGTCCAGATAAGTAGGAAGACAGGTTCAAAGCAAATATGGTTTTACTGATAACAAATGCGACGCTCACATGACGAGAGCGCCGTACTGTTTATACTGAATTATAATTGGGTTTTATCCAATCAGAACACAGAATGAGCCTCAAAGCTGAAATCCTGTTGGTTTAAACCTAAAAGGACTTTCTCTGTATCACTGATGTATAAGGCGTAATTCTAGTCTTTTAAAATATAAAAAATATTAGTTTCTCTTAAACTTTTTCAAATATTTACAGTGTCAGGTGCATAAATCTGTGTTTAACATTTATATGAAGCATTTTTAGTGTAAAATATCATGTGGTGCGACTGAGAATAACCTTAAAATAGTTTTATTTTCTAAAACATGGTTGGGATATTAACCTAAGTTCTGAGTAATATGAAGTGAATAGAAGCAAACTGTTGGATATTGATATTTTCTTTTGCTCCAATATGACAGTCGCCTGCTTGTGTTTAATGAACAAACTACTGCCCTGTAAAATGAAGAAAATGAAGAAAAATACCTAAAGAACCATTCACCCAAGTCGACTTTGTCTGTTATTAAACTCCAGCCATAGAATTCCTGCTGTTATTGGTCGCACCACATGATGCACGGTCGCACCACATGACATTTTAACACTTTAAGTACAAAAAACATGCAGAATAACTCATGATTTCTGAAAAAAATATTTGGTTCCCTGGAGGTCAGAGGTGCTACAGAAATGAGGTGAATTATTATGAAATTTGAACCTTTTAACTGAGGAAATTGGAATTGGACAGACAAATGTAGGCCACATACTGGAGGTAAAGCAATAACATCCCCAACAGAAAAGCTACACAACGCACTTTTAACTCCCAAACTAATACAAGAACCACATTTTAGGACATATTTGTGCAGAAAAGTAAACTACAGACACTGAAATTTTTATTCAGAATAAGATTTTTAAAGGGAAAATTATGGCTCTTAAAAAATATCTGCCTTTGCTAATTGCATTTCATTCAATTTCAAATCACGATTCATTTGCGATTTATCTTGCAGCGCTCTTATCTGACCATTCCTATACATAGCTACACTCCCAGACATTTATTTCCTTATTTATTGCTCGTATTATTAGTTCGCTGATATTAATTTAAGGAAAACAACAACAAAAACTCTGACAATTCACTTAAATACATATTCCAACCATTGTTTTGCCTTGTCTTTGCTGCATGAACAAAAGAAACAGGAAGAAGACGCTGTAAATCGTATAAATCCTGCTCCTTTCACTGGTTACAGTACATTTCCAAGCTTGTATTGTTAAAAATAGATAATTATTGAAGTGTTTTTTCCTGTAAGCATTACTCAGTAGTTTTATATTAACTCCAGGTCTTATCTTTTGGCCAAGGTTGAGGCTGTTTCATACGACGGTCTTATCAGCCGCGCATGTCACCCGTGGCCTTGGCTGTGGGCAAATACCAGCTTTAGATCACTCAACTGTACAGCAAAATAATATCAAAAGGTGCTGCAGCAGATTTTTACTATCTTAAAAACGTAAAAAACAGATCTAGTCCATGGTCAAAGGCCCACGCTTTTGTCTGATCCATGTTATAACACTGTTTCTTTGTCAAAAACAGACCTGGAGTTGGGGTTTGTTTCATTCACACATATTTAAACACAAATCCTGCATATTTAGGCTGAGTTTTTCTCTCAAACAGTGATTTTAAACTCCATACACCTTCACTAGAATCATTTAGATGTTTTCAGGCCTAAAAATGCCATTCTCTACTGAACAAAAGGTGAAAAAAATAACAAAAAAACGGTAGATGGGAACATGAAACTACAGCTTCGTGACATCACAAGGTGGAACAGAGCATTCTGAGCTTTGGAAATGTAGACGGACTTATAATAATAAAGGATTAAACACGTGTGAATGAAACAAAACACAACTCCAGGTCTCTTTTTGATGAGGGAACAGCATTATAACACAGATATGGGCCCTTTAAGTAACAGTAACTTTAAAAGTAACGATCAGGATGAGAAACTACCAATTTACACATGGAATTATCACGGTAAAAGAGCTCACTCAGGGAAGTCAAACAGTTGGTTTTCGGTTTCTCAAAAGAGGTGATGTCATATTCCCAGATGGGCGAATGAGCCATTTTCCCGGCTGATAAAGTTGGACTTTGGCATGAAATATAAATGTTGAACCTGATCATCTGTATTAATGATTAGACCCAAGAACTCACTGAACTACAACAATAAATCTGCATTATAACAATATTATATCTAATTATATTTAGAAAAAGTAAAAATACAACACTTACGTGAAGCACAGATACCTAAAATTTGTACTTTTACAGTAAATACTTTTTACTTTTACGTCACTACATTTGAGAACATGTATCTGTACTTTCTACTCCACCACATTTTAGATCAAGGCTGAAAAATAAACAGTGCTTTTCTTTGTGGTTTGAGGCCTGCTGAATAAGCTGAGACTAGAAATGATTTGCACATCTCTTAAAAGTACACTACACTACGCATACACTTGCATCACGGTAAAAGATCTTACTCAGAGAAGTCAAATTGATGGTTTTCAGTTTTTAGAAAGAGGTGATGTCAGACTCCTCGGTGGGAAGAGCTTTTTCCCTGTTCAAAATGCAGGAAACATTGAACTTTCCCATGAAATATCCAAAAGTAAAAGCACAAATGTTGAACCTGATCATTCGTATTAGTGATTAGACCCAAGAACTCAATGAATTACAACAAAAATCTGGATTATAGCAATATTATATTTAGAAAAAAGTAAAAATACAACACTTACGTAATGCACAGATACCTAAAATTTGCACTCAAGTAACTTTTACAGTGAATACTTTTACTTTTACGTCACTACATTTGAGAACGTGCATCTGTACTTTCTACTCTACCACATTTTAGATCAAGACTGAAAAGTAAAAAGTGCTTTTCTTTGTGGTTTGAGACCTGCTGAAAAAGCTGAGATTAAAAATGAATGTCATGTTTCATGTCTTAAAAACATACACTTGCATCACGGTAAAAGAGCTCACTCAGGGAAGTCAAACAGTTGGTTTTCGGTTTCTCAAAAGAGGTGATGTCATATTCCCAGATGGGCGAATGAGCCATTTTCCCGGCTGATAAAGTTGGACTTTGGCATGAAATATCCAAATGTTGAACCTGATCATCTGTATTAATGATTAGACTCAAGAACTCACTGAACTACAACAATAAATCTGCATTATAACAATATTATATCTAACTATATTTAGAAAAAGTGAAAATACAATACTTACGTGAAGCACAGATACCTAAAATTTGTACTTTTACAGTAAATACTTTTTACTTTTACTTTATTTTTTACTTTTTTGCATTTGAGTACATGTATCTGTACTTTCTACTCCACCACATTTTAGATCAAGGCTGAAAAATAAGGGAAAAAAGAGCCTTTTCCCTCTTGATAACGCTGGAAACATTTAACTTTATCGTGAAATATCCAAAAGTAAAAGCACAAATGTTGAACCTGATCATTTGTATTTGTGATTAGACCCAAGAACTCAATGAATTACAACAAAAATCTGCATTTTAACATTAACATCATTAATTTATTATATTCATGAAAAATAAAGTACTAATTCTTTGTGCTTTGAGACGTGCTGAATAAACTGAGACTAGAAATGATTTGCACATCTCTTAAAAATACAATACACTACGCATACACTTGCGTCACTGTAAAAGATCTTACTCAGAGAAGTCAAATTGATGGTTTTCAGTTTTTAGAAAGAGGTGATGTCAGACTCCTCGGTGGGAAGAGCTTTTTCCCTGTTCAAAATGCTGGAAACATTGAACTTTCCCATGAAATATCCAAAAGTAAAAGCACAAATGTTGAACCTGATCATTCGTATTAGTGATTAGACCCAAGAACTCAATGAATTACAACAAAAATCTGCATTATAGCAATATTATATTTAGAAAAAAGTAAAAATACAACACTTAAGTAATGCACAGATACCTAAAATTTGCACTCAAGTAACTTTTACAGTGAATACTTTTACTTTTACGTCACTACATTTGAGAACGTGCATCTGTACTTTCTACTCTACCACATTCTAGATCAAGACTGAAAAGTAAAAAGTGCTTTTCTTTGTGGTTTGAGACCTGCTGAAAAAGCTGAGATTAAAAATGAATGTCATGTTTCATGTCTTAAAAACATACACTTGCATCACGGTAAAAGAGCCTCACTCAGGGAAGTCAAATAGTTGGTTTTCGGTTTCTCAAAAGAGGTGATGTCATATTCCCAGATGGGCGAATGAACCATTTTCCCAGCTGATAAAGTTGGACTTTGGCATGAAATATCCAAATGTTGAACCTGATCATCTGTATTAATGATTAGACTCAAGAACTCACTGAACTACAACAATAAATCTGCATTATAACAATATTATATCTAACTATATTTAGAAAAAGTAAAATTACAACACTTACGTGAAGCACAGATACCTAAAATTTGTACTTTTACAGTGAAAACCTTTTACTTTTACTTTATTTTTTACTTTTTTGCATTTGAGTACATGTATCTGTACTTTCTACTCCACCACATTTTAGATCAAGGCTGAAAAATAAGGGAAAAAAGAGCCTTTTCCCTCTTGATAACGCTGGAAATATTTAACTTTATCATGAAATATCCAAAAGTAAAAGCACAAATGTTGAACCTGATCATTTGTATTTGTGATTAGACTCAAGAACTCAATGAATTACAACAAAAATCTGCATTTTAACATTAACAACATCATTAATTTATTATATTAATGAAAAATAAAGTACAAATTCTTTGTGGTTTGAGACGTGCTGAATAAACTGAGACTAGAAATGATTTGCACATCTCTTAAAAGTACAATACACTACACATACACTTGCATCACTGTAAAAGATCTTACTCAGAGAAGTCAAATTGATGGTTTTCAGTTTTTAGAAAGAGGTGATGTCAGACTCCTCGGTGGGAAGAGCTTTTTCCCTGTTCAAAATGCTGGAAACATTGAACTTTCCCATGAAATATCCAAAAGTAAAAGCACAAATGTTGAACCTGATCATTCGTATTAGTGATTAGACCCAAGAACTCAATGAATTACAACAAAAATCTGGATTATAGCAATATTATATTTAGAAAAAAGTAAAAATACAACACTTAAGTAATGTACAGATACCTAAAATTTGCACTCAAGTAACTTTTCTAGTGAATACTTTTTATTTTAGTGATTAGCCCCAAGAACTCACCGTTTTACAACACAAATGTGCATTTTAATATCATATTTAGCTGTGAATATTATTGGCCTATAGAATGTAATGTGAACATGTCATCTGAAACCCAATAATCGTAATAAATTTATACTTTGCAGCTGATATTATCACCATTTTCTTGGGGTGATGCTAACTGCAAGCACTGCTCTGTCTGAAACTCTTACTCAAGTTCTCTCGCCTCTTTTCCTTGACGTTTACGACTATTTAGTCAGATTATCTTGGTTTTTATTGTAGTTTTCACATTGTGTTATCTGTATATATATGTGTATGTTTCTTCTTTGTTGACTGTTATGTGAAGCACTTTGGTCTGAAGTTGTACATAAATAAACTTGAATTGAATTGAATAGAAAAAGATCTTTATTTTACACAGTCTGACCAGAATAAGCTGACTTGGTTGGAACTAAAACTGGTGATCTGATTTGTGCTGTGCAAGTTACTCACCCGTAAAATTACAGTCACAAACTAGTTCGCATTAGTCAACAGTTTTTTTCCTTCCTAGTCACTCTCGGCTTTTTGCTGAAACTCAAACTCCGAAACAGAACCGTGAGCACTCGTATTAATCACAGGCTCCTGAAAATGTGAAAATGTGCTGTTTAAATCAATTTTGTATTTTTCTCTTGAATTTTGCGCAACTTAAAAAAAAAAAATGTCGCCAGTGTTTGCTGATGTGTGCATTGGGTCTCCATGGTAACTGCTGAATATTTCCCCATTAAAGATACACGCACAACGTCCCCAACGTAACGCACTGCAAAGTAGAACATACAGGGTTGTTAAAAGTATCAAAACGGTTCATTTTAATTTAATTGATTTAGTTATTTGATTGGGACAGTGCTGGTTAATGGACAGACATGATAAGACACATGAATGTAAACGTGTCGGACTGGAGCCTAAAACTCCTACATTTCCATCCAGTAGATTACAAAATAACAACAGAAATTTACATTTAACTTTAGGTCATGAGTCTCTGTACAGTATCTACAACTACATTTACACAGGCCTCATGCTCAACAGACACATACAGTATATGCTTCACTGAACCATTCACTCAGTCATAAGATTCACTTTCCATATGTGGTTCGACCAGAGCCAGTTTTTCAATTGCATTTTGAAAGAATAATCTGTGGGATTTTCTCTCAGCGCTGTTCAAACGACTCAGGGATTACACAGATATACAGTTGTGCTCATAAGTTTACATCCTCTGGCAGAATTGATGATTTCTTGGTCCAGAAGCTGCACATGGGACGTACTTGGATATTCCAACATGATAATGATCCAAAACACAAAGTGGACCTGTCACTGGCTCCAGCAGAATAAAGTGAAGGTTCTGGAGTGTTCGTCTCTTCTGACCTCAGTATCACTGAGCCTCTGGGCAGATCTCAAGCTGCAGTTCAGACAAGAGCCCAAGAATTTACAGGAACTGGAGCCTTTTGCCCAGAAGAATGAGCAGCTTTACCATCAGAGAAAATAACATAACCACAACTATCACAAAAGACTCCAGCTGTCATAGTTGTTTGATAATAAACGGCTTCACCCAAGCACTAACCATGAGTGAAAGAAAAGTTTTTGTGTTTTCATTCATATTCTCTGAAAAATGGACAAGAAATCATAAATTCTGTCAGGGTCTGTAAACGTATGAGCACAACTGTAAGGCCACATGGTAATATAAAAGAAAGTGCTATGATTTAATGTTGAAAATCACGTTCTATTGTCTAAATAAAGACTGTTTTTATTATTGTCGGTATCAACATCGGTATTGAGTATCGAATCTACTCCTTAGTATCGAAAAAGAGTTTGAAATTTTAGTTTGGTGACCACAGTACTCACGTGCAGTGGAGGTAATGAAGTATAGAAGTAAAAATACATCTAAAATTAATACTTAAGTTCATTTTACAGTGAATACTTTTTACTTTTACTTCACTACTTTTAAGAATGTGCATCTGTACTTTCGACATCACCACATTGTAGATTGGAGATTCTAGGCACATCTCCATGGAGACAAGCCTCCACCAGTTGCGTCATTCACCTTTAAATAGATGTTGTTATGTGATACTTTGCTTACTTTTTGCTCTTGTGTCTGTACTTTTACTCTATAACTTTTTGGTTTGGGGTCCCTCACCTGCTTGTTTCTATGGATACGTCATTGCTCTGCCTGGAATGTTCCACAGTGCGACATTAAACAGCTCTACATTACATTTTTTTTAATTACAGGCGGTTTTATTGCTCAAAAATACCTAGAAAAACAGGAATTCTGACTGTGAGCACAGATCAGACCTGTAAATTGGTCTAGTTTGGTCTCCGGTAAGTTTTAATGCCGTACTGTGGAACATTCCAGACAAAACAAGCAATAACATCTCCATGAAAAAACGCAATTGACGGACCTCCAGCCAGAAAAGCTACACAATCCACCTTCAAATAACAAAAACCGAGCACTTCATCCACCACCACACACACAAAACACTAAAACATGACTCAGGTTTCGCTTTGCAACACTAAAGAGAAACACACAAGCGGAGAAAGCCTGGACTGACGCAACCTTCTGCAAGAGGCGTCCACATCCTGGTCCTCCCCTCTCCCCTCTGCACTCGGCACGCTCCCATGAGACGCTAAAAGGCTTCTGCTGAATTAGCCAAATACCAGTTTAGCTATTCACCACTCGGCCAGTTACGAGTCAGCAGTCTGGGCTCAGTGACTGTACACCAGCATAGTACAGTGGACCGTGGAGCCTAAAACCATGTTAGTCTATTGGTATACCACTAAAAATATGATTATCTGAGTATATAGAGAGATGACAGAAAGAATTTTGTATATAAAAGAGGTACAGAGATGTTAAAAGAGTGAGAATTTTGAGTGAATCATAAGACACTTTTGAATATTGAGTAGTTTAAAGGGCCCGTGTTACGCCATCTATAATGTTATAATGCTGTTTTCTCATCACAAACATACCTGGAGTTGTGTTTTGTTGCATTCACATGAGGTGGAACAGAGCTCAGACATGTGTGATTGAAACAAAACACAAGTCTGGGTATGTTTTTGAGGCGATAACAACGTTATAACGTGGCGTAAAGCTCACAAGAGACAGTTTGTGTAAAATAGGACCTTGAAAAGATGATAATTTTGAGAATGTTGTTTCTAACCGTTTCGATCTAAGGGCACATTGTTTCTGTTCAAAGTAACAATCTCAAATATGAAATGCGTGATACTCTACTGATTGTGTCGCCCTCAAGGAGACGCTCACATTCCCACTTTGGGCCCTGTGGTTAAGAATCACTGCTTTAGAACATATGAAAAATGCCAATATTGATGAGTTTGTTGCAAAAAGCTAATTTAAAATTTAAAAAAAGCTATGAACTTCCAAATAAGAGTTTAAAGTGACATTTAATTATCACCTTTATGCACCTTTCCGCTCCTTTCTTCACCTCTCTGTTCCTTTCCACACCTTGATGCACCTTTCCAGACTTTTCTGCACCGTTCTACACCTTTATGCACCTTTATGCACTTTTATGCACCTTTCTGCACCTTTATTCACCTTTATTCCCCTTTTTGCACCTTTATTCCCCTTTTTGCACCTTTCTGCACCTTTCCAGATCTTGCTGCAGCTTTATGCACCTTTGTGGCATCTGATATTTAAACTTTAACCAATATATGTACATTTACATTTCTGTTCTGATTTATATAATATCATTGTCTGGATACTGAAAAAATATTGAGATTTCTGTCTTTTTTTTGGCTATATTGGTCACTCCTTATTGGTGGATTTCAGATTATAGGACGTGATGGTGTCCCACTCCCAGATGGGGGCAAGGGACAGTTTTTCATTATTAATTACAACTACTACTGCTATTACAACTGCTCTTACTACTACTACTACTACTACTACTACTACTACTACTACATTACAGGGAAATACCTAATATTAAACACAATATGTTATGCCACAATAATCATAAAAATCTCTTCCCCTCATGATGTATGTGTGGACAGGCTCCTGTACCAGACTTGGCAGTGCGGGTAAAGTGTGCAGTGCCCGTGTGAAGCAGAGGGGCACAGAGTTCGTTGGCATCCGCTCCCCGTCAAAGGGCTCCGTCTCATCACTTTCTACAGTTACTACTGCGCTTAAGTCACTGAGTTTAAACGAGCCGACAAGATTTTAATCACAACTAAACCAAAAATGTAATTTGAAATGGAGAACACACTGTCCGCTGTTATTTTAGCACTGCTACGGCTAATCCTGGAGTTTAACCTTCCCCAAACATGTTCTGGAGTTCATTCATGTTTTCCTTGTATTAGTTTAGCAGCTCATATTTCTAAAACTGTTCAGCCTATTCATTTGCATTACTAGTACTGAGACTCTTTTCAGCAAGTACAGTATCAGTACTAAAAGAATGACAACAACATGGCAAAGTTGGTTTACCAGCATGATCTTGTCTTATCAGAAGTAGTCCAGTCATTGCTGTCTGTACTCCTTAGTAAACTGGTCTTCCTTGGAAAACCGGAGAAAAATTCATTGGTATTTGTTTGTCTATGAGTGTCTTTTAGGTCTGTGTCTATCCTTTCTTTGTCATTTGTTACAATGTTCTGCAGCTCCCTACAGCACACGCTCAGCCCAGCTTATTATGCTCCATGTTCCCCAAATCAAATCCAAATATGGGGAACTATCCTTTCAGTGTGCTCCAGCAAAAGACTGGAATGACCTTCAAAAAGCACTAAAACTAAGCACCTTTGTTCCAGTCTCAGCTTTTAAAAACTTGTTAATGAATGTGTCATCTGAAATCTGCACATGTTTCAGATAAAAGTGTCCTAGATGAATGTCACACTGTTGTTTTTATGATTTGATTATTAATCTTGTCTGTAACTGCACTGTTGTACATATTGTACGCAGTAACACAGTGCTGCTCTATCTGTCCTTGTGTTTCTCCCCCCTCCAGGCCGTTACCTGGTTAAATAAAGGTTAAATAAATAAATAAATAAATAGTCATACTACGTGATAACATAAAAAATATCCTCGTACTTTGTGAGTCTATTGTCCAATAAAGAGCGTTTTTAATTATTATGGTATCTAAAGCAGTAATCGAGTATTGAGTCTGTTTCTCGGTATTGAAATCAAGTTTGAAATTTTTGTATGTAACTAATAATACTGACTGAGCACTTAAATGGTTATGCAATAGGAGTGTAACGATATCCAAGTCTCACGATACGATATCGTCACGGTTTGAACCTCACTGTACGATATTTATTACGATATCGTGGGGAGGCTCACGATATTACGATATTCTACATAATAACAAGACTGACATTATAAAACGCTTTGACCAGTCATTTGGTACAACATTTATTGTCATTAGGGATGTGGTGATACCCAAATCTCTCGATATTTTTACCATTTACATCTATTTATGGCAATATTTTGTGTGAATCTGCTCCTTTTTCCTCTAAAAACGCCTTCACAAGACTTAATCCAAAGAATGAAGATCTCAAAGTGCTTAGAACAGTTATTTCTTCATGTCGTCTGCACTGAAACGGAGCAAAGGATCATGGTCTATGTAGTTCCCTCTGTTTTTTTTAGCTATTTCTGCATCAGAACTGTTCATTTAAGCAAAGAGACTTGTGATTCGATATATTGTGATGGTCCACGATATTATTGTGAGACTTTTGATGATACGATATCACCAGATTTGGGTTATTGTTACATCCCTATTATGCAACCTCCTTCAGGTGGTTCTTCGACAGCTCTTCAGTGGGATTACCTAATTTAGAGTTAATTTTATCCACTTTTTTTATCCCCTAGTCCACTTTTAGACCTGGAATTGTCCTGTCTAGGCTTGATTTAGATCTGGTGATGCTACAGAAGCTAAACCTTTTCACTGGTGGTGGCTGGTGTGAAATGTTTGAGTCACTGGTCTGTAGGATTTACAGTACTTCTACTACCGCTGCTCCCGTATTCTGTTACACTGTCTGCGATCTAAATATACGATACTGAGAAAGCGATTTCCACTAATACTGCCACGTGCTCCTGACTGGGGAGGGCAAAAACTTATCTCTCTCAGTTTCTTTTATTTATTTTCTCAATAACAATGTTCAGATAATGTTTTAACTAGGGATGCACTGATGCTCGTTCAGTTCTGATACCGATATCAATACTTTGACTTTAATTATTTACTATACCAGATATTAACCAACGCAGACGATGGCACTTCCTTCATTAGAACACAAGAGGTCCAGTAAAATGTCCTTCAAAACATGAATGAACAGCTCAAACATCATAAGAACCGATTCCTGATCCAGCCATTTTTCTGTATCGGTATCGAATTTTAACAATGCATTGAGATTAAGGATTAAGTCTTGCAGGAAATGTGAAAGGACCAATAAAATCAACTACAAAAGCGCAGAAAAATCACTTTATAACCTATCTGGGAGGTTATACTAGACATAATTTCTCTACGTTTTCTTTTTTATCAGCTGTTTTACTGTCATTTTAACAGTTTTGATGATAGAAAATGTACTCGATATTCTAATTTTGCTCCAGGACCGGTATCGACACCTGTTAAAATGAGGATCTAGTTTATTTACTAGGTTTTTTGAACCCCCTGTGTGTGTTTTAGTGTAGTTCTCCTCGTCAGTAACAGACCTGGAGCTGGGGTTGGGCCCTTGTATTGGCTAATTGCGTTTTTATTTATTTATTTACTTATTTAAACGGGACGCTGCATGTTAATGAACAGACGAGCATATATAGCATGAATGTAAACACACCGGAACATAAACATTTGCTTCGTATATACACTACTATAAAATATTACAAAATTGTTATAATCTAAAACACGTAGTATATACAGACCTGCACACCTATTGTTACCATAGATACAGCAGCACATTTCCATACACATTTAAAAAGATTAATTCAATATAGTACATTATAATTTTTCAATTTTTCATTTTTTGAGTCCAGGGTCACAGTCTGGAAAAGCTGAAGTGTTGTTTTATTCTTGGACAGGAAGTTTCAATTAAACAAATTCAGCTCAGATCTTAGGTTCCTTTGCCACTTCCTTTATAAACGTGGAGTTTGCATGTTCTCCTTGTGTCTATAGGTCTGCTTATCCTCCAGCTAAGATAGTCCTGACCAAGACTAACTCAAGATCTGGAGATGGGTCCTCACTGCTCCTGACAGGCTTCACCCAGCAGCACTGAAGCATGAGTCGAATGCAGAAGACAAATTTCCCTACAATAAACCCTAATCTTTACTATAGCGGCTTCCTGGACCAACCCGATAGCCTCTCCGGAAGATCAGAGTTCGTCCTGGAGTCGCAGCTTTGTGGCGCACTCGGAGGTTTGTGCACAGATACGCTGAGATCCAGAAGGCGTTTTGGACATTTATTAACAGAGAACAGCGCAGCAAGGAGGACGGGTGGGAGAAAATAACGATAAGTATGGATAAGTAGTGGCGGACGACAAAAATTACAGCTACCCAGCCCACGCACCCACACACAGCGCACCAGTCCTGTCTTTACCTGCCATTTACCTTCACTTGTAACTGTAAATATATGTCCATCCTTTCATAAACCGAGCGCCAAACCATAAACATTCACAGCAAACTGAAGCTAAAGTGAGTAAACAAAGATAATACGCAGTAAAGGCAGATTAAACTCCATAATCTGTCATCTTAAACGCTTTTACATGAGTCTATTTTCAGACTGCTCCACTTCCTGCAGAGTAAACATCACGCAGATGTTAGAGGCCTTCAAAACAACACTCCACAGTATTTTTATTATTATTATTATTATTATTATTATTATAGCCTGGAAGAAGCAAGATTTTCACCTCATATTGATCTCTCTCTCACATTTTTTTCTCATTTCTAACAAAGATTTTGAGTTTAAATCCCATAATCCTGTGTCCAGAGATATGAGGTAAACACATTGAAATCAAATATAGCTTTTATTAACAATAGTAATGCTGGTTTATTCTTAATTGCAAAAACATTGAATATGATGTCGCATTTATTTATGTTATAATTTGGCGTTTTGGTTCTAGAGACTATTATCCAATCGGAAAGCACATGAAGGATGGTCTCTACATATACTGAGAATGAGGAAAACTTGTCTGTGTCCTCTGCAGGTTAAAGCACTGGCAACACAGGTTCAGATGTGATTTTAGTTAAAAAAAAAACAGTGCGTACAGGTCCTTTAAAACAAAGAAAATGGCTCTCAGTGTGGGTTTCTTGAACATAAAGGATACAGACTTTTAATCCGTGCAATTTATCACATTTAAATGGGTCAAATTTCTTCCTCCAGACTCCAGACTTGGCTCCAAACCAGATGCTGTTACTGCCAGAGGAAGCTGTAGATATATCGTTCACATATCGTTCTTCATAACCGTCACCTACTTCCCTCAAGCACAATATCCACCTGCAATAGGGCTGCACCGTTCACTGTAATCAAATTTAACTTGGACTTAAAATCTGTCTCAGTTATCAAATCACAAAGGTTTATTTTGGTTACACATAGTTCTCTGCAAATCGGCAAAATGTCCTCACTTTTTTATTATGGAGAAAACCTCATATTTTTCCATCTTTTCTGCTGCTAATGTTGTTAATTGTTGAATCTGAATCCTCATTTTATAACATTTCCACACAGTAATTACAATAGTTTGTGCAAAATAAAATAAAACCTTAATAAAACTGACACATCTTCACTTGTGAGTGATCTGACTACTTTAAAAAATGTTCTAGTGGAGGGTCCGTCAAATGCTTTTCTCTGTAGAGATGTTATTGTTTTGTCTGGGATGTTTCACAATATGGCGTTAAACCTTTCTATCTTCACGGAGACTGAACCAGACCAAGTTACAGCTCAGATCTGTGGAGAGGCGACGCAGCTCACAGTCAGAATGTTTGTTTTTCTGGGTATTTTTGAGCTAGAAAACCACCTGTAATTGAATAAATGTAAAGTAAAGCTGTTTAATGTCACACTGTGGGACATTTCAGGCCATATCCATAGAAACAAGCAGGTGACGGAACCCCAGACACAAATGTTACATAGTGCAGCTTTAACAGTAACAGATATACATTAGTTTTGCTGAGTTACGCTGGTTATTGCGTTATTTCTCCTGCTGCCAAGGCCTTATGTAAAATGTTGTGCTGATACATTCTTTGCTCTTGATGTTTGGCTTTGGGAGCAGCAGGTTAGATCAGTGCAGAGGACAAGGTGTTCCACACTGAACTGAAAAAGAGAAACAAGGAAGAAGAAGAGAAAAAAAAACGAAACATCTTGCATAACTTCCGTTTATAAGCGTCACGAGGGCGGAGGAAACGTCATGATGCAACGTTTCCGTCGAAAGGGCTTCATCTACGGGACACAGCGGCTGTCTCCCTCTAGTGGAAGAATAAGGGAATAACACTGCAAGAATCTACGCAAAAGAAAAGAAAATATATATGTAACAACTGTTTTGGAGATATGCAGGTTATGAAAATGTGGTGTGTAGTCTATAGTTTAAAGTACATAAAAATTCGGTGGAAAAAATGAAATTAAAACTAAAAAAACTTCAGTGTAAAGTAAATGTTATACTTTTCTGGAAAATGTTGCAGTCAATTCACGTTCAGTGATATTTTAAAGGTGCACAATGTAACTTTCTGACTTTCCTGCTTGTCTCCATGGAGATATTGTAGCTTTGTTTGTATTTTGTGTTTTGCATTTTGCTTTTTGTATTTTTATCTTCATGAGATAAATGCATTATTCACTTTTTATTGTGTTCTTCTGGTTAGAATTGTCAAAATAAATAAAAATAATAATGAAAATAATAATAATAATAACAACACCCAGATATGGTACAAAAACTAGAGTGGATGCATTTTTATTTATTCAATTGATATATTTATTTTATTTTATTTTATTTTTATTTTTTTGGGGTGGGGTTATTAGGAAAGTGTTATTGTTTTTGAAAGAAGAAACTAGTTCTTTTCAAATTACAACTGACCTCATATATTCTTTTCTTTCTTTTTTTAACACAGTTGTCATGCATTTGCTGTGCAGTTTAACATGTACATACATATACTGTACAGGGCAGATACAGCTAAATGAGCAAAGTGCATGGGATAGATACAGAATCTTGTCTTGCATTTTACATTATTACATTCAACCGAGAATTAACAAGGTGAGTGGAAAAAATACAAGTTAGAAATTAAACTCATACTCATACTGTCCGTGCTATAAAAAGGACATTTCCTGAGTAGTTTTATAATGGATGGTCTTAATCTACAGGATGCAAAATTGGTATCAGCTATTACGTCTGTTCCTTAGTATTGAAATCGAGTTTATATTTGAATATTATGACTTTACTTCAGTTTAACTTTGCATTTAAAAGCACTGACAGTGAACCCGCCACAGTGGTTCAATGAAAATGTGTTACATCAGACATTACATAAAGACGGACACGTCATGGGACCAAAACCCTGTCATGAGATTCAGGCCGAGATGAATGCAGTCGAGAGAAATCTAAATCTGGAAGTTATTTAAAGGAAAACAACTTAAACTCACCATATTGTTTGTTATATAAGACAGTTGACTCAACATACACAAAGGGTGATGTAGGTCTGACTTCACCAATGGAAACAGATGGCAGGACTGCAGGGTACAATCTACTGGTAAATTAAGTCAATCCACTCTCCAAACCAGGGGTCTCCAATCTTTTTCTTCCGGTGAGCTACTTTTATATTTTAAAAAAATGCCAAAAAGAAGAAATTGAGCATAAGAACAGCTAGATACCTTTAAAATATAAAACTTTATCCATTTATTTGTGCACAAAGTTAGGCATCAAAAAGATACATACAATAATAAAATGGTAGTTCATCAAATTTGAATCATTCAGCACAATATTTATAATTCAGAAATCCTTTGGCGAGCTACTTGGAAGGGGGTAGAGGGCTACAGGTTGGAGATCCATGCTCCAAACGCTTAGGGAGTGAGAATATCAGACTATATTGTGATTTACTACTCTACTTTGGGAGAACAAAACCCCTGAAGTAAAAGTAAGTATGTAAACTTTATTTATATAGCAAATAAGGAAGCATCCAGAGAATAGGCCTTATTTGTATTCATGGTAATACAGATAAGTCTAGGCCTGACATGATAACAAATGTTCAAGCACGGTATGTTACTACAGAGACATATTGCAATAAGTGATCATATTGAAGCTACTTTATGCCACGAACACAAAGCAGGATAACCCAGTAAACACATTTCTAAATAAACAATATCATTAAAAGGCCTGAACTACAATTAATATATACCAGAATGAACCAAATATTAGCTACAGAAGTTATTTATTCAACCCTCTACAGCTCAAATCTTGTCTTATTACATGAAAATGGCTAAAATCTCCAAATTACTGCAAAGAAAGTGTACACGTGATAAACGTGATAAAAGGACGTGTTAACTTACCGCTTCATGACATCACAAGGTGAAACAGGGCATTTTGAGCTTGGGGATGCAGACAAACTAATAATAAAAGATTATTCAAACATGTGTGAATGAAACAAAACACAACTCCAGGTATGTTTGTGATGAGATAACAACTTTGCAACATGGCTAAAGCTCAATTCAACTTTGTGTAATATAGGACCTTTAAAACTGAACCTAATGAACATTATGTAATTCTTAACATAATCGGAGGGGGGCAGCAATACGCCGGAAATCAGGGTGACCAGACCCGGGACAGTCCCAGTTTTGAGTCCTGATTTTGTTATAGTTCTATGTGTGTCCCCTGTCCCAGCAGATTTATACAAAACCAGTTATTTGTCCCAGTTTTATACAAGAAATGTCCCAAGTGTCCCTATTTTTGACTAATCTGATACCTGCCAACAGTAAAGAGAGACATACATTGTAATTTGTTTAGATAAAATACAGAAAAGCTGCTTAAAAACACAAAAAACACAAAGAAAATGTGACTATAGACATTAGTGCCAAGTGTAGAACAATTTTCCTTAATTACGCACTCGTTTCGCAATTTTATTATTACCAACCACCACAAACCAGGGATGTCCCAGTTTTTTATTTTGAAAATCTGGTTACCCTATGATAGAGTTGACTATAGCAATAAAGCACGAATAATTAACCAGACTTTATTTTGATTTGTAAACTTTCAGCTAACTGCGTGACTCGGTGGCTGCACCTAACGGCTAATAATATAAATATAAATATAAATATAAATATAAATATAAATATAAATATAAATATAAATATAAATATAAATATAAATATAAATATAAATATAAATATAAATATAAATATAAATATAAATATAAATATAAATATAAATATAAATATATTTTATTCGCGATCCATGCCAACGCCACGCACGTTTTGACCGTTCTCGCGAGATTTCACTTCCCGAGCGATCCAACATGGCGCCGTAGGGACGTTGTTATTGTTTCGTCGCCCACAAGATTTTCCAGTCAAGACCAAAATCTTCAACTGAAAAACGTCAACGGGAATGAGAGGAACGTTTGTAAAGGATGTTACGGTCCACCGGCTTCTTCCGAGGGATTGACTGCCCGTTTTATTCCGACTACAGTGAGGGGAAAGGCGGCAAGAATGGGTGTAGCAGACCGTACTGTCACTTCAGGCACAGCCAACACCGCCTCCTGTCCTACGGAGCCACGGAAAGCAAAAAGAAAGAGCTCCCCGCTGCTCAAAAAGGTGCAAAAACAGTCAACTTTACCGCTATCAAACTGACGCACAATGCATTTAACGCTACTAGCTTGCACATGCAACGCTAACATGAATATGGTGTTGAAGTACGCCGTTGTAATCGTAAATATAAGATATATTTTGAATAGGTTTTGGCAAATAAACACACGCATAATTAATTGTTTTAGTTCCAGAGTTACACATGTTATACCGGAAGTAATAATAGTAATACGTAAAAGCATTCTTCACGTTAAAGGGTCTATTTTACGCTATTTTCTGATCAATGTTATGTTGTTTCCTCATAACAAACATACCTGGAGTTGTGTTTTGTTTCGTTCACACATGTTTAACACAATACAAACCCTGCATGAGTTATTTTGTCAGACAGAAAACACTCTGTTCCACCTTGTGATGTCATGTAGTAATACAGGAAGTGCTCCACTGTGTTTTAAAGTGCAGAGAAGGGCAGCTAGGTTTGTTACTGGTCGATATCAGAGGAAGGATAGCCCAAGTGAAATGATTCAACAGCTCAAATGGCCGTCACTGGAAGAAAGAAGATAAATTAACGATTTGGTAATGTACCATCGGATTGTGAAAAAGATACCATATCAATTGAACAGTTCCACGGCATCAGGAAACAACTACAACCTGAGGGGGAGGGCAAATCCAACAAGTTTCCAAATTGACCACTAAGCAATAGACCAGTACAAGTACTCCTTCCAGAGAACAACTCCCAAGTGGAATAGGTTACCAGAAGAGATGACTGAACTGGAGGAACCACGCCAAGAGATCGCATCACTAGTACTGGGCCTGCTCCCTGCCAAAGATCCAGCATCCAACTAAAAGACCATTAGAGATCTGCATAACGACTTGCTCGCAGCAGATTATCATACAGATACAGATACACCCATTTACTAGAATCATTTGGATGATTTCAGCCCTTTTACTGCTAATCGCTACTGAACAAAAGGTAGAAGGTAGTTGTTAACTTGAGAACTATCAGTACATGACATCACAAGGTGGAACAGAGTGTTTTGAGCTTTGGAAATATAGACAGACTAATAATGAAGGATTACTCAAACATGTGTGAATGACAAAATACAACTCCAGTTATGTTTTGGATGAGGTAACAACATCATAACATGGCTTAAAGGTCACAAGAGTTAACTTTGCATAATATAAGGCCTTTAAAGTAAATACATACAGCAATTGTGCATTTGCTATTTTTCAGATAGACATTTTCATCATATTCTGAAACCTGCTTATTGCATGTTTTGTCTGATTTCCAGGAAAATGCTTGTGGAAAAGCCTAACTATTTGTTCAAACCTTCCTTCTAGAAGTTCTCATTGCTTAGTAAAAGGAAGGTGTACTGAGTTTGAGTAAACATGAGCAGATTTTTCTTCCTGCTTTGCCTTTATTTGGAATTACTGAGGCCTCACTCTTAAACAGGTCTTTCCTTGTTCAGATGTTGTGTAAATACTGAGGCTGCAGGTGGATGGACAATGTTTTTCTTCCAAGTGTACCTTTAAGGGAATGATAAACCTTTATAACAGAGATGTCCAAAGTATAGCCCTCAAACCCCAGGCAAGATGAGCAGCTAATGTGGATCCTAATAAAACAATAACAGTGATGATAGTGTTCAGAGGAAGTCATTTTATCAATATTTAATTCATCTACATCTATAACCTTGATAACACCACATTATATTGTGATACAGCCAGGGAGGCTCTGTCAAACACACTGTGTTAATCAGCAGACTGTTGTCCTTCACTACAAATATGTTTTCATTTGATTACATTTTTATTTATTAGTTTATTTGAACAGGGACTGTGCATATTAATGCATATTTCAGTGCATGTTCCAGTTTTAGCTGGTTTAATTTAGTCCGTGGAAGTATAATAGTCAAAACTAAGTACTTAAATTTCTTTCTGCTCTTAGTTTATTGCAGCTCACGTTGCACATTTAGAATATTTTTGTGGTTTGAATCTGCTCTTTATTGTGTCAGTGGCATAAATTAGTTTCAGTAATGTCATTTATCGTCTATATTTTCTTAGACTTAGACAAACTTTATTGATTCACAAGGGAAATTATTTGTACACAGTAGCTCACACATCACAATAAATTATAAAAACAAAAATGGAACAGTAATAATAAATGATTAAAGTAGCAAAACTGAGAGACTGGTTTGTCAAATTTCTTCAGCAATATATCGCACTTCAAAATTTGTAATTGTGATAGGCCTCGTTATATCTTTATTAAAATTATGTGGACCACGGACACTAATTATTTGTGTTTCTCTCCACAGATCAGGGCTACGACGCCTTTAACCCGGAGGTGGTGCATTTGTCAGAGCCTCAGAATGAGCAGGCAGCGTCAGACGACATCAGCGGAGCTCTGGCTTTGGTCAACCGGGCGATTGAGGAGGTGCGCTGCCAGATGGAGAGGGAGAAGAGGAAACTGTCTCGAATCGGAGACGAACCCTACGACCCCAGCGACAACTCCTCACTGGAGAGCACCAAACCAAAGACCACACATATGGCCTATGACCCTGGGAGTTACCAAATGACCTCAGGGGAGTATAATCCTAGTCCAGGCTGCAGCAAGTACACACTGGATACAAACACGCAAGAAAACCCGGCGAACTCTATGGAGTACGTGCCGACTTTAATGAAAAAATCAACAGCTCGGACTCAGAGTCTCTCATCGTCTCCTCCCAGTCCAAAGTATTCCAGCAGCACTTCCTCCACAAAAACAAAATACACTCTGGACAATACCAAACCCTCTACAGACATGGAGTATGACCCTTTATCGAACTATTCAGCAAGTATCGCTGGAAAGAGTAAGAAAGAAGAGACTGTTGGTGGTAAAAGTGATGGGAACAAATCATCTAGAGTACCAATTGAGGAGTATGTGGTTTGTGTTAAAAAACCACCACCAGCTTCTATAGACGTTAAAAAGTACACGATTTCAGACTCGGACGGGGAAAGTTCTGGGACAGAGTATAAACCAACTTCAATAAGTAATCTGCAGCTGAAAAAGGACAGCAATAATACAGATGTAGATGTGGAGTGGACTGAGAAAGGACAGAAAAGGACAGATTGTGTTGAAAATGCACTGACGCAAAGGAATAAACAAGAGGTGATTGACTCAACAAAGCTGGACCATGTCAAACACAAGAGTAGCCCAGATAAAAAGAAATCGGACAGTGGCAGAGTTGAGAAAAAAACGGTTAAAGACTCGAAACAATCAAGCTCAACATCTAGTAATAAAAGTAGCAGTGGCATTGATAAAACGAAGGTGTTAAAAACCTCAAATCATGACACGTCGAAGAAAGAAAACAAAAGTTCCGCCAAGAAAGAGGGGGAAAGGAGCCGAGATAAGATAAAAACAAGTAAGGATGGAGGGAAGGAGGAGAGACGGAGCGATTTGAAGGTGAAATCGACAGACAAAATAAAAACAGACTCAAGCGATAAGCGTCACAGAGACACTGAAAGTGGTGGGAGTGAGAGCAAGAAAGCCAAAATATGTGATAAGGACAAAGACAAAAGTAGACATCACAAAAATGGTCAGCTTGAAAGTGGTAAGAGTTTCAAAGATTCAGATGGCAAAACTAGCTCTGGCAGTCGAAGCAGCGGTGGTAGTAACAGTAAAGGGACCAGTAGTAAAGATAAAATGATTAAAACCAGCGGTAGCCCTCGAAGTTTGAAAAAATCTCGACAAAAAGAGAGAAGTCTAAGCTTGAGTCACGCCGACCTGTTCGGCGACGAGAGCCCGGAGGAGGCGGAGCCAATTGAGGTCGATGACGATGAAGAAGAAGAGGAGATGCTGGTACGAAAATGCGCAGAGGCGGTGAAGAGACGATTAAACAAAAGGAAAGCATCAGAGTTGACTCCTTCCAGTTCAGAAGACGAGGCGGACAGTGCAGTGAGCGGAAAGGCAGCGAAAGAGGACGTGGAGAGCCTGGGCATAGATCTGTCCGGTCTGCAGGACGATCTGGACTTCGAAACCGACCCCCTGGAGGAGTGTTTGAGAATATTCAATGAGTCCAGTGAGGTGAAGAAGGAGGACAAAGGAAGGCAGGCAAAACAGGTAATGCATATCAGTGTGTTTTAGTTGATTTGGATGATAAAACATGGATAATATCAGAAATGCTGTTTTGAAGAGATGCAAAAATGTATCCGGGATATAGTTTAATTAAAGTGCTACAACAAACAACCAAAAAATTACATACTGGAAATGA
The DNA here is from genome assembly GCA_034769755.1 of Odontamblyopus lacepedii. Lineage (NCBI taxonomy): Eukaryota > Metazoa > Chordata > Actinopteri > Gobiiformes > Gobiidae > Odontamblyopus > Odontamblyopus lacepedii. Next base: position 33,610,715 of record CM068350.1, read on the forward strand.
AAATGGCAAAAACGTAGTGTAGTATGCAGTAGTTGTATACAACATAAGTATTGAATGAGTCTATTGATGTGAAAAAGGAGTAAAAGGGTAAAACAGGTAATGTCTGTCAAATGTTTTTTATTTGATTTGGATCATAAAAAATGTATAATATCAGGAATTTAGTTTTGAAGATACCAAAAAATGTGTCCTGTATATAGTTTAATTAAAAATGCTGCAAAATAAATGAAAAAAAAACTACCTGCTGAAAATGAAAATGGCAAAAACGTGTTATAAACTTTGAAATAGTGGTTTCAACATAAGTACTAATTGAGTCTAATGACGTGAAGGAGGACAAAGGAAGAAAGACTAAACAGGTCATATATTTGATTTGGATAATAATTCATGAATCAAATAATAATACAGAATTGATAATGTCAGGAATGCTGTTTTGAAGATGCAAAATTTAAATATTGAGTAGGCCTGTTTGGTAACAATTTTTACGTACAATATATAGGTAGTAATAATAATAATAATAGTGATGCATTTTATTTAATGATGCCTTTCAGGATTCTCAAAGTCACCTTACAAAAAAGCATTAAAATCACAAAGATACAAGATAAAAACAATAAAAGATGCAGAGGACACAGGACAAACTATCAGTGGATGGATTCGGGCAGGTCAGGTCTTGAAGAGATTGGTTTTTAATTTGGTTTTGAAAGACGAGATCGAGTCTATGTCACGGATACATGACGGGATGGAGTTCCAGTGTTGGGGGACACAGCGACTAAAGGCTCTGGCCCAAATAGAGGACAGGCGATGATGAAACTATAGACAATAAACGATCATATTGAGATAAATAAAGCAAAAAAACTATTCTAAATGTACAATATCTTTAAAAAACACGACGTGCAATAAATAAGTAGGTGAATGAGACGCTTTAAGAGTTAATTTGCATCAGTGTCGTGACTAAAAGAACTTATTTATTTAACTCTCTGTACTTCAGATCATATTGTACACACATAGCAGTGGGGGAACTGTTTATCCAGCATCTGTAATGTGCATTTTTTATTAGACAACAGCTAATGTGGGTCCACCAAGATGATTTGTACCCAAAATCTGGCGCGACACCCCGCCTCCAGGGACTGAGCTGGCAGTGACTTTACTTTTACTGTTGGACTGATTTGTGTCACTTTTGCGGTGTGTTTTTGCTGTGATTAAAGCGTTTTTGTCTCACCGTAGCAAACTTCAAGAGATTCAGACGAGGAGAAGGAAACGGATGGCACTTTAACCACACTCTTCCCCGGACAGAAGAAGAGAGTCTCCCATTTTGTTGCCAAAGGAAATGTGAGTGCTTCATTTTAACTGAGCGATCCTGTGACGGGGAAGACAATAAGATTTTATTCACGGAAATTCCCATGGCTCAAACACAAGGAAGTGAAGGGCAAATTGTGACAAACATTCATATGGGCGGTGAAGGGTTTTCAGTGACATGTTATGCCAACAACAATAATTTACAGCTGATATCATCAACGTTCTGTGGCGGTGTGATGCTAACCGTAAGCACTGCCCTGTCTGAAGTGCTGTTTCTCCAGTGAAACTTGCTAAAGCTAAATAAGGACAAATGGTTTTAAAAATGTTTTAAATCCTACATGGTAAAATGAAAAAATAAAAAAATATAGCATTCTGTTTTGTAAATTAAATTATGTGAAACAATTAATTTTTATTTAAATATCGAGACGTGTCCATGGATTTGAGCAATGATGAAAAAATAGTGTTTCTATTAAAATTATTGAGCTGGATAGATGGAAACATTATTAATAAAGGAAATTTCCCAGTGCTCAGCTGTTTTCATACATACATCAGAGAAATAATAAACAATAAATTAGCAATTAAAGCTAAAAACGATATATTTATGAATAAAAATTGTAAAAATGTCAACTATAACAGGAAGTTTAAAGCCATGGGTAGATCTAATTATTGTATGGAGTTTTATTTAATTATATTTATGTTATTCCAGTAATTAATTGCCCAATTCATAGAGCTTTTTCCTTAATATCAATTTTGAGTTTGAACTTGTATTATTATGACAACTCTAATGGAGGATTTGTGCTGCTCTTCCCAATAATACATATTTAAACTGTTCATTTCCAGGTGGAGGCGCCCCCTAAGGCCACGGTGCATCCCTACAAGCGCCCCACAGCTCAGGAGGTGTGTTACAGGAGGATGCAGTTGGCTCAGCAGCAGGCGGCTCAGCTCTCTGCCGCAGTGAAGGCCTCGGCTCAGAGCCACAGCGCCGGGGCCTCAGGGGAGAAGAAGAGGATCGCCCACCGCCCCAACCCACACCTCACACCCAGTAAAACAGGTACAGGCTTTAATGCAGCACCTATGACCTGAAAATCTAAAAAAAATCCAACATTCCGGCTGAGAAAAGAACCTAAATATGCAGAATTTGTGCGTTAAATATGCGTGAATGAAACAAAACACAACTCCAGGTCTGCTTTTGATGAAGAAACAACATTATAACATAGATCAGAAAAGTAAAAGAGTAAATACAGGTACTTTAAATCGTTTTGCTGGACACCTCATTTAAGATCTTTTGGTAACCACACATGTTTTTGTTTGGAAAAGGTACAGCAAAATTTAAGCCAGACCCGAGCAGAGTGTTGTCTCAAACACAGCCGTCTGTCCGGACTCAGACCACGGTGGGGATCCTGTCCAAGACCTCGTCCACGGCGCAGCAGAAGAGGGTGGCACACACGCCCACTCTCAAGGTTAGAGCTACAACAGATCAGGGTCATGTGGCTCAGAACTGGGACACACCTGGGTTGGGATGGTTGGTATAAATAAAATCAGGAAAAGCGGGTGTAACATTGTGGATTCTCACGTCAGTCATAATCTGAGGAACTTCTGTCGCTGCATTTTTTTTTTGCTTTAAAGTCATTTGCAAACACGGTTTTCTCTATTTTGGCTAAACAAATGGCAATTTATGCTCCTCTTTACTGTTGGCAGGGATGAGATATGTCAGAAATTGTGATAGTCCTGTTTTACTCCTAGTTTAGTCATTGTTTTGTCCTGGTTTAGATCAAACTGGTCAAAAAATAGGGACATTTCTTGTATAGAACTGGGACAAATCAGTGGTTTTGTATAAATCTGCTGGGACAGGGGGACACAGGGCTCAAAACTGGGACTGTCCCCGGGTAAATAGGGACGTCTGGTCACCCTAATCATGCTGGGGCTTTTCTACATGTATCTCTAATGGTGGATAAATGATTAGGGCACAATACACACATGAGTAAACGCTGTCAGAAAAGTTATGACTGTTAAGACTGTCTGAAAACTCAAGAAAAAACACAAAATGGATTTAAACTACACATTTTCAGCAGTCCCTGAGTAATACGAGCGCTCATGGTCCTGTTTAGAGGTTTGATTTTCAGTAAAAAAAAAAGGTGTGAGAGCGCCTACCTTTAATTAATTAAGTCTATTAAATCCTCAGACAGAGCAGAGCCTACAGTTAGCATCACATAGTTTCATAGTAGTTTAAATCAAGCTGATTTGGTGACCTGGTTTATGATTCATACTGTATCTCTGTAATTACCTTCTTTTCCTCAGTATAAATAAACAAAAGTGATTCCGACATTGGTGCTATTATTAAACCCTAAATTATAGCACCGGTTTCTGAAGTCACTTGGCAGTTGAAATGATTTTAAGCCATAAGATCGGTATTGCCGGTTTGTGTAGCCAATCCTGAACAAATTAATTATAGGCTGCAACGTTTTTCTCATAAGGAAGCAGCGTATTTTTTGGAGAACGGGGCAGGGCCAATAACAACAGCACAAAATCAATAGTGAATGAAAAAATTCTTATTGATTTTAAAGTAAATTTATGGACTTAGACTTAAGTATATAATATAATAACAGAGAGGAAAATATACAAATAGTAGTAAATTCAAAATAAGTGGCAAAAATAGCAAGAAACTGGTGTCAAAAAGGCATAATTATATAAATGTATATGTACAAGTCAAAATAAAATACATAAAGGTGAGCTGTTGCACAGTTGTAGGGAGTATTATCTGTCCCTCTATAGTCTGGTGTCATGTCCCTCACTGCGACAAATGTCTGCAGCTCACAGCCGATTACACTTTGTTTTCATAGTAAATACAGGGAAATAGTGGAGGATGATAAACACATAGAAAAAGGTGTGTAATATTTTCCTCTGAGGTTTTGTACTGAAGGTCCTGGTGGTGGTTGGGGGCCCCTGGGGATCATAAATTTGCACATTTCCTACAAAAAACGTGAATTCTCCATCGTTTTAAGCTTTTGTCCCCCATCTGAGTAGAGGTAAGATCTTAAACCCGAGCCCAGCCCAATCCGACCCGAAATTCGGGTCGGGTCGGGCCTAAAATGTCAATCATTGCTTCGGGTCGGGTCGGGCTGGGCTTCTCTCTCGCTGACTTTTTAAAAATAAATAAACAGTTAAATTCGTGCGCAGAGCATGAGCCAGAGCCAGAGCAGAGCATGCTCTGCGCACGTGAACGACGCCCTCTTAATAATCTTCCCCTCCGCAGGTCCGCATGAAATTTCGGGTTTGCTTCGGGCTCGGGCCTGCAAATCAAGTTAATTGGTCGGGCTCGGGTCGGGTCGGGCTTTAATACCCGCGGGTCGGGTTGGGCTGGATTTTTTAGGCCCGATCTTACCTCTACATCTGAGATCTGTTAAAAATGTTGTGAACACAACCTAGTAACTGTTCTCTGTTTAAAGGAACTGTATGTAGTAGGGACGTGCAAAAATATCAAAATATCGACATATCGCATAGTTTAATGTGATGATACAGTATCGATATCATGGGCTGCTGTATCGATATATCGGCAAGAGTATTTTTTGGTATATTTTTAACGCAACACGTTTGACATTTTCACCGTTTTGATGATTAAAATGGGCGTGTTTCATATTCGCTTTGCACAAGAAGTGGTTTAACAAAGACCTTTAGTATCACAGCCATGATTTAATCTTTATTTTTATTGAACCGTGTTGAATCGATTTTAAATATATCGTATTGAATCGAAAGTGCACTGTATCGAGATCGGTATCGTATCGGCAACTTCTCAGTGATGCCCAGCCCTAGTATGTAGCCTGTAGCTCTTATAGTTTTAAAAAAGGAGCTTTAGTCACAACTCAACCTGAGTTGCCAGTGCCTTAAAGTTCCACTCTGTAACTTTTTGTTTTAGGGTCCGTCACCTGCTTGTTTCTAGGGATACGTCATTGTTCTGCCTTGAATGTGCCACAGTGCGACATTAAACAGCTCTACTTCGCATTTATTAAATTACAGGTGGTTTTATAGCTCAAAAATACCTAGAAAAACAGGTATTCTGACTGTGAGCGGGGTCGCCTCTCCACAGATGTGACCTGTAACTTGGTCTGGTTTGGTCTCCATGACGATAGAAAGGTTTTTGTTATTGTGAAACATTCCAGATAAAGCAGTAACATTTCCACAGAGAAAAGCAGCCACCAGAAACGTTACACAATGCACCTTTAACCTGTAAATAGACGACGAGTTTTTCTCATTCTCAGTGTATGGATTCAGTGAGGATTTAGATCTAAGAGAGTCCATTTAGGTTCAGGATTTTAGCGCTGGAACTGGCAACCCAAATGAGAGACGTATGTGACGCTCATTCCTCTTCTTGATTAGATAACCTTGAGAATCAACGATAACTTAAACAGCTTAGCCATCATGTACAATTTTATTTTGTAACTGAGAATAAATCAGCATTACAATTGTTACCCAGAAAAACTATATTTGATTCAAACACCTCATATCCTTTTGAGCGCCTCGGCTATTCACTGAAATCACGATGCATTTACTGTAATGTACGGAAATTGATGTTCAAATAACTAAATTAATGAATAAACCTTTTTTAATTTGCGTTTGTTGTTTTCCAGAGCTCGTCTATGAAGCGTCCGGTCATTCCCACTGAGTTTGGAGCCAAAGTTCCCACCAACATCCGGCAGCGATATCTCAACACCTTCATCGACGAGTGTGTCAAGTTCTGTGCGTCAGAGCAGGCGGCTTTTCAGATGGTACGAAATACAAAACAGTACTTTTCAGATGGTACGAAATACAAAACAGTACTTTTCAGATGGTACGAAATACAAACACAATACTTTTCAGATGGTACAGAATATAAAACAATACTTTTCAGATGGTACAAAACTGCTGTCGACTTTTATATAATTTCAGAAGACAGATTGAACTCAAAGCTTAGGGTACCCAGCCTTTTTTGTTCTCCGTCTGTGGTGAGAAAATCATGAATAATAGTTAAATATCCTTGCATCTTTCCTTCAGTTATAATAAGCAAATGTAGTAAAGCATTTTTTTAGTTTTTTGGGAGGTCTTACAGATGAACTATGTATTTTTTTCTGATGGAGGGAATGATACCTGCTTGTGTCCATGGAGATGTTATTGCTTAGGACATTAAACTTAAAAAACTTAAAGGGCCACTAAACACCAAAATAACTTTTTTCTGCTGATTAGCTGTGTAAATGGGTCTAAACTAGAAGTGCACACCTTTCCCTGGCCTTATTTTGGCATTTTAGTGCATATATTTGTTAAAAATCAGACTTTTGGGTCAAAGCCGTGTCTGTAACGGCCTCTTTAGGATCGGATATGACCAGGACATTTCAGTTTTCGGGTTAGACTAACGGCCGCCAATGAGTCAGATGCTGTTCTGAGGTTATTACGTGACAAGCGCAAACACCTGCATCTACGGCCGGTACGTGAGGAGCCCTTTTCAGCCCCGCCCTGACCTGGCACCGCAATGTCCCGTTGTGTCTGGAGAATAGGGAAACGTGTGATCCGAGCGCAAATGTCCGCTCTGTTTCAAAGTCTGTAGCGCACCAGTCCGCACCGTGTTGGATTGTTATGGCTCTTGGTCAGCTGTCGATTTTCACTCCCCCCCCAACCCGTCTGGCACTGCCCAATCTGGAGGATTTTTCAGGTTTTGCTTAGGGGCAGAGTAAAGCTTCGGGAGGGTGTTTAAAGGCTCTTTAAACTACCCGGCCTTCAGTTACAGATACATTTGTAGACAGACATATCTTGATTAACATGGATACAACAAAACTATCAACTTTTTACATAGTTTTGTCATTATTTCATGCACTTTCATGCACTAATAAACAAATGTGCTATAGTGTTTTTGTTTGGTAAGTAAGTCCTAAACTTGCACTATTTAAGTTTTCTGATGGAGGGTTTATGGTACACCTTATTGTCTCTGTGGAGATGTTATTGTTTACCTGAAATGTTCCACTGTACGGCATTAAACTTAGTTATTTTGCATTTGTTCAGTCGCTGATATTTTTTGGCTAAAGACACACTTAGATTAACATTCACATTCTTACTGTACAGGATCAACTCTCCATAGATTTTAACTGTAACTTCAATGTCATACTGCGTCACATACCACTCAATGCTGTAACATCTCCATGGGGACGAACAGGTGATCAGAAAAGTTACACAGTGCACCTTTAATCTCATATAAACCTCATGTGTCCCAGGCTCTCGATGAGGAGAAGATGGTGTACGAGCGCAGCAGCAGCAAAAACATTTACCTGAACGTCGCCGTGAACACTCTGAAAAAACTCCGAAGCAAAAGCACCCCGTCGCCGTCTCCCGTCAGCAGTGCGTCAACACTACAAACACTACTACTACTACGACTACTACTACTACTACAATTACTACTACTACTACTACTACTACAATTACTACTACTACTACTACTACTACTACAATTACTACTACTACTACTACTACTACTACTACTACTACAACTACTACAATTACTACTACTACTACTACTACTACTACTACTACTACTACTACTACTACTACTACTACTACTACAACTACTACAATTACTACTACTACTACTACTACTACTACTACTACTACAATTACTACTACTACTACTACTACTACAATTACTACTACTACTACTACTACTACTACATCTTTTACTACGATTGGGTCTAATACTGTTACTACTTTTTTCTAAAATGACTTTTACAGCTGCTTCTATTACTACTTTTACTAATACTAATGCTACCACCACTAATACTACTTCTAATCTTATTGCTGATATAATTTCTAGTACAACTGCTACTTCTACTACTACCGCTATTACTACTACTACTTAAACTTCGACTACTTTTCCACAAATTACTACTTTTGCTCAGTTGACTGAAGGATTACACAGAACTCTTTTAATAATTGTTCATCAGTATCTGGATTATACAGACTCTAAAACACACGTCAGCAGGGAAGCACCGATACCACTTTTTTGAAAACCAATACAAGAACGAGTATAATCATTTTTGTACTTGCCGATACTGAATACCGATACCGATACTTTAACCCCATGCAATGAAAAACTGGGGCTGACATATCCCAGTGTACATGATCAAATGTGTTTTTGTGTTTCTTGAGATAATCTTACAAATGCAAAAGCAGAAAAATTATATTTTTTAATAAACCAGGAAAAATACAAACAACCATGATTTATATGAGTATATTAAGGACGTATTGGACCGAGGTATTGGACCGATACCAGTATTGCTGTCAGTACCTCCCTACATGTCAAAAGACCTTTCAGCCAATGGCGTTTTCAAAATGGAAAAAAGGACGAATTACTCCAGTTGTCCCTCCTCCTCCTACTACTACTTCTATTACTGCCGCTATTTTAAGTATTTTCCTGATAACCTTGTTTTCTCCAGGACCTGCGGCGCTGGTGTCCAACAGAAGGGCCCAGTCCCATGAGGAGGTTCTGGGGGGTCGTCTGGCAGCGACCACCAGCTTCACCGTGAACAGGACGGGCAAACAGAGCCAGGAGAAGCTATCGGGTGTGATTTCACGCTTAGATTATGGGTCACATGGACTTACATTAAACTTTGATTGTCTGAAGAAAATATTGATGTTTATCTGCCTATTTTGTTGCACTGATAAGTTATAACAGATTTCGTATGCAATATTTTCTATATTGATTGCAAATTTGTAAAACTAAATGCATTTTTTAACTGATGTGGTAACTGATGTGTCCTTATTTTATTTTTATTTTTTTCCAGGAGCAACCTTGTACCATAAGCTGAAGACATATTTGATGACAGATGAACAGCTGCAGGAGCACGGATATCCAAGAAAAGACCCGAAGACCTCAGGCAGAGCTATTCTGTACAACCTCCCAGAGAAGAAGGCTGCCCCTGTGGACCGTAAATGCCTCCCCACAAATCATCCTTATGTTTCACTGGTTATGTTCATGTGCACATCTAAAATCTGATTATTATCAAGACTCAGACTTGGATTTAGACAAACTTTATTGAGCCACAAGGGAAATTATTTGGACACAGTAGCTCACACATCACAATATATTATAATAACAAAGAAACATAATATAATAAATGGTAACAATAAATTATAAATAAGCAAAAATAGCACAAGACTGGTGTCAAATAAGACAATTAATGTGCACAAGTAAGGACTAAACAAGGACTAAACAAGGACCAATCAAGGACTAAACAAGGACTTAAACAAGGACTAAACAAGGACCAAACAAGGACCAAACAAGGACCAAACAAGGACTAAACCAGGGCTAAACAAGGACCAAACAAGGACCAAACAAGGACCAAACAAGGACCAAACAAGGACTAAACAAGGACTTAAACAAGGACTTAAACAAGGACTAAACAAGGACTTAAACAAGGACTTAAACAAGGACTAAACAAGAACTAAACAAGGATTTAAACAAGGACTAAACAAAGACTGAACCAGGACTAAACCAGGATTAAACAAGGACTTAAACAAGGACTAAACAAGGACCTAAACAAGGACTAAACAAAGACTAAACAAGGACTTAAACAAGGACTAAACAAGAACTAAACAAGGATTTAAACAAGGACTAAACAAAGACTGAACCAGGACTAAACCAGGATTAAACCAGGATTAAACCAGGATTAAACCAGGACTAAACCAGGACTAAACAAGGACTAAACAAGGACTTAAACAAGGACTTAAACAAGGACTTAAACAAGGACTAAACAAGAACTAAACAAGGACTAAACAAGGACTAAACAAGAACTAAACAAGGATTTAAACAAGGACTAAACAAAGACTGAACCAGGATTAAACAAGGACTTAAACAAGGACTAAACAAGGACCTAAACAAGGACCTAAACAAGGACTAAACAAAGACTAAACAAGGACTAAACCAGGTCTAAACCAGGACTTAAACAAGGACTTAAACAAGGACTTGAACAAGGACTTGAACAAGCGCTAAATAAGGACTTAAACAAGGACTAAACAAGGACTAAACCAGGACTAAACCAGGACGGAACCAGTACGGAACCACTACGGAACCAGGACTGAACCAGGACTGAACTAGGACTGAACTAGGACTGAACCAGGACTAAACCAGGACTAAACCAGGACTAAACCAGGACTACAATGGTTCAACCGATATCACCAGATGTTTTTGTTGATCAGGTTTCTGTAGCTGTAAACACACACATCAAAAATCAGATTTAATTATCGGGTTATTATTCTTGTTATCTGATTTTTACTGGCCACGTTAATGCTGATTTTTACTGTTGTGAATTTCAAATATTTTTCCTGTTTCCAGCGTTCACAAAGGTCTGCTGTCGGTGCGGAGCCGAGTATAAAGTCAGCGTAAACGGAAGCTGTGTGCGGAAAGAGGAGTGCACTTTTCACTGGGGACGGTTACGACGACACAAAGGTTCATCATATTAAACATTTATATTTCATTCATACATTGTAATCGTAATTTAACTATATTTTTAAAGCTGCACCCTTTAATTTTTCTAGTGGAGGGTCCGACAACTGTTTGGGGACTTCCTAAATGTTCAATATATCCTAAACCTAACCTGACGGTAAAATAATATATGGGGCAAAAATAAACATTTGCAAAAAAAAAAAAAAAGTGAATAAACTCCACTCTGGAACGAAATGACAAACATTTATAGACTCCACAACCGTTTGTCTCTGTAGAGAATTTATTGCTTTTCCTGAAACCCTTCACAATATTTTAGTAAAGTTATCCATCCAAAGGTATTAGGTAAAGTTATCCTTCTCTACGGAGACAAACGGGGCTCCAGTAGAGTCTTAGAAACCACTATCATTTTAAAAAAAAAAAAAGCAAGATATCAGTTTAATGTCATACTGTGGAACATTCGGGGCAAAGCAACACATGAGACAAGCATTAGGGGTGTGCAAAAATATCAGTATATCATGTCGTTTAATGTGATTATACAGTATTGATATCATGGGCTGAGTATTTTTTGGTATATTTTACTAAATTATTTTGTTACAGCGCTGCATCGCAAAAAAGCTTGGACAAAAATTGAGATATAAACACTTAAATATACCAGATAATGACTTAAAAGTAGTGAAATTATCTGTCCATGCAGCAAGACAATTTTTCTTTATTTTACTTTACTCTAAGTTATCTTAAAATAAACGACCTCTAGACTAGAATTAAAGCCGTCTCAGAACTAGTGAGGAGATAATAAATCATGAATAACCTGATGGAACTTTTAAAATCTTGGCCAGATCAGAGAAATTTGTGGTGCACAGTTTTGTTGCTTGTTCAAAGGAAGGAAACTTTAAAAAACTTAAGTTTATGTGACACATTTGACATTTTCTCTGTTTTGATGATTTGATGGTTTAACAAAGACTTTTAGTGTCACAGGCATGATTTAGCCTTTATTTTTATTGAACCGTATTGAATTGATCTGAAATAAATCGTATCAAATCAAAAGTGCACAGTATCGAGATATGTATCGTATCGTATCAACTTCTTAATGATACTCAGCCCTAACAAACATGTGGCAGAACCTACACTAGTTATATTGTGCACCTTTAAAGATAAAAAACCTGGCATCTAAAGTTTTTTGCACGTTGTTTGTTTATTAATTGTTATTTTGTGGTTTTGCGTCAGTGTCCGGAGGCTGGGAGACGAGCTACAGCTGCTGCTCTGGGGCTGTGGGGTCTTTGGGCTGCCAGGTTTCCAAGGTAACACATTTTTCTCTATTTAATTTCCAGTCTGAAGTTTGTTTATTCTGTATTTTGAAATGTGATTATCCCTAAAGCTGATCTGTTGTAATTATATTTCACAGCAACATGTCCAGGACGGGCGTAAAGAGTCTTTAGACGGATTCGTCAGCACCTTCAGCAAACCTATGCCTGCAGACGGCAACGCAGGAGTGTTCGCCCTGGACTGTGAAATGGTTAGTCAACTTAAAGGTGCATTCTGTAACTTTTCTGATGGAGGGTCCGTCAAATGCTCAGGGGTCCCACACTCATCAAGGTCATGGAAATTGAAAATGTCATTTAGCAGACCTGGAAAAATCATGGAATTTTGTAAATGGGTCAATGACATATAAGCAGGCAAAATATAAAATATAAAAAAAATTAGTTTCGATTGAACCTTTTCCAATATTTACAGTGTCAGGTGCATAAATCTGTGTTTAACATTTATATTAAGCATTTTAGTGTAAAATGTCATGTGGTGCCACCAAGAATAACCTTAAAATAGTTTTATTTTCTAAAACACGGTTGGGATATTAATCTAAGTTCTGAGTAATATGAAGTGTATAGAAACAAACTGTTGGCGTTTCTTTAGATTTTTAATGCATATTGATATTTTCTTTTCCTGTCCAATATGACAGTCGCTTACTTGTGTTTAATGAACAAACTACTGCCCTGTAAAATGAAGAAAAATGTCTAAAGAACCATTCACCCAAGTCCAGGGCTCTACAGTGCGCCCATTTCATTCGCATTTGTGAGCAAATATTTCGTCGTGCGAACGAGGAAAACAAAACAGGCGCACATGTGCGAGTGCTTCTGCAGCCACAATAAGGAGAACTGCGCACAGACGTAACGTGACGAGTTAAACATTATAAATGTATCAAATATTAGGGCCGCACTCACACTAGGACTTCAGAACCGAGCCCAAGCCTGGATCGCCCCTAAAGCGGGGCACGCCTGCCCAGTGTTAGCGCAACCGAACCGTGCCCAAGCACCACACCTCCGACCGCGCACTACCCCACCATACGAGCTCCGCGTGTGGCCGATATCACTCATACGAACAACCTCCGCTTCAGAACACACCCACGCCCAGCTTAAACGAGGAGCACGCACTGCAGCAGGACCCACACCTGTCCCACATCTCATTAGACACCCCCGTGCCGCTGGACATCCTCCTCCGCTAAAGCGATCTGGTCTCGGACTCGAGCGCATTTGGACTCGGTCTCATCACGGACTCGAGGTCTGAATACTGAGTGCGATCATGTTTCAATTCAATTCAATTCAATTCAATTTCCTTTATTGTTACATGTGCATATACATACAAAATATATATAGCACAGATGAAATTGCAGTCCTCTCCCACCTCAGTGCAAACATTAAAAACATTCCAATAACAAAATTCAAGTATAAAACAAATGTGCAAACAGACAGAAATGTGCAAACAGGACAGAAGTGCGCAAACAAGACAAAAATGTGCAAACACTCAAGTAACCATAGTAAACAGACACAATAGACAAAACAATATTTACAGATAAAAAGTGAGGTAGTGCTAAAATGTATGAATAACAGTCACTGATTGTCCATATAATGTAAAAAAGTGAAAAAAGTGAGGTAGTGCATCATTACAGCCGCTGCTGTCGGCAATAAACTTCTACCGTGTGCAGGACCTGTGCGCTGGAGCCCGCAGACACTCCGTGCGGCCCGTCCCCACATCACATGCACCGCGCCCCCTCGTGCACCAGCGTGCGTCACAGGGCAGATTAAACAGCCCTACCTGTCTATACGTCAATGCGCCGCTCCTCACCTTTTCACGCTCTCACCTCCCCGCTCATTGCGCACAGAGGCTCCTTCTCAATGACTAATTTTCTGTCCGTGTCCGCACAGAGCAGAGCTACGGCACAGAGCAGGCGATATGTATAAGTTTGCCTAATGAATCTGTTTGTCACAATGTGCGTTTGATTTAGTAAATGTGCAGAGGCTAAATACCACTGCAAAACCAGTAAGAAAATGTAACTCCAGTTAGGAAGTTGAAAATACAGATTTAAAAACCCTACACACTTTTTTCACTTCGAAGCAGTTTTGTGTAAAGTACCAGTGGAAGTTCTCAAACTGTGGGTGAGGGTCCAAAAAGGGGTGTAGAGTGTTTAAGTGCAGTACAATTTGCTTGACTTATTTTAAGTCTAAATGGATATTAATCAGATAAAATGGAGATAGATTTATAAAAAAAAAAACATTGAGATCATGCTGGAAAAGTACAGTCATAATCTTTTTGTTTTTTTGTATAAAATTCATTCAGATAAGTTGGTGTGTGCAAGTTCTGCACTGTAATAAACATTCAAAACGAAAACCTATTTGTGCCCCCATTTTTTTTTCTGTGCTCCTAAAAATTTTAACTTAGGGGCACATGTGCTCCTGAAAAAAAAAGTTAGCGTAGAGCCCTGCCCAAGTCGACTTTGTCTGTTATTAAAACTCCAGCCATAGAATTACTGCTGTTATTAGTCACACCACATGATGCACGGTCGCACCACATGACATTTTAAGACTTTAAGTACAAAAACATGTATAATAGCTCATGATTTCTGAAAAAAATATTTGGTTTTATGGAGGTCAGACGTACTACAGAAATTATTATGACATTTTAACCCTTTTAATTGAGAAAATTGCAATTTTACAGTGTCATGTCATTTACCCAAATTCAATGAAAGTTTTGGAAAAGTCATGGAAATTTAGTATCTCTTTCACACAACTTCAGCGTTCTGTTCTCATGAGGCTATTATGATTATTTCCGAACATATGTGCAGCCGCTCCAGCAGGACAAGACACAATAAGGTGTTTCGTTTAAAAGAGACGACAATAAATTCACTGATAGGATGTTCATTGTTAAAAATACTTGAATACCAAATCATAAGGTGAGTGGAAAGAGTTCGCATTTCATATGTAGCCCTAAAAGTATCAGTTCTACACACGTCGGTTGCCGTAAGTCCTGGAAAATTCACTTTAGATCATGAAAAAGTCATGGAAAAGTTTTGAAATTTTGTCAGTGAAAATGAGCAAGAACCCTGAATGCTTTTTTTCTTCGTAATGTTATTGCTTTATCTGGAATGTTTCACAATATGACATTAAACCTTTGTATCTTCATGGAAACCAAACCAGACCAAGTTACAGGTCAGATCTGTGGAGAGGCGACCCCGCTCACAGTCAGAACGCCTGTTTTTCTAGGTATTTTTTAGCTTAAAACCAGCTGTAATTGAATAAATGTAATGTAGAGCAAACAAAAACAAGTAGATGACGGACCCCCAACCAAAAAGTTACCCAATGCACCTTTAAAAGTGCCAGATATCTGTTGTTAATTTCATAATAGAGGATTGGACCAGAAACATACAGTATTTTATTTCAATAAATTATCTCTTTTCAGTGTTACACGAAGCAGGGCCTGGAGCTCACTCGTGTGACGGTGATCGACTCTGAGCTGAAAGTCATTTACGACACATTTGTCAAACCTGCCAGCAAAGTCGTGGACTACAACACAAGGTGAGTGCGCTGGTTTTAAATAAAGTCCTTTGTGTTTTATTTCTGTTCCGAATTTAGACGGGAATTATGCTTGTCACTTGTGTATTGTTGCAGAAAAAAATCGTTCCTTTTGACTCAATAGCCTGGAATAAAGCTTCATAATCTCATGAAACCCTCTTTGAAATGAATCACAATCACAGGATTTACTACGAACTTAATAATAATAATGTGCTTGATTAATATAAAACTGTTTGAGCTCATAGGCGCTTCACACATGTGGTTAATGTAGCCAGAGCTGCCCTGGAGCAAACTGAACAAAGAAAGCAAAAGCCTCCTTCACAAACACAAAAGAAAAAACTATTTATTCAATGATCGGTTGTTAAATACGTTTTTGTGACAGGCCTAAAGGCAGTGGGCTCAGGCTTTGTCCTTTTGGTTATGCTCAACATTTCTACTCTATAAGTTATTAATGTTTCTTGTTTGGCTGTCGGGTTTTCTGGAGAAATTACTTTACTGCATTACTAATAAAATACAACATTAAATACAATCAATCAATTAAATACTGTCCCACTTTAACTGTGGCTTTTAACTGTATGTTTTAATCGTATTTAATTTGTTTATGTTGTTGTAAGGCGACTTTGAGTGTCCAGAAGGCGCCTAATAAATAAAATGTATTATTATTATTATTATTATTATGGACTTTAAATGCGTGTCCATGGTGTAATTTTCACTTTAAACGTCTTCATGAAGTTAACTTTTTTTTGGTCAGGTTTTCTAGAGTCATGAAGGTTAGATGCGTGTTCACGTGTATCATTTTCACTGTATACATGCTTTTTCAGTGAACTGCTTTTTTGTCAGGTTTTCTAGAGTAATGAAGGTTAGATGCGTGTTCACGTGTATCATTTTCACTGTATACATGCTTTTTCAGTGAACTGTTTCTTTGTCAGGTTTTCCGGTGTGACGGAGGAGGACCTGGAGAGCGTGAGCATCACTCTGAGAGACGTCCAGGCCGTGCTCCTCAGTCTGTTCAGTGCAGAGTCCATCCTCCTCGGACACAGTCTGGAGAGTGACCTCCTCGCACTCAAGGTACCGTCCAATACGATACCAAGATACTGATTTATGATACTGTATGTACCGATACTGTATTTATACTGTGGAGATGAGACTGTAGGGCACTCTATAGAACAGTCGGTGTATCTTATGTTCATTTAATCTGGGATACACAAACCTTGAAAGGAGAAAGTAGATGTAAATATGTCCAACTACTTTCAGGCAGAACTTTCTTTGGGCTACAGTACGTCGTTAGTGTTCACATGCTTGATTTTGTCTCGTTAAGGCCGCCACACACGACAGGAGAATTTGCCCGATTTTGGCTGCGATTTCTTCTTCCCGAGTTCAGGGAGGCGTGACCCGACTCATTTGTCTCCGTGTGCGATTTTGAAGCCGCTGCTCCTCGTGTGGAGTCGGTGTCAGATCAGAACCACCAAACATCAGAAACGCTACGGTAACAGTCAATAAAACAGAGCGTCAGGGCAGAGGAGCGGCAGACAGAGACGCAACATACAAACTCAGGATATAGTGAAAATAAAGACTTTATTATTACTCACCTAATGTAAAGTGGTACATTTAAAGTGCAGTCCATAGAAATTGTCCTCTGCAAATAATGACTCCAGTCCACAAAACTGTGCTGTTAATCCAGTTTGCGGTTTTCTTTGAAAGTAAAAAGACAGTGTTTCCTTGTGTGTTTGTTTACACGGTGAAGCTGCAGATTAGCGACAGTGACTCTACTTCCTGTGGACTTTATCGCCTCTTTTACGCTTTAAAAATCCTGTATCTGAAGTATTGCACCACATTTCACACATAATAATAACACAGTTTTGACTTGTGTCTAAACTGGAAGTGCAGAGCGCTGATCTTTGAACACTTCAGAGTCTCAGAGCGAGTGGTTTTACTGTAGACAGGAAACAGCTGATGCCATCCTGTTTTACGCAGACAGATCCCGCTGCATCTTTGCGATCAGAGATTTTTAGTCTCATAAGTTTCTCCTCGTGTCTGTGGTGTTTGCGCTTTTTGTCGCACGTTTAAAAATCGTTTTAAGACCGAAAAATCCTCTAGTGTGTAGCGGCCTTAAATCTGTCCAGCTACTTTCTTTGGGCTAATGGGGATTCAAATAAAACCTAAAAACCCTTTGGTACATTGTCAGTGTTCACATGCTTGATTTTGTCTCGTAAAGTGCAGCTTTTAGCATAAATAATGTAAACAAACAACCATAAAAAAGTAATTTACTAGAATAGAGTCAGGTAACCCCAGTGTGAGTCAGAAGTGGTGTGAGAACTAGGCTGTCGCTGATGTTTTTTGTTCTGTTTCTTATATAATGATAATGTTGGTGCCGTGCTCATGGTTCCTGTGATAAAAGTCGTTTCTGTGTGAGTCTGACTGAGTCTTTGTGTTTGCAGCTGATCCACAGTTTGGTGGTGGACACGGCCATAGTTTTTCCCCATCGCCTCGGCCTCCCGTACAAAAGAGCCCTGAGGAACCTGATGGCCGAGCACCTCAAACGCATCATACAGGACAGCGGTGAGGAGAGCGCACACACACACACAACGCACACACACACACACTCACACACCTCAAACGCATCATACAGGACAGCGGTGAGGAGAGCGCACACACACACACAACGCACACACAACACACACACACACACACCACACACACACACACACATACACACACAACACACACATACACATACAACACACACATACACACAACACACACACACCTCAAACGCATCATACAGGACAGCGGTGAGGAGAGCGCGCACACACACACACACACACACACCTCAAACACATCATACAGGACAGCGGTGAGGAGAGCGCACACACACACACACACACACACACACAACACACACACCACACACATACACACACAACACACACCTCAAACGCATCATACAGGACAGCGGTGAGGAGAGCGCGCACACACACACACACACACACACACACACACACACACCTCAAACACATCATACAGGACAGCGGTGAGGAGAGCGCGCACACACACACACACACAACACACACACACACACAACACACACAACACACAACACACACACACAACACACACACACGCACACACACACACACAACACACACACACACACAACACACACACACACACCTCAAACGCATCATACAGGACAGCGGTGAGGAGAGCGCACACACATACACACACACACAACACACACACACACACCACACACACACACACACACACACAACACACACACACCTCAAACGCATCATACAGGACAGCGGTGAGGAGAGCGAACACACACACACATAACACACACACACACACACGCAGGACAGCGGTGAAAAGAGTGCACACACACACAACACACTCGACACACATGAACACAATTCACACAGCAGTATTTTTAATCAGGAACTTGTCCTGAAAATTCCAGCCTTGTGGAAGTGTCTCCACTTCACCTCAGTAAACTTTTAATACTTTTTTTGGTGAATATAACATTTTCAAATTAACCAAAAATAACAGGTTTATCTAAATAAATTATGTAATTCATTTTATGTTGTTACAATAATTTGAACACTTTGTACAGGTCTTTATTTTGACTCTTTGGTGAAATAATTCTTTAGTGAGCAGTCACTGCTCGCACTGCAGACATGTGACCAGCAGAGGTCACTCTTTAAAAATAAAGGTGACGCATGTACAGGGTCACAAATATTTAACATCATTTTAAAAGAAATTATCTTGAAAACTGCTCAGTCCAGCTTAATGAAACTGAACAGTTTGGGTGCTGAACATCATAAGTTTATCATGGGACTGGGGAAGTTTTTACAAATTTTGCTTTGAGCGCTGCACAGTCTTGGGTGACTGTGTGCGAGCAGATTCCAAGACTCAAAACGACTTTTCTTTGGAAGTGAACAGCTCAACCTGAAAACAAGACAAAAATAAAGCATTAAATACAGAATCTGGATCTGTTTCTTTACATTCTGTGAAAATTTGAGGTTATTTCAACAAGAATTGTCCAAATTATTGGCCTGCGAAATGTCAATTTTTTTGTGACACCCTGTATTTTCACCTGATTATATTGACGTAAGATGAATAAGTTTAATGCCATCCTGTGGAACATTCCAGGCTAATTACCTATTCTCTTCTCCACCAGACAAATTACAAAGCGCACCTTTAATTTAAAATAGTCACAGTGTCTGAAATATAGGTGTGGTAAGATAAACGCTGTGACCGCTTTGCCCGTTTACGCAGTGACTCATCAGAACATCAGGCGTTTGACTCAATATTTGATGCCAAACGTCGTTAATTATTCAAGATTATTTAAATAATTCCTTGTTTTCCAGTCGGGGGCCACGACTCGAGCGAGGATGCGTCTGCGTGCATGGAGCTGATGATGTGGAAAATCCGAGAGGACGCCAAAGTGAAAAGATGACAATAATCCAACATGGCCGCCGTTTGTTTCTATGGCGACGGTTCAGACCAGAGCCTCGCGGAGCTTGAACTGAGCGGACAGACTTGTCAAAGCAATAGGAAACCAGTAGCAGTGTTTCATTTGGGTATTTCTGTTCTGAATTCTGTTCATTTAAGGTGTTTTAGACCTGGGGAGTTCTCTCCAGCTCCTACAGAGACGCTTCGGTAGATTTTAAAGGTGGATTAAGTTATTTCTGATACAAGAGTAGCTTCTTTTTTTCTTTTTTTATTAACCACAGCTTTTGGACAAGGAAAAGCCTGAGAACAAAACTGCCAGTGTCATATTATGTTTTATTAAGTACAGATTTGTGAAAAAGTTGAATTGTTTTGGGGGGAATATCTGAAAAACAATGAGATTATTATTATTATTTTTGTTTTAAATGTGTTTAATTTATGTTCAGTTTTGCTCAAACGAGGTTGTAGCTCTGTTATAAAGTAGACGTAACTTTTCTGGTGGAGCTGGTTTTGTTGCGTTGCTTGGAATGTTCCACAGTATGGCGTTAAACTTTACTAACTACATGGAGACAAGAGGGTACAGGTCAGATCTGCGGAGAGGCGAGTCTACAAGATTGTACTTTTTCTTTTGTTAGCATTAAAAACACCTGTAACTGCATGAATGTAAGATTGAATTTCATGGCCATAACCAAAGCAAGAACATCTCCATAGAGACGAGCAGGTGGCAGACCCTCCGTCAGGAAAGTTACACAGTGAATCTTTAATTGACAGATTCATGCTTAATATTTTCACCTCGTTTTAGACAAACATTTTGGATTTTATTTTCATTTATTATCTTTTTGATCTGACTTTTCTGCTGTTTGTCCTTATGGAGATGCTTGCTTTGCCTTAAGTGCTCAACAGTATGGCTTTAAACTGATTTGTTTCCATGGAGACAAGCGGGTGGCACCAATATACCACCTTACAGATCAGATCTGTGGAGAGGTGACTGTCAGTTTGTCAGTGTATAATGTAAAATGTCTTGGCAATGAATGTTCCAGGCAAAGCAATAACATCCATAGAGACAAGCAGGCCAGAAAAGTTACATAATGTACCTTTAACTACAGAAATTATTTACTCCAGACCCCCATAAGAAAAGTTACGCAATGAACCTTTAATTGACAGATTCATACTTAATATTTTCAACTTAACATATTAATTTACTATTTGTTTATCTGACGGATCTGCCAACTGTTTGTTCCTCTGGAATTGTTATTGCTTTGCCTGAAATGCTCAACATTATGGCTTTAAACTTATCTGTCTCCATGGCGACAAGCAGGTGGCACCAATATACCAACTTACAGATCAGATCTGTGGAGAGGTGACCATGCTAACAGACAGTTTGTCAGTGTATAAAAGTGCAAAATGTCTCTTCAGTGAATAGAGACGAGCAGGCGATGCACTCTCCACCAGAAAAGTTACATAATGTACCTTTAACTATAGAAATGACTTACTCCAGACCCCCGTAAGAGAAGCTACGCAGTGAACCACAGTTTAATACTTTTTTTTTTCTCCTTTTTGATAGACATTTTGTACTTTTTTGTTTGGTTTATTTATTTTTTTAATCTGACCGCGGCTATAGAAATGCCTTGCTCCACCTTTATCACGGGCATTGTGGGTTGAACAGTTGTACTTGACTTGAGCAGTTTGCACTAAAGAGACGCTCTTGTTGTTTAGGGCCCAACTCTGAGTTACCTCATGTGTGTTCATACACTGTTACTTATCTGTGTCTCCGCCTGCGCTTCGGCGAAATCTGCCATTATGTAAAAGGCACTTGTGGTTGTACCGACGACTCTTGTATTATCAAATATATTTTTGTTTTTTGCCTTTCAAATCCTGAACCTTGAATACTTGATTGACGTTCTAGCTCAAATAGCCCACACAACACGTCTCAACCGGTACCTTTTATGGAGCTCAACAGTGATCATGTGGTTTAGTTCTGGTGGTAAATTTTCCATTTATTTTCCCATAGTTCAAACCGTAGACTATACATATAAATGGACATAGCCAACCTCATAGGCCACGTTCAGACTGCAGCCTGAAGTGACCCAAATCAGATTTTTTCACCCCTATGCGACCTGTATCTGATCTTTTAATGACAGTCTGAGCGACACAGATCCGATTTTTTCAGATGCGACACAGGCCACTTGGATATGTGCTCCTAAAACTGATACAGATCTGATCTTTTGCCATGCGACTTCAGTCTGAACGGCCAGGACACATTCATCCGACCTACATCCGACCTACACCTCATCAACAAGCGAGAGTTTGGCTATTGTGCTGTGACAAGCTCCTGTTGTGAGCCAATACAGCCCGACGCCGACACGTTTGTTCACTGAAATAGGCCGAAGACGTGTTTCCTCCAGCGAGAATCGTACGACAGCAACTTTAATATCTCCAAGAGCTCAATGCAGCGTCAGTGTTTAGGCGACTGAGTTCACTGTATGTGACGTCCTCATGTCCTCCTATGTGCATGCGGGACACTTTTGGGGCGTTTAAAGTTCACACTGGAGATCACACACAAGTCGCATTTAGTTGGAAATGTGAACGAGCTCGCAAAAAAATCCGAATTGAGCTTTAAGCCCCGCAGTCTGAACGTAGCCAAAACAGGAGGTGAACATGGGGGCGCTCCTTCTGACTCTGGTATAAAAGATAATTTGTTCAGATTTTGAATTTTAAACACCACTGAATTTCTCACTTTGAATTTTCTAACTCTGAAAATACATGTTTGAATATTTACATTTCAATATTTTTTATTCTGAAGTATAAATAATTCAAAATAGAAAATTCACCTTTTAAATCTTCAGCGTAAATATTTTCAAGCCCCCAAATTCAACAGTCGAAATTCACAGCAAAGATCCAAGACGCCGAGGCAAAAGCGAACGATTGTGAGGACGGAGGATGTTTCCTATTGGCTTTTCTCATCCGTGGGGGGAATTTACTGTTAAGAAATGTAAGAGATGAGGTTTTGATGAGGCTAATTCAGACTAATTACTCCATTTCCTGCTTGTCACTAAGTTCGATTGACTCACTTAGGATCGACTGCTTTTGCCTTGGCGTCTTGGATCTTTGCTGCAAATTTTTTCACTGCAAATTTTACACTCTCAATTTGACAGCATGAAAATATACGCGCTGAACATTTAAAAGGGGATTTTTTTATTCTTTCTTAATTACTTAAACACTGAAAATGTATGTAAAAATTTCATCAACTGAGATTTAGATTAAAAAACATTAAATTACACATTTTTTCAGAGTAAAAAAATCAAAGTGAGAAATTCAACAGCATTTAAAATTCTAAATCTGATGAAATAAATAAATAATCTTCCGTACTCTGGCTCTAATTTACTTTACGTTGGAAAACTGTCGCCCCTCTGTCTGTAACTGCTGCAGTGAACCTCATCCTTTGTTTTTTGGTCTGAAAATGTTCGTATTAACCCATTCTACATGATCCCGGTGGTTTTATTTCACTATTTTCTGTAAATCAGTTCCTTTCCTAATAAGGACCTGGCTTTTAATTCACTCTCATGACTTCTGGCGTCCCTGAGCTTCATTTGACTGGAGCTGAACACTAGAAGTCGTACATCACACTCACTTAGTTCACTTCTTTGTACAATCTATGGCACCACATTTAAAACACAAGATTTGGCAAAATGCTTTAATAATTTAGCAGTTTATAAAGTTTCAGACACAGTTTTTAAATAAAATGATACGTCTTGTTGTCTTTAGTTACCACATAGACAATAAGCCCTGAGTAAACTTTCAAACTTTATTTATTTTTCTGAATGTCTATGGGGAAAAATGAATGAAATATTTACTTCCGGACCCTGTTGAGCTCCATTTGGGTAAAGCTGAATTATATCGTCGTATTTCTAGTCACAAATCCACCATGTGTTATGCATGAAACTCACTCACACTAAAAAGCCTTTGTAACTCAATAATAATGATGCTTTTTGATATCTATTGGGGATAACCTCACCTGTGCTGTTTCATGTTCAGCATTCATCAATAGTTTGTTGTATTTAAGTTGTTGTTTTTTTACAGCTGTGATGGAAAAAAATACTTTGTTTTGGAGTAATAACTACTTTATACCATTTGCATATTGTAAAAACATACCCGAGATTCTGTTCTGTTCAGTATCTCCTCACTCAGTTTGGCCAAAAAGCAGAATTTCTATATATTTTTTTATTTTAATTTTTTTTATTATTTTACTTTATTACCTTACGGTGTTTTAATATAATTGTCAAAAAATCATTATTAGTTGGAGTGAGTGATTGTGGATCTGTTGTACACAAAAAACAAAAATGAAATGCTGACCCTAATTAAATCTGGTACAATTAATATTGTTGATCCAAAACAAATAATTTCGTACTATTTAACTAACTTCAAACTAGAACGGGAAAAAAGGCACGTCATTTGGGCTCCATTTTCTAAGATTTTTTTGTTGTTAAGTAGATACTAAGCCTAATTAAAATAAAATATGAGTTAATTTAACGTGAATGTTTTAGTTAGAAATACGGTAACATTTAATATTTATTTTTTTGTGTACTGACAGGAACTAATGGTTTTAAGTGGATTCAGAATTTTCAAGTTTCCCCAAAAACACCATAAAGCACCTTCCAACAAATTAAAGGTATTATATTAGTGAATTCTTATTTGAAAATCCTCCTTTATTTTTATTCAGCTGCCGAAATGTAACTTTTCCATCACAGGTGTAAAAACATATATATATTAAAAACTAAGAAATGATGCTGTTCCCATTTTCTATCCATTCAACCTTTTATAATAAACTGTATTGGCCAAAGATTTGTGTTTCATTACTGTGATAGTTTTGCCAAGAATGTTCCACAGTATGGCTTTAAATGCATCTATTTCCAAGGAAACAGCAGGTAACAGCACCAGGCCAAGTTCCAGATCGGATCAGTGAAAAGGCGACGCCGCTCAGAGTAAGAGTGATAGAGTGTGAGTAATTCTGATCAGTAAAAACACTTTGTTCGTTAACAGCAAAGTCACATACACTGTAAACCCAGATTAGTGATCAATACTAAAACTGCGTGTGGTAAATGACTGCACTGGGATGTTTTTACAATATCAAAAACTAAACAAATCAAGCTCTGTTTACATAAAGTCTTCTGTCCAAGATAATCCATTACTAAAGCATTTAATTTTCGAAAACTAATGTTTACAAGTAATTAACTTAACCATTACTTGTGTATTACAGTACTGGGGCAACTGAGGCACTCACAGTGCTCCCAGCTGGCTGAAAAGAACAGGGAGCTACAGCAGGAGGTTGAGGAGGAAAAACTTGCCAGAGCAGAGCTACAAAACGAGATGGCCGTCATGATGACGAACTCTTTAGTCCTGAAGGCAGATTGCTCCATGCTGGAGGACAAGTGTACTGAACTAGGAGGAGAAGACGGCTCTCTTAAAGACCTGTGAGAAGCTAAACCTAGAGCTCTCTGTAGAGGCGGGGATATGTGATTTGAGGCAGCTAAGGATAAATGAACTACAGAAGAAGTTCGACCAGGCAAAACCTGCCACAGGGGAACTACCGATAGACAAGTCTGCCATGTTGAGGAGCCTTGAGGAGCTGATGGAACGACTGAATAAGTCAGATAATGAGCTCTTCCTGCTACTCGAAAGAATCTGTGACCTAGAGGTGGAGGTAGAAGATGAGAAACGTGGCAGTGCAGAACTACAGAACGAGATGGCTGCCATGTTGGCGACCTCTTTAGTCCTGAAGGCAAATTGCTCCATGCTGGAGGACGTGTCTAGTGCACTATTCGAGGATAAAATGGCTCTCATACAGGCCTGTGACGAGCTAATGACAGTGCAGTCCATACAGATGGGGGAATGCACATTAAAGCAACTAAGGATTAATGAACTACAGAAGGAGATGGAGCAGGAAAAAAAAGACAAGTCCGCCATGAGCAGCCTTGAGGAGCTAATGGACCAATGGAAGAGGTCAGAGGAAAGAAACTGTGAACTAGAGCAGCAGGTAGAAGACGAGGAACATGGCAGAGAAGAACTACAGACCGAGATGACCGCCATGTTGACGACCTCTGAGGTCCAGAAGGCAGATCGCTCCATGCTGGAGAACATGTGCAGTGAACTCGTCGAGGAGAAGACGGCTCTCTTAAAGACTCTTGAGGAGCTAAAGATAGATAAACCCGTAGAGGTGGAGAAATGTACGTTGAAGCAGTTAAGGATAAATGCTCTACAGCAGGAGGTGGAGCAGGAAAAACAAATGAAAGCTGCACTAGCCGAGGAGACGACGGCTCTCTTAAAGACCTGTAGGGAGTTGAACACAAAGTGCATCCTACAGGTCGATAGAGCGAGAACATTTGGGGTAAAGCTGAGAAATGCAAAAAAACAGATCCCCCAGTCGGAGGTGCCGCTGGAGAAGAAAAAGAAGAAGTGGTACAGAAGACTACTACACATCTAGACCCTCTCTCAACCCCCTCATTCAAAAAGAGAACATTTTTATTTATATGTACAGAATACATATAAATAAAAAAAATTCTCTTTTTGAGTGGAAAACACTCATTTGCATATTACGTAACCCTTTTGGTAAAATGTCCAAACCTTCTTCAGATATTTTTTTTCCCTGGAATGTTCCAGAGTGACACAATAAACTCAACTGTCTCCCTGGAGACAAACTTTACCGCACTGACCAGCCCATGGGCCAAACAGCGATCCAAATAGGAAGTGAGCAAGGGTGCGCTTCCGGGTCCATCGACTCTCATTCCAGTTGACTTTACAATAAAAAATGGTCACTGATCCTGGTGGGGTTTTTGTTATCTGCTATTTTGTACATAAACAATAAAGTAAAATTGGAAATGTATTTTGTAAGTTTTCGAACGGTTTCTTTAAAGCTTTAATACGGGACATTCCAGGCAAAGTAGTAAAAGGTAATAAATCCCATCAGCAAAGTTACATCGTGCGCCTTTAACAATATTTTGGGATAATCCTGCTTTTCTGATATTTACACGCCAGAGTGAGAAAACTGAAGTTTTTGTTTTGTCCAGAAGTATAATAGGGAGGGCTCCAAAAATTGGACTAGTATTTTTTTTTTTTATGTATTTATTTGACAACTAGTATTTATCCATTATTTACTCCAAATTTTGAGAGCTTTACCTATTACACTTTTGGACAAAACGAAAACGTCTACGTCATTTTTCTCAGTTTCACACTCTGGCGAGTTAAGGTCTTTTGTCTTGTTGGGCAGATTAGTTTAATTATATTTATCATCTGTATTTTATTCAGCAGAAAATCACATCCTTATTTAAAAAGTATCATCGTGACAGACTAATCATTATTGCATAAAATCCAGAATACTGTACACACTTCTTCAATACTTTACAAAGCCGTAAAGAGTCTGGTTCAAAAGGGGCGTGACTGACAGGAGGTTTATCCAATCAGGGGCAGGCGTGGTCTGTCCGTATCAAAACAAATACAGCTCTGGAAAAAAATAAGAGACCGCTGCATTTTTTCTGAAATCAGCATCTCTACATGTACGACAGCCGTTTCGTTCCAGCGTCTGTTGAATTTCAACACCTCATTCTGCTTCATGAGGCTCTGATGAACCAAACCTGATTTAAGGAGGAAAAATCACAGTTATTCTACCAAATATTGATTTCTGAACTCTTCCTAAGTTAAAACATTAGTGTTGTCTTGTTTTAAAATGAATAAGATCTTGTTTCTTCGCATTATTTGAGCTCTGAAAACATTTAATCTTTTTTTATTTTGACCATTTGTCATTTTCGGCAAATAAATGCTCTAAATTACACTATTTTTATTTGGAATTTGGGAGAAATGTTGTCAGTAGTTTAGAGAATGAAACAAACATTTTACTTAAACACAAACCTATAGGTAGTAAAATCAGAGAAACTGATCATTTTGTGGTCTTTTTTTTCCAGAGCTGTATATCTGCTTATGAGGGAAAAAGACAGGAAAAAACACCACAAGTGACTGAAAAACACACATTTCTGCAAGATTAATGGGCGAAGCACTAAACTCTGTTCATCTGAGGTGAGAGAAATGCCATTTTGTTTAAAACAATGAGTGACCAATGAGCTTCTTTGTTGCACGTGTCACTGAAATAAACAAATCTGATTGGAGGGTCATGTTTGGTTCTGGCTCAAGACGCGATGTGAGATGTGGGGACCAGACTGAAATAAAAAAAGAGATATAAAACTAGGGATTAACAGGGAAACTAGCCCTTCCTTTCCAACAGAGCATCTTTCCCTAAATAGTTAGTGACAGTGCGTACAGTCGAGGTCCATATTTCCTCTGTAGCAGGTGCTGTTATTATTTCTTAAACAGATGTGTAAAGAAGGCCCGTCTTTCCCTTTGAGTCCGATTAAGGTATTAAAATGCACACTTAGCCGGATCAATAGCTAACACAATGTTGCGCTGACAGGCTAAAGGGGGGTCCCAGCAGCTTATAGGGTCGTCTTCATTATCAAATTCGATCAGTTTGTGGCTGTCCCTGTCCCCCTCCGTCACCTTTGAGAAGAGGGGGTCACCGAGGGGGGAGGGCGAGGCACACGGACCCACTGGAACTGACCACATGCTGGGAGTGGAGAGCGCTCTTTATCTCTCTGTAAGGGGACAATTAACTAACTCGCACAAAAGAAACATTCTGGGACATTTCTGGGAAGAAGATAGATCACAGTTGAGTGAATCTGCAGTCAGAGGCAACTACAACTACACGGTCCCCAGGATGTACTAACTTAAAGGGACAGTTCAGAGTTTTGGACATAGGGCCTCATTTCCTGGAGTGTTGGAGACGTGTGGAGACACTTTTTTTAATATCCCATCCAGTCCTTGTATTTGCAGAGGTTGCTGGTGCTAGGCTAGTGCATGTCAATGGCCATAGTCGTCCTGCCACTAAAACAGTCTGACCCACTCCACAGAGCACCCGAGGAAAACTATTATATCTCCAGACTGTCCATGTGAACGTCTGTGTCCATAGAATAATGTTTGAAATAAAACTAACCTTGCATCGCATGAATCGTCGCATGTTGAGGGACTATTTTCTCATATATCAGTCCGCCGCTGCTGAGCTTCTATCAGGAAGTACAACTCACTGCTGCTGCTCAGACATAAACCCTTCAAATTCAAGGTTGGTTTTACTTCTAAAATTATTTTATCAACAGACGTTCACATGGACAGTCTGGAGTTATAATAGTTTTTCCTCAGGTGCTCTGTGGAGTGGGTAAGACTGTTTTTAGTGGCAGGACGACTATGGCCATTGACATGCACTAGCCTAGCACCAGCAACCTCTGCAAATACAAGGACTGGAGGGAATATTTTAAAAAAGTGTCTCCACACGTCTCCAACACTCTGGCTCACGAGGAAATGAGGCCCTATGTCCAAAATTCCTGTCCTGTCCCTTTAAAATGCATAACTGTTGGGACTTAAGTGAAATTTAAAGGTCCACTATGTCACTTTTTTGAAAGAGAATGTTTCTTATTGCTTTATAGTATGTTCTACTATATTTAAACGTGTCTATCCCCATGTAAACAAGCAGATGATGCGAGTTACAGGTCAGCTTTGTGGAGAGGTGAATCCACTCACCGTAAGTATGTATATTTTAAAGGTATTATCAACAATAAAAAAAAGGTGTAATTGAATAAACGCAAGATAGACAAGTGTAATGCCATACTGAGGAACATTCCAGGAAAAGCTGGTGACGGGAAAATGCAAATTGTTCACCTTTGATGTGAAAAACTGGAAAGTAAAGCAAGACATTCATCTCTCCAGACATTCTAGCTGTTTCTCTCACTTAAATCCAGATATTTCCTGATCGGCTTAAAAAAGTGAAGTTTAGTCTCCAGGTCGGCGTGTCAAGTATTAAGACGCTGAACATTTCTCGTTTGTGCTGCATGTATAACTCAGTGTTTGCACTATTTGTGTGGAGCTAAACCGTTGGATGCCGAAGTGAGTTAAACAGTAAATATTCCCTCCCATCTTCTGATCCTCGTCTTTGGTCCGATCGGCTCCTGTGATGTGAGCTCCTCTGGGGACCGGCTCTGAGCCCCGCACTGGTCAATAAGAACATGAGTCTGGATCTGTCTTAATTGGTCCAAAGCTTCAGATTAAAGATGGATCAGAAGAGAGAGAGGGATAAAGGGAGGGAGGAAGAGAGAGGGGGCAGCTGTCCAGAGGGTCAAGGGCTGGGAGACTGGACAATGACCATGGGAACTAGAAAGAACTCATTTAGGCAACTTATAAGACTCATAACGACTGATAAACGTTATTTGTGCTACAGGAGAGCCCAAATATCCTATATATGTCACTTTGAATGAATAAGTGATTGTTTTGGAGTTTTTGTGCTAATGTTATTGCTGAATGAATGAAGAATGCTCCGTTAATAATGCTCTGTAAAGCGTCTTTGGGGACATGTGTCTGTGAAGAGCACTATATAAATAAAGTTAGCTCACCTTACCTTAATGCTTTACAGTTTGGCATTTGACTTTGCTATCAGGTGATGTCGCTAAGTCAAGTTACAGGTCAGATCCGTGGGGGGGGTAACCTTTTCACAGTAATAATGCAGGTTTTCAGGGTATTCTTTAGTAATAAAATGAAAATTAGGTAAGTTTCATGCCCCGTTGTCCAACATTCAGACAAAGAAATAACATCTCCATACACCAACCGGCTAGAAAAGTTTCATAGTGCACCTTTGTAAGTACTGTATTTTTCTGACTATTTTTCTGGGTTCGGGTGGGTGGCGACTTATACTCAGGTGCGACTTATATATGATATTTTTCACACTGACAGCCCATAGACCAAATATATGAATCGTATATATGAATCAAAAATGAAAAAACAAATCGCTATCCATTTTTTCATTTTGGTTTTAGAGACAAATAATAAAGAAAAGAGTTGTTTTTTCGTTTTATTTTTGGTTCTATATTGAAAAACAATTAAACAAAAAATGATAGATCTTCTATATCTTTCCTTTCAAGATGAAATGTTGGTTCTTGGTCTCTGATTTTATAAAATAAATTAAAGTGTGACTTATAAATGTTTTTTCTTCTTCATTATGCATTTTTTGGCTGGTGCGACTTATAATCTGATAAAAACATTGTAGTTGAGAAAATCTATTTTACTAATAAGTATTACAATAGTAGCTGGTGTTGTATTGGTTCTTGGTTCTTGCATATTTTTCTAATGCTGAAGGAGAAGTACAGTATTTTTAGTTACATAGTTACATAGAGGCTCTGTGTTTTTAGGGTCATTACCTCAGAGAATTCACTTGTGGATGAAGCGCTGCCTTCATTTAGTTGCGATTACAGCAGGTTTTGTCAGCAGCTGCTGCAAGGGGCACGGCCCCCGGTGTTAAGCGTTTCTTAATAACTTATCAATAGTGGAAATGTGTATTGACACGAGGCTGTCAGGACCACCGCTTTGTAGTTGTCACTTATCTTTAGCCCCGGCGCTCTCGGGACCCCCCCCCGCCCGGACACCCGCCGGACCCCTCCTGGATCGATGGGACACGGAGCGCAGATTAGGCGGCTTTGAGCTGGAGGTGTTGGTTAAGCGCCGGGCGGAGGGGGCTAATCGATGAGGCCGGCTGAACTTTGACCCCGGCGGAGACTCGGAGCGCGCTCAGTGGGTCAGCGGCTCGTCTTTAAGCCCCCGCTCTGTCCCGGGACCACGCTGAGAGGCTGACACTGGCTTTGACCCAAGCTGCTGACACAACACACAACTATCCAAGAGCGGCAGAATGAGGAACAGTTTTGGACTGTTGCCATGGTTATTAACAAAAAGAAAAATTGCGTATGTTCAGAATGGGAATATGAATGAAGTCCTGGAATATGAATACCCCTGAATATTCTGAGCATGGAGTGAATGAATAATGCTCTGTAAAAGCTGTAAAAAATGCATTATTATAACTATTATATTACATGTGGAGTTGTCAGAGCAAATATAGGATTAAGAAATAGCTGAAAAGTTGACTTTGAATTGGAACTAAGCTGTCTGGGACCAAACCCAGACGTAACCTGAACTAGACCAGGACTACACCAAGTCTAGATCACTTAACTGGGCTCAAACCAGGAATAAACCAGGTGAACTCTCCCTTATATGAAGACAAGCTATTACAAATGTGAATTGTTGATGAGAAATTGGAAAACGCTACAGCCTTTTGCATCTATAAAAAGAAATATTTTCAACTTAGTTAGTTTTTAGTTAACTTTATTGACTTTATTTCATTTCTGTTTTATGTAGATAGACTATTTTCTGTACAGACCCAATAATTGCAGTGATATTAACATAAACCAGGTCAGATATCTGCATTTTGAAAGTTATTTGCATTCATACTATGTCTTTGAAGTCGGTTTAATCTTGATTTTTGTCCTCAGACTTGGTTCGGTCCTGTTCTAGGTCCTGTTCTTGTCAAGTTCGGGTTTAGTTCGAGGTTTAGTACCACTTTTGCTGCTGTATGTGCAGGTTTTTACTGGTGAATTCAGAGCATGTGGAGGAAATCTGGCACAGACACAGAAAAAACATGCAAACTCAACACAGAAATCAGGAGTTTCCGCTTCCTGTTACACGCAACATACAAGACCTTTTCCCATTCATAAGATATAATATTTTGTTACTTAAATTGTTCATTTCCACGGCAACAGCCCCAATTTTTCACCATTCTGAAACCCATGGACCCATCTCCCACCTTAATGAATTGAGGATTTTGTGAACATTTGTTGTCTGCAGAGATTAGACAATAATTTAGGAGGAAAGGGACACCATTAGAATATTTAAAGATGTAATATTTTATGGTAAATAGTTAATTACTATGGCAACGGTCCTATAACTTGTCTTAGGAGGGAGGGACACACCGAGATCTTTCAACAGGTGTTTACATTTAGGATCATTCACCTTCTTTATAAGTTTGGTGAGAGCAGTTCGTCAGCACTTCCCTCGTGGTTCTGCGGTTCTGTGTGAGACACGGGAGATCTGAGCTGTGGCCTTTGTCTTCCTCTGACTTAATCCATGCA